>CM060918.1:879652402-880252402 GCA_030737875.1 Allium sativum | reverse complement strand
TCTACGTACGTCTGGACGATCACCACTTATTATCTATATTTCGGGATGCCTCCCAATCAAGACATCAGTTACCATCCAACCGATGTGAAGATTTCTGGTCTTCAACCACCATCTTCATCATCAACTTCTTATCGTCGATTCAGTTATTCAGAATGGGATAAACCCGGTCTTTCTGAGCAACTCGCGTATATAACAAACAAGTGCTACACAAACACAACATACGCCTCATTCCAATTCATCATTCACTAATTGTAAATTAGTAAGAGAATGATTTCCCAAGTATTAACCCCGAAGGCCGAAACCAACATCAGATCAAAACCCAGGAAACCATCCGACTTAGCAAACATTCAGTTAGTTTATAATTTCACATTCAACCATCAAATATACAATAAACTGGGTAAATTCAGTTTATTTCCATTCCATATCGTTTATAGTATTTTATAACGATTTATCGCTATTTTTATTTATTTAAAAATAGCCAATTTATTCAAACGACGCTTCAGGCCATAACGCGGTTGTGGCGCTGTTTTTCATCAGATTTGATTTACACATATCTGAAAATCTAGCCATTGGATCTTCACAAATTTTATATCATTAGAAATATCTTTTCAAAACGAATCCAACGGTTTCAGTTTTGGGAAAATCCGACGGTCGGATCTCCCGGTACACTCGTTTGAAGTTTCGATTTCAAAATACGAACTGCAACGTCGTTATTCAATTTAATTTAATTATATATATATATATATATATAATCGATTCTGGCGCTGTTTTTCTTCAGATTTGATTTAAACATTCCGGACAATCCAACCGTTGGATTTTTACAAAGTTGGTGTCGTTGGAAAGATATTTCCAAAGCGAACCCAACGTTTTGGTTTCGGGAAAATCCGATGGCCGGATCTCCCGCACTAATCGTTTGAAATCACGGTTTCAAAACACAAACTGCAGCTTCGTTATTTGATTTATTTTGATTATATATATATATATATATATACATATATATATATAAAATCTATTCTTCGATTTCACAACCATATTCTTTTCATACATTTGATAAAAATGATATTTTTATCCAACCGACATTTATTTCGACACTTCACTATTTTTAATAATTCATGTATATAATAAAAATGTGATTTTTATTGTAAAACAATTTATTTCAAAACACAACTATTTTATATAATTCATATAGATGATAAAAATATGATTTTTATTATAAAACAATTCATTTCAAAACACGACTATTTTATATAGTTCATATAGATGATAAAAATATGATTTTCATTATAAAACAGTTTATTTCAAAAAATGAATGTCATTCAACACATGAATTTCTAGTCAATACTTGAATTTCTATTCAACACATGAATTTCTACTCAACACATGAATTTCTATTCAACACACGAATATAGTTTCAACACATGAAAATAATTCTAACACACGAATATTTTTCAAAATTTCGGCAGCATAACGGCAGGGTAGTTAAAACCGGGGTCGTCCCTAGTACGGCTCCTCGCTCTACCTTAAAGCCTCGCAGCTTTTGACAATGGGGATTTCATGCATCTAGTTCGCACGCAGGCGGTATGTTTATTTTCTTTCTTTTCCACAAACTAATCCTATGTGGTTTCAACAATATAATTCTCAACCACAAATGGGTATTTTTCAACCACAATCAATCAATTTCAACCACAAACAATTCTAATCAACCATTCGCTATCAACCAATTTTCATACCAATCACAACCAATAAATATCGTTCATGGTTTGTGGACAAGGGGCGTATATATATATATATATAAGTATATTTCACTTCTATTCAACACATATATAATTTTTACAACGCATATATAACTTATACATCGAACGTACAACTAATACAACGCTTATACATGAGGTGTACAATGCTTATAGAACTCATGCATCGACTATATAATTTATACATCATCGTTTTCCATATCGTTTATAATTCAAAAATCTCACATTGGGTTCCACTCCACCAAAAATTTTAGAAGGCTCAGAAAAATATCCAGTCTCTTCTAGAATGTAGAAGACGTCCGCACGAGTCAACTGTCTCTTGTTTCACTGAATTTCGCCAAGAAACGAAAAAGATACAATTTTTACAGTGAAATCAAAAACAGTAGCGCTTTAAAGTGGTATAATCAGTTGAAATTATATTTGGTCGTACCTCAGCTGAAAGGTTCGAAACTAGATTTCGATTTTACTTGAAATCCGTGAAGCTTGAAGAGGATCGAGCTAAGCAGTGTCGAAGGGGGAGGAGTGGCGCTCAGGCGCCGGGGGGATTTGGTCAGTTCGACGGTCGAAGGAGGGTACGACGGCCGGTTGAACGTCTGAACTTCCCGAGCTCTATTCTCCTTACACGCTCCACAATAAAGCCTCCAACTGTTATGGATTTGAAGCTCTCGCCGAGCTCTTCAAAATCCTCAACTGTGTCGAGGTCTGAATCGAAGTGGTTTGGTCAGAAAATGGATGGGAAGGATTGTAGGTTTTCCGTCGTCGATCGGAGGAGGGAGAGAGAGAAAGCGGGGAGAGAGAATCTAATGTGGCCCAATGATATTTTTTTATATTTATAAATTTTAAAAATCCAAAAATACCCCTTATCTCATACGAACTCCAATCCAAACCCAACGACTGTCGTCCCTAGCTAAATACCCCCATTCCGAACACAATGGGATATGTTTCGTAGGCCCATTCAAATGTTTCAGTTAGTTTTCCTTCAAATTAAAATATAAAACATTCAATATTTAATTTGAACGTACATTTCAATTTGCCAGGGCCACATATTGATTCTAAAAATTCCCGAAAAATAAATCTAGCTATGTTTTGACGATACGGTCCCAACAAAACTAGTTTCATCGAATTCTGAGATCGTTTGAAAAACGGCCCTTTTCTGGTCGATCCAATTTAATAGAAATCGACCAAACATATTTTCCTTTGCCACGCTCACATACTAGCTTCAAAAATTATGAAATTTGAGACCTAGCAATAATTTGACATCCGTATCCAACAAAAGTGGTTTCGTCGAATTCTGAGGTCGTTTGCAAAATGGCTATTTTCACGGGCTATATAAACTCTATAGCGACCTTTCGGAAAATTCATTTAGCCATAACTTTTGCTTCCCGCTATGAAACTTCGATTTTTCAGATTCGTTAGAAAAATATTCACTAACAGATTTAAATATTTTTGGTTTCACTAAAATCCGTTTTAATTTGCACCCAGTACAGTCAGTCAAAGTTTGAATTGAAATTTCGAAACTACCGCGCCATTTCAGGCCTTGTTTATAATTAGAAATAATTATATTCATTTTCAAACATCGATTCAAACTTAATTTTCATCGTTATTATTTAAAATATTTAATTTAAATATTTAAAATCCACTAAAATAACCAATTTAAAATTTTCAAACTGGTTCAGATTTTCTGGGTTGTTACAACTAACACCTACAAATATACAACTAAAATTACTGTTTCAAAATTAACACCCAAAAATCCGCAATTGAATATGAAACCCATGACAGTGAAAGCATCGCAAACCTAAATCATACTTCGAACTTTTTAATTTGACTATTGATTTCTGATTTGATTTTTGTAGATCCGAAATTAGTTTTTATGCTATTGGATCTTGGTTTTGGAATTTGGTTTTGGGAGCTTGAGTTCTGATTTCAAAAAATGAATGGTAGAGAACCACACAATGATTTGAGAAATATGGAAGAAAGATAGATCAGATTTTTAATTCGTCTAAAACCCGACGATTTGAGAGGTGAAAGATCGGAGAGAAACATCCGCTTAGGAGGAACAATTTGGGAGGAGGAGCAGAGGATGAAAAAATCGCGTGAAAGAAGGAGGAACGATTTGAGAGGAGAATGCGGAGTATACTGTCATCGCTGTATTTATGTTCCATGTAAATTTGGCATGGACAAATTTATTTTGACTCTCTTACAGTAGCGAAACCTCCCTAACAGTCGGTTTGATAATTCATTGAAGTGCCATTTGAGTCAGAGTTTGACTGTAGAGATGTAGTACATTATTTTCTTAGTGCAGTTGTTGGTCATTGTAGAGAATTATTCGAGCGTAACATATCATTTATAATGTAAATACAAGTTGTTTCTTAAAGGGGAGAGCATTTTAATTTTTTATATGCATACAAAATTGAAAAACACTCCAAGTCGTCATCTTTGCATTTCAATTCTGTATGTACATTCTACAAAAAGCAGAAAGCACAAGGAGAACTGAAGTGCATTTAATATGGGTATTGCTATCGTCACTTCCAATTTGGATATAAGGGGATTTCGATGGAGGCCTACCAAATTCATGACTAGAATTCGGCAAGGGTGTGCTGAATAAGTTTGAAATTCATTGAGGCACGACTAACGTACTTTAGACTTTTACGTTCAGTAGGAGTATATGCATTTGGTTATCCCCCTTGTATCTAGATTTGAAGTGCCAATAATAATACATTATAACATTATCCTTTCTACGTATAGCTACTTCGTCAAATAATCAAAAGGTTAAACTCCAAAAAATTGGATTGTCCCCGAAATCACAGCCTCTTAAAGTAGGACATGCAGTTATGGTGATAAGTAAACATGAAACAGTAGTTATTGCATGTTTTACAGTTTTGTATATCATACCTGCCATCTACTAATAAAATATATTCATGTCCTTATTTCTTTAACGCAGGAGCTATTGTGAAAAGAAGTTAGCAAGCATAATCGTGGTTTCTCATTCATCAATATTCTACGATTCTGCAACTTTATATTCTTATATCTTGAATTTGTTACAGCATATCCTTATTTATCTATATAGCTCCACCTTCATTTGTTTCTTTATAGAACAAATCGGAATATACTATTAATTAGCTAGCATTCATTTATATATCGTTTCACACATTGATATATGTGCTTCCTGAGAATAACCAAAAACTACGTACCTTGGCATTCATATGAACATCATCAAAGTAGAACTTTGTTATGCTCCCATATTTGGGTAATGCTGCAAAGTTGAAATACATAAAATCATATAAAATTTGGAATCAATTGTCATTTATAACACTAATATAGTATAACAATAACACTAAATGAAATTTGAAAAAAAAGCTTTCATTACCGCATGCAGAACTGGCAACAGAATCTACAACCTCTAGTTTTCCAAATTTTCACAAGTATCTAAACTTTTGTCATGTCATCCAAATCTAGATGATTACAAGATGCATGACAGACATCTAATCACACCCCACTAATTAACTGTTGATTGTTGTACAAGTAATAAAACCTAACAGATACATGCTACACATAATCACAAATTTTTAAATTTTACATTGATTTTATCAAACGCTTGTGATAAATGATCTAAATAATGATTAAAAAAATGGATATGCTATAATGTTTAGTAGCAAACATCAAGATATAAGTACATCTGTTGCACGTATCTGTTCTAACACCGTTTTCTTAATGTGCATAGGTTCGGTCTTCTTATTGTAACACCCCACGTCCATTAATGTCACTCTTAAAGGGAATGCATTAACATTCATGGAGCATTATTAGTGTATAGAACGGAATACAACAAGATAGATCCATATATTGGTACTTGAAAATTTTAAAACAACTTTTATTGCAGTGGAGAAATAGTTTGATTACAACAACTTCATAAACCAAGTACACTTAATATCCATCTTGACAAATTGTTTTCTGAGTACATAAAGTAAAAAAGCATAACTCCAACATAAGTAGCCATAAAAGAGATGAGCTGAACTTTACTTTCAGTAATCCAAGCACTTTCAAAAGAGAGAGAAAGAGATCCAAATCAAGCTCCACTAGTACCATTCTCACCACGAGAACCTGGAGGGAGGGGGGAAAGGAAGAAAGAGGAAAAAACAAAAGGGGTCAGACATGAAGTCTGGCGAGTACCATAACTTTAACAATACAATTATTAAAGTAATTAGGATAAGGCATAAACTGGTAAAACAAGGAATGACTGTGAAACAAGTGGGCAAGAAAAAGCAAACAAGAGGAATATTCTGGCGTTAACCTCGCTCCTAATCACTATAGGATAATTACTATTCTACACAAATACTAATTGCACCGCACCATTACTAGTCACCCTAAAAATTGATCCCGCCCACTGAACAAAATAATAATAATGGTAGTTTTGTGTACCCCTAGCTGTCTTCATAGGTGCCACCTGCCCTTATCTCCACTAGTTGTACCCACTACCCTCCCCATTCTAATTACAACGTTTATTCATAATACGGTAGTTATACTCCTAGCTGTCTTCATAGGTGTCGTTTGCTCCTATCTTCGTTAGTCGTACCTACGACCTTCCCCATTCGATCGGCTCCCTAACTCGTAGATACCCGTGCTGGTCCCACAGTGGGGTGTATCACTCCCCAAAGTGGCAACCTGGTACCACTAAAGATGCACGGCTTATATCTACACGATGCAACAATGTCTTACCTACCAGCCTAGGCCCACGCACGCACATGACCCCGTTGGACTTACGTTGCCACCGCTAACCCGTTTTTACCTCTTTCAGTCAAACCCAGTAAGCGTGTCCCGTCCTCGATCTAACTCGAGCTCACAAAGATACTTAATGGGTTACTGGTTTGAAAATGGTCCCCATGTTTGACACAAGCTTTCCACATACGCTTGGTCGCCACTAAGATTCCCCAATTAACCCCTTCTTATTCATGTCTTCTTACATGTTTTCAACTTGGTTAAGTGTTTATAATTATATCCCACATGTCACCCATGTTATCCACTTAATAAATCAACATGTGTTATTGGTTAAGCTTGTCTTAACCCTATCCGCTTATCAGATCAATATATTATTTGCTAAGCTGGTCTTAAGCCCATCCACTTATATCTTATTGGTTAAGTTTGTCCTAACCCTATCTGCTTATCAAATCAATATATATTATTGATTAAGCTGGTCTTAACCCTATCCACTTATTGGTTAAGTTGGTTTTAACCCCATCCGGTTCTATATTATTGGTTAAGCTGGTCTTAACCCTATCCACTTATCATGTTTTACTTAATTTATGATTAAGTACATCTTAGTTCACAGATACATTGGTTAAGAGAATGGCTCCCTAAATATCAGCCCCGAAGACCAAAATCAACATCAGATTTGTACTCAGAGAATTATTCACACAACCAAACTTCTGTTTGTCATTCAAATTCATCTTTGATCAGCATTAATTAATTATTAATGCACATACCTCTCACATTAGGTCGATTACTTGTGGCCGCTGGATATGCCGGGCGGTTCCGTGCAGACTTCCACCACAAGCCAGACTTAACCTCGCGTCTAAGCATCATTTAATTTATGCCTTTGACCTCTCACATTAAACTACCGTTTGTGGTGTAAGACTGCCCGGACACGCCCGGCAAATCCAGCAACCACAAACGGTAGTCTAATGTGAGAGATCAAAGGCATAAATTAAATGATGCTTAGACATGAGGTTAAGTCTGGCTTGTGGTGGAAGTCTTCTCGGAACTGCCCGACATATCCAGCGGCCACAAGCAATCGACTTAATGTAAGAGGTCTATGCATTAATAATTAATTAATGCTGATTAAAGACGAATATGAATGACAAACAGAAGTTTGGTTGAGTGAATAATTCTCTGAGTACTAATCTGATGTTGATTTCAATCTTCGGGATTGATACTTAGGGAGTCATTCTCTTAACCAATGTATTTGTGAACTAAGATGTTCTTAGTCATAAATTAAGTAAAACATGATAAGTGGATAGGGTTAAGACCAGCTTAACCAATAATATATATTGATTTAATAAGCGGATAGGGTTAAGACCAACTTAACCAATAAGATATCAGTGGATGGGGTTAAGACCAGCTTAACCAATAATATATTGATCTGATAAGCGGATAGGGTTAAGACAAGCTTAACCAATAACACATGTTGATTTATTAAGTGGATAACATGGGTGACATGTGGGATATAATTATAAACACTTAACCAAGTTGAAAACATGTAAGAAGACATGAATAAGAAGGGGTTAAGTGGGGAATCTTAGTGGGGACCAAGCATAGGTGGAAAGCTTGCGTCAAACATGGGGACCCTTTTCAAACCAGTAACCCATTAAGTATCTTTGTGAGCTCGAGTTAGATCGAGGACGGGACACGCTTACTGGGTTTGATTGTAAGAGGTCAAAACGGGTTAGCGGTGGCAACGCAAGTCCAACAGGATAATGTTCGTGCGTGGACCCAGGCTGGTAGGTAAGACATTGTTGCATCGTGTAGATATAAGACGTGCATCTTTAGTGGTATCAGGTTGCCACTTTGGGGAGTGATACACCCCAATGTGGGACCAACACGGGTATCTACGAGTTAGTGAGCCGATCGAATGGGGAAGGTAGTAGGTATGACTAGCGAAGATAGGAGCAGACGACACCTATGAAGACAGCTAGGAGTATAACTACCATATTATGAATAAACATTGTAATTAGAATGGGGAGGGTAGTGGGTACAACTAGTGGAGATAGGGGCAGGCGACACCTATGAATACAGCTAGGGGTACACGAAACTACCATTATTATTATTTTGTTCAGTGGGCGGGATCAACTTTTAGGGTGACTGGTAATGGTGCGGTGTAATTAGTATGGTGCAGTATAGTAATTATCCTATAGTGATTAGGAGCGAGATTAACGCCAGAATATTCCTCTTGTTTGCTTTGTCTTGCCCAATTGCTTCACAGTCATTCCTTGTTTTACCAGTTTGTGCCTTATCCTAATTACTTTAATAATTATATTGTTAAAGTTATGGTACTCGCCAGACTTCGTGTCTGACCCTCTTTGTTTTTGCCTCTTTTCTTCCGTTCCCCCCTCTCCCCAGGTTCTCAAGGTGGGACTGGTACTAGGGGAGCTTGATTTGGATCTCTTTCTCCCTCATTTGAAAGTGCTTGGATTGCTGAAAGTAAAGTTCAGCTCATCTCTTTTATGGCTACTTATGTTGGGTTATGCTTTTTACTTTATGTACTTAGAAAATAATTTGTCAAGATGGATATTAAGTGTACTTGGTTTATGAAGTTGTTCTAATCAAACTATTTCTCCACTGCAGTAAAAGTTGTTTTAAAATTTTCAAGTACCAATATATGTATCTGTCTTGTTGTATTCTGTTCTATACACAATAATGCTCCATGAAAGTTAATGCATTCCCTTTGAGAGTGACATTAATGGACGTGGGGTGTTACACGTGGTATCAGAGCTTAAGGTTACTAGTACAGATATGAATTTTGAAAAACTATTTTTCAAAATCGTTTTTTATAAAGAAATACTTTAAAAAATATGTTTTAAGGAAAGTATTTTCAATAGAAAAGTTTTTTAAAAAAACATTACCCCTAAAAGCCATATATCTTTCCTTCGAATCTCCGTTTCAAATCTCTTCCTCTTTCCTTTTTGAATTTCTTCCTCCACGTATAGACGCTTTTTCTAAGATATGTAAGAACTTCCGTACGATGGACGTGAAACCGCTTCATGGGACTAGGACATTTGTCAAAGCTAGAAGGAAGTGGAGGACTTGTTGGTACCTTTAAGATAAACGATGGGAGGAAGGTTCAGTTAGCTGCTTGCTTAATGAAGGACGAAGCCTCATTTTTGTAGGAGGTCACGAACAGAGAATGTGCATGAGAGACATGGAAATGACACAAAGAAAGGCGATAAGGATAACAAGGGGCCAGGAGAAAAGGAAGGGCCACACTTGTGAAATACCGGACTACTTAAATAAAGACGTTAGAAATAAGAAGAAGACTAGTTGTTATCGTTACGGAGAAACGGGACATCTTATTAGGATCGTCCAAAGAAGCAAAAGGCAAAGGTAAGGGCAAAGTACAAGATTTTCTGGAGGGCAGACGCGTTCCCTCACGGCTGGCATACCTGATAGAGGTAGAAATATTTTGGTTGGAAGTTTGTTTTTTCTTTTTTCGATCATCCTGTTCGAACTTTGTTTTATTCTGGCGCTTCACACTCATTTGTATCTGCGTCGTTAGTTGAAACACTACACCTAAATACTAGTCTAGTTACGGATCCTATAGTAGTCTCAAATCCTATTAGTGGTTCTGCTCATCTTTCAATGATTTGTTGGGATTTGAGAGTGTCTATCTTAGGCGTTGGGTTTGAATGCAACGCCTTCGTTCTTGGCTTCATAGGCTACGGCTTGATTCTAGGCATGGATTGGCTAGCCATATACGGTGCCATCCTAGACTGCGAAAGAAGGGTAGTTAGATTGTTGACTCATTATGGAAAGACCCTTGATATTTCTTGTGACCCTAGAGGTCCGGTAATCCTTAGCTACCTAGAATCCCTTGACACATCCAAAGATGATTTGGAATCTGTTCGTTTGGTCTGTGAATATAGTGACATCTTCAATGAAGTTCGGGCTTTACCCCAGGCGTGATATAGGCTTTCGAATATACCTAGTAGATAAGGCAAAGCCAGTTGCACTACCAGTGTGCCACATGGCCCCGAGAGAGAGAAGAGAGCTCAGTAAGCAAGTGAAAGAGTTGCTTGAGAAGGGGTTCATAAGAGAAACAGACACCCATTGCCGAGGATAAATGATTTGTTCGATCAGTTGGTGGGTGCTTCGGTTTTCTCACAACTAGATTTGGCTATAGGATTTCATCAGCTAAGGGTGGCTGAAGACAGCATAGATAAGACTGCATTTAGAACTCCTGACTGTTTCTTCATGTGGCTCGTCATGCCTTTTGGTTTGACAAATGCACCCGCATACTTCGATGACTTAACGAGTACTGTGTTTAGGGAGTTTCTAAATAAGTTTGTGGTAGTCTTTGTAGACGATATCTTGATTTTCTCTAGAAGCAAAGAAGAATGCGCCCTACATCTTAGGGAAGTCTTAGAGACCCTACGAGTGCATCAAATCAAAGCTAAGTTCTCCAAATGCCATTCTTGGAGAAAAGAAGTGAGGTTCTTAGGAAACGTGGTCTCTAAGGAAGGGATAGCTATGGATCCCGCAAAAGGTGGTGGCAATCCAAGATTGGAAGATTCCTATGAACGTGACAGAAGTAAGAAGCTTTTTAGGGTTGGCGGGAAATTATAGAAAGTTCATTAAGGACTTCACGAAGATATCAGCCCCACTTACTCGGTTAACGATGAAGAGCTTGACTTTTGCTTGGGATGTTGATTGTGACGATGCTTTCCAGCATTTGAAGAGGGCTTTGATGACAGCTCCAGTTTTGCCAGATGGAAGTAAGCCATTCACAGTGTATACCGGTGCTTGCGGAACAGGGCTTGGAGCAATTTTCGATGCAAGGGAAAAAGGTGATATGCAAAAGGCAGCAAGTATGAGCATCCCTTATCATCCACAGATGGATGGACGGACAGAAGGGGGTGAATAGGATCCTTGAAGATCTTTTGAGATTATCCTAGATTTCGAGGGACATGAGAAGTGGTAACGAGCTTAGTGGTGTTTACGACGTGTTTCACGTATCTCATTTGCGGAAGTGTTACAAGATACTGCAGAATTAGTGGAGCCGAACATGTTAGAGAAGTGGAAGTAGGGTGAGATGCCATGATTAGACGAGCTCCTACATGCATCCTTGGGTCGGAGGTATAAAAACTATGCAACAAAGAGGTCAAGTTGGTTGAAGTGCAATGGGGAGATGATCAAGGAGACGCGACTTGGGAGGCGGAAGACAAGATGCTTACGCTGTACCCTTTCCTTTTTGAGGGTATGTTTTTAACTTCTCCTTTCTGTACCGCTTTATTGATACTTGTCCTATCGTTTAATATGTCTTCGCGGTGATATCTTCGATCTTTAGTTAGGAAAACCCTATAGTTGTAAATATGTGTTTGAGACAAGTTATGTTTGGTGGATGCAAATGGATGCAAAGTGGTTGCTAGTGGTTGCTAGTGGTTGCTCGTGGATGCATGTACACACACATTAGGCACTATATCGGCTCAATCACTTTCATACTGCATATAAATGTGTGCGCATATCTAAATTAATGGATGTATAACGGTTTTGTTATCACATGGATGCTGCATTTTGATGAATGGTTGTGCACACATATAGAAGTAATATGTATCGTAAGGATTCTTTCGCATACATAATGGACGCATGGCACTATCATGATTTGCATTAAGGAGGTCAACTGAATCAGTAGACCGCCTAATTTTGCATTAGATAAGGAACATATACACGCCCTTTACATATGTTCATACGGCATTAGAAATCTTGTAAGGACAATGGATGCCTGTGTTTGATGGTTGAGTAGATGGATGATTGGATGTTAGGATATACATTCTCCTTAACTTAGAGATTTCGAGGGTGAAATCGGAGGGGAGAATGTAACACCCCGTTATTTTAAATATTAAAATTAACAAATTAAAGAATACTCAATTTCAAATGTGAGAATTAAGGGAAACGGGTTACGCCATTGCGTTCTTCTCGGAATTCTGCTTGAGATAGAGTCCGAGTTTGTGTGAATTGGACTCCGTAAAACATCTCGAATCAGAAAATTTGAAATTCAAAATTCAAAACGGGGAAGTGGGCTGGGCGGGAAAATTCCCACCTAAGGCCAGGTCGACCAGAGGGTCGACCTACCCCCCTCCCCCCCTCGGACATATCTGAAAGATGACGTGTTTTGACTCACTACTAAGTCATTAGGGCTGAGGTGTTATTCTATCTTGTTTGGATGGAACTGATTTCTTCTAGGTTAATCTGACGGCTCTTAATTAATTAAAATTCTATATAAGCAACCTAACTCTCCACCTAAAATCACACTAATTCATACCAAGAGCAGCCATGCCATCAATGATGAACCTAGAGTAGCCACCATTCTCTTTCAACTCAAAAGCAAGATAGAAGCAAGAATCAAAATCAAATCTAATCTAAATTAGAATAACAATTAGTCTACATCAAAGGCGAGCAATTCAGTTTCAGAATACAGATCCCAAAAAAACAAGATTGTTCTTTTGATTGTGAGTACTATTTCTTTCACAATATAATTAATAAATTAGTTATGATGGGTTGTAATTGGATTATGTGAACATGTCTGTTGAATCGTGTGATTGTCTGTTTGACAGTTTTGTTATTGTATGTTGGTAGATCTATTTATATGTACAATTATACATGTTTAACTTGATTCATTTTATGTATGCAAGTTTAGGATGTTAAATCATATGCGAATCTTGTGTAAGTTTGGGATGTTAAAACATATATGAATCTTATGTAAGTTTGGGATGTTAAAGCATATGTGAATCTTATGTAAGTTTGGGATGTTAAAACATATATGAATCAAGTATATACATATGCTAGTTTATATGAAAAACATGTGAAATTAATTTACATGTTTAGATCCATATGCAAGTTTGTAGGAATCTATATGCAAGTTCACATTTTTATATTAGATCTATATTTAAGATCCATGGGTTTAGGTGAAAAACCATACTTATGCACAAGTTCACATTTTTATTAGATCTATATTTAGATCCATGGCAGTAACATACTTATGTAAATTTATGACCATTTCCTATGCTAGTTTTGTATGTGAATCATATGCTAGTTTGAATATAAGCTCGTATGAAGTTCATATGCAAGTTAATAGGAAAACCATATCCATATATGCAAGTTCATGATTACATCTTTTGACCTATATTTAGATCCATGATAGTACATAGTTTATACGAATTTATGTTTTATGACTATTGCCTATGCAAGTATTGATTATGCAAATTTATGTTAATATGAATCATAATCATGCCAGTTTTGATCCATGTTATGCTAGTTAGATCTATTTTGTGTGTTATGCAAGTTATGATGTTTCTTTCCTTTTTATGGGTTAGACTATTTGCGAGTTTAAAATATTTCATGCTCAATGTACGAACGACGTGGGATACTGGGAAAATATTAAATTATGAAAATTGGCATAAATGGCTTAAAGTCATATAATTAATTTGAAACATTAATTGGCCTAATTTATATTCATAGTAATTATGGACATAATTTAAATGACAATTATGGACATGGATTAAAATTGGATGTTATTGGAAATTTGAAATGGGGATATTAATTCAAATTGGGGTTGAATAATAATTGTGTAATAATAAATGCCTAAGACACGAGGTTAGACTCGTTTGTGGTATAAGACTGCCCGGACCCGCCTGGCAAATCCAGCAACCACAAACGGTAGTCTAATGTGAGAGGTCAAAGGCACAAATTAAATGAGTAATAAAGGCCTAAGACACGAGGTTAGACTCGTTTGTGGTGTAAGACTGCCCGGATCCGCCCGGCAAATCTATCAACTACAAACGGTAGTCTAATGTGAGAGGTCAAAGGCACAAATTAAATGAGTAATAAAGGCCTAAGACATGATGTTAGACTCGTTTGTGGTGTAGGACTGCCCAGACCTGCCCGGTAAATCCAGCAACCACAAACGGTAGTCTAATGTGAGAGATAAAAGGCATAAATTAAATGATGCTTAGACACGAGATTAAGTCTGGCTTGTGGTGGAAGTCTACCCGGAACCGCCCGACATATCTAGAGGCCACAAGCAATTGACTTAATGTGAGAGGTCTGCGCATTAATAATTAATTAATGCTGATCAAAGACGAATATGAATGACAAACAGAAGTTTGGTTGAGTGAATAATTCTCTGAGTACCAATCTGATGTTTATTTCGGTCTTCGGGAATGATACTTAGGGAGTTATTCTCTTAACCAATGTATCACAATCATAAATTAAGTAAAACATGATAAGTGGATAGGGTTAAGACCAGCTTAACCAATAATATAGAAGCGGATAGGGTGAAGACCAACTTAAACAATAAGTGGATAGGGTTAAGACCAGCTTAACCAATAATATATATTGATTTGATAAGCGGATAGGGTTAAGACCAACTTAACCAATAAGATATAAGTGGATGGGGTTAAGACCAGCTTAACCAATAATATATTGATCTGATAAGCGGATAGGGTTAAGACAAACTTAACCAATAACACATGTTGATTTGTTAAGTGGATAATATGGGTGACATGTGGGATATAATTATAAACACTTAACCAAGTTGAAAACATGTAAGAAGACATGAATAAGAAGGGGTTAAGTAGGGAATCTTAGTGGGACCAAGCATAGGTGGAAAGCTTGTGTCAAACATGGGGACCCTTTTCAAACCAGTAACCCATTAAGTTTCTTTGTGAGCTCGAGTTAGATCGAGGATGGGACACGCTTACTGGTTTTGATTGTAAGAGGTCAAAACGGGTTAGCGGTGGCAATGCAAGTCCAACGGGGTCATGTGCGTGTGTGGGCCCGGGCTGGTAGGTAAGACATTGTTGCATCGTGTAGATATAACCCGTGCATCTTTATTGGTATCGGTTTGCCACTTTGAGGAGTGATACACCCCACTGTGGGACTAACACGGGTATCTACGAGTTAGGTAGACGATCGAATGGGGAAGGTAGTGGGTACGACTAGCGGAGATAGGAGAAGACGGCACCTATGAAGTCAGCTAGGAGTATAACTACCATATTATGAATAAACATTGTAATTAGAATAGGGAGGGTAGCGGGTGCAACTAGTGGAGATAGGGGCAGGCGGCACCTACGAAGACAGCTAGGGTTACACGTAACTACCATTATTATTATTTTGTTCAGTGGGCGGGATCAACTTTTAGGGTGACTAGTAATGGTGAGGTGTAATTAGTATTGGTGCAGTATAGTAATTATCCTATAGTGATTAACGCCAGAATATTCCTCTTGTTTGCTTTGTCTTTCCCTCTTGCTTCATAGTCATTCCTTGTTTTACCAGTTTATGCCTTATCCTAATTACTTCAATATTTATATTGTTAAAGTAATGGTACTCACCAGACTTCGTGTCTGACCCCCTTTGTTTTTGCCTCTTTTCTTCCTTTCCCCCTCCCCCCAGGTTCTCAAGGTGGGACTGGTACTAGAGGAGCTTGATTTGGAACTCTTTCTCTCTCTTTTGGAAGCGCTTGGATTGTTGAAAGTAAAGTTCAGCTCATCTCTTTTATGGCTACTTATGTTGGGGTTATGCTTTTTTACTTTATGTACTCATAAAACAATTTATCAAGATGGATATTAAGTGTACTTGGTTTATGAAGTTGTTGTAATCAAACTATTTCTCCGCTGCAATAAAAGTTGTTTTAAAATTTTCAAGTACCAATATATGTATCTGTCTTGTTGTATTCTGTTCTATACACTAATAATGCTCCATGAAAGTTAATCCATTCCCTTTGAGAGTGAAATTAATGGACGTGGGGTGTTACACGTGGAGGTCTACCCCCTGGTCGACTTGGCCTTGGGTGGGAATTTTCCCGCCCATCCCGCATCCCCGTTTTGTATTTTGAATTTCAAATTTTCTGATTCGAGCTGTTTTTAATTTATTTAAATTCTGAAACTTTTGAAGGCCATATCTTCTTCGTACGGAGTCCAATTCACGAAAACTCAGACTCTATCTCAAGCAGAATTCAGAGACGAATGAAATGGCGTAACCTGTTTCCCTTAATTCTCACATTTGAAATTAAGTATTCTTTAATTTGTTAATTTTAATATTTAAAATCACGGGGTGCTACATTTATTGTGCAGGCAAACTGTTTGTTTAGAATTTAGTAAAAGGTAACCTAACTGAGTAGCCTTGATAACCTGATGCTCCATCGAGGTTCATTAGTGTCAAAAACATATAGTTCCTAGGTTTCAACGTCTGTGTCACATCCTGCATATATCAGTTTCTTTATCTAATTCCATAGTTAATTTTTTTTCCTTTCAAATTTGATCAATTGTTAGAGGTAGCCAAAATGAGACAATTGTAACATTGAGTTACGTAAGAGTGGTTGGATTATGCAGAGGTTATGCATTCCTTTTCTCTTATCACTTTAGTTGTTGTGTAGTTATCTTCGTGTAATAGATATTTAGTAATATATTTTAACAATAAAATGTATTTTGTTTGGATCCATATATATTTCAAAGTATTGTGAAGTTAATGGTAAATTATGTAACATATGAATTTGTGTTAAATATGGTAAATTTGACTATTGTAATTATTTTTATTTATACATATAGCCTTGTTTGTGTTAGATGTTGATTGTTGGAAGTGCGTTTGATGTATGTTTGTTAGTATAATCTATGCTGAGTTATGTGGATTGTTATTTAAGCTCATGTGCATATTAATTCTACAATATTAGTAGTTTTTGGTTGTTTGAAATACAGGGTGGTGTGGGGTAGTTAAAAAATTGTTACTTGCGACGGTTAATTTAAAAAACAGTAGCAAAAAGACAAAATTTTTAAAGCACCAGCAAGTTTAGTGCGACGGATATATCAAAAACAGTCGCAAAAAATATAATTTTTTTTGCTATAGATTTAATAAAAATCACAGCAGAACAACATTATTTTGAAACTAAGCAGCATTTATTTGCGATACTGCTACGAAAAAACTGTCGCAAATTCTTCATATTATGCGACTGCTCTTTGTAAAAAGTATCGCAAAATGTCATCTTGTGCGACGGTTTTTCAGCCGTCGCAAAAAGTTTCCTCTTCTTGCTACGGTTGTAAAATCGTCGCAAATGCACACAATCAACCGTCGCAAATAATCTCTCCTGAGATAATATTAATCGTAATAAACATTTAAAATTAATCTTTATTATATTATTATTTGTTATTTTATTATTTTGATTTTCAAATTTGAATTTTAAAGTCGAAGTTTGAATTTTAGAATTTAAGTTTCAAATTCAAACAATGCAAGCAATCAAAACACCCATTTAACCAATTCAGTCAAAAATTAATTAAGGCATACCTAGATTTTAGAAACATTTCTTCAATATTTTCTGAATTCTGAATCGATGTAAAGCACATATTCGAATTTTGGGTTCTAGCTCTTCATCGCTTGATGATGAATTGAATTATCTAAAGTTATTGCATATACTCTTTTCCTCTTCTTTGATGAATTATTATGTTTGTTGATTCAGTTTATCTAGATATGGACACATTCGCTTTATAGGACTTGGTTTGTTGCAGTTATAAATTCTATTATCATTTCTTCCAGAATTTCCTAGATTATTTCTCTGACAATTATTTCTCCTTTTATAACTCAGAAATTTTCTGAAATTCCTTGTCATTAAGGAAATTTCTTCATCATCCTCACTATTTAAATCAGAACCATCAGTTGTTGCTTTGAATGCTATACATTTCTTTTTTGTTGACTTAGTTTCCTTTCTTTACTGTAACTGAACTTCGAACGACATCAAATCCCCTGTTAATTCCTCAACCTTCATTTCACTAACATTATTGGCTTCTTCAATTGCTGGTGTTTTCAGATCTCATTCTAGAGATAATGAATTCAGAATTTTTCGGACTAAATCTTCCTCAGAATAAGTTTTCCCAAACCCATTACTGAATGCACGATTCCCTTAAACCTGCAATCATATCAAATACAGATTCATTCTGATTCATTTTAAATAACTTAAATTGATTAGTTAACATTGATATCTTTGTTTGTTTAACTTTATTGGTTCCTTCATGAGCAACTTGCAATGTTCTCCATATTTCATAAGCAGATTTACAAACCGACACCCTATTAAATTCATTTCTATCTAATGAACAAAATAACATATTCATAGCCTTATAGTTACTTTGTGCAGCTTCCTTTTGATCATTGGTCCATTGTGCAATATTAGTCGTGGGTTCAACATATTCAGTTTGAGTGATATTCCAAGTGTTTAATCCTATATATTGCAAATATATTTTCATTCTACATGCCCAATAAGAATAATTAATGCCATTAAATAGTGGTGGTCTAACAGTGGATTGACCCACTATAAAAGAACTGCTATTAATAGTAATTCTAGTGTTGGTTGCCATTTAAAATTTACAAAATTTAGATAATGAAATTCGGAAAACCTATGCTTTGGTACTAGATGTTAGGGAGGAGAATTATAGATCTTATGGTAAATTAACACTAGAAGGGGCGGAGGTAAATAGTATTTTAAAGGATTTATAGAAAACATAAACAAGCTTACTTAAACAACTATATGAATTAAAGAATGAATTTCACAACAGAAACAATCACAGATGCAAATATAAGCATAAATAAAATGCAGAAAATAAAAGAACACACCGGATTTTATACTGGTTCAGATTACTCCTACGTCCAATCCCACACAACGTTGGATTGCGCAGAGTTTTATTAATATCATAATTCAACTACAACACCCTTGATTTCACTACCTGTAATGGCCCGAATTTTGGTACTCTTCAAGTTGACCACTTACACCACACGTCCAACCCAAATTGCACAAAACACGAATCATTAACAGAAAGAAGTTAGACGATGAAAAATAGAAAGGAAGAGAAATTAGAATAGAAGAAAACGAAGAACATAAATCTCACAGCGGAACGAATAAAATATATCATATAACATAATTTTTGAAATACAAATCAATAACTGTATATACATACCATTATCAGAGCACAACAATTATTCTTGGAACAGTTTTAAACACCTGTTTCCAGATACGAACATAATACACAGCAAAAAAATATGATAGTCCAAAGCTGATCGATGAAGCCTCCTGCTTCGAGATCCAAGTGAATCTGAAAAATCCCGACTACTTGACTACCCGTACAAATTTGGGCACCCAAGAGTTTAGGGAAAACAAACAAATAAACTCTGGGTTAGTCATGGGACTGGTGTGAGTAAACTCCAACCATTTGTTTAACTTTCAAAATCCTTTCAAAAGAAATGATAATCGTAAGACCGATCGACACATAAACACGGATGGTTTTTACCTTACGATGACCAAAATTTTTTTTGATATCAAATCCAATGATATTACAATAGTGTCTAAATCAAATAAATAGAAATATAGTTGAACACTTGCATCTCACGCTACATATATAATATTAAATCAAAAACCGCAGGGCGAATATTGGAGATTGGATTTCCAACATAACAAGGTTTGGAACCACCTTCTGATACTGTATCTCTATAGGTGAATACACTGGGTTTAACAAGAACGTCTTGCAACCCGGCCCGCACATGGCTGACCACTCATTTAACTTGAGTGTATCGAGCATATTATCACCAACGGTTGTGATCAGCAACCGTTACCGAAAGCATACAGCAGCGAATAAAATAAGAATAAAATGAATTTTCTCTAGATCAGGTGTTAATACCGCTTATGGGAATGACCCACATTGCCATGCTGTCTACCCGATTTCTGTCATTTCCCGGGTGAAGAGGCTTGAGGTCACGATTACCTTTCAAGAATATATTGTCACCATTTCCTTTAAATGCCACCTTGTCAGATCTGTTCATATATGTTGCCCTAGGACTGGACAAACCGAAGGCACTATCCAATCAATACATCTTGGGCAATTCCTACCTAGGATTAGAAGAACAGTCCTTGCATTTTAGTCCATCTTCAGCATAAGTTGATTCGTAATGCTTATGCCAATACGGAGTGGTTTTCAGATAATAAACCTGATCCCGGTCTCCCCGTATTGACAACAGTGGTACAAAAATAGAACAAACTTTGATAGCCGGTGACTTAACTATCAAAGGAAACATCCACACAATCAACGGTCCGATTTCCAAATGGAAATTTCTATCGATCAACCATCAAACAACATTGGGCCTTTTTAAATTAATTTCTTATTAAATTATCATTTTCCATTTTCTTATCTTTTCTTAAACATTCTTCAAGGCTTTCTCATCTCCATAATCATTGGAAACATTTCCATATGTCACAAATTTACCATTTTCCAGAAAATATCTCTTATTACAGTTGGAAAACATTTCCATATATTCACATATTCTTATTTCTGTATTTAGAAAATATATGTTATCCACATTGGAAAATATTTCCAATCCTTATTTTTGCTTCTCATTAACCACATCACTTCATTTCCTACACTTCGAAAACAATTCAAATTTTATTTCGAAAACCTTCCCAAATTTCCTATATCTGGATTTAACCGACATTGTATAAAATATCATTATTATAACTTAACTCATTAATCTTTCATTAACTAGTTGTATCACTAACTAGCGCTCATTACCGAACCTTAAACATTTCTCAGTCAATCATGAAGTCAATCAAGTTGGGGTATAATTACCTCTCAGACCTTAATTGAAAAACATTCTCAACTTTGAAATAGTCAAAGCTCACAACTTCAAACAAAACATTAATTATGCAACTCTCAAATTCAATCTAAGAATTCACTTCTTTTATGAAAGATGTTGATTATAACGGTAGCGTTATAATCGCTGTTTCCAGATATTTGATTTATAAAACATTTATTTTAATGGTAGCGTTAAAATCACTATTTAGATTTATAAAACATTTACTATAGCAGTAGCATTTTAATTGCTGTTTAGATTTACAAAACATTTATTGTAACGGTAGCGTTAGAATCGTTGTTTCTAAATATTTGGTATATAAAACATTTATTTAAAACCTCTTCATTGATTAAAATCGATTCTATATTCTTATTTCAACAAATTCTTTTTGTTTTCGTTACTTCGAAAGATAACTATAACTTATATCCTTATATAAACATATTTTTCAATCAAAACTCTTTCTTATCTCTTTTCCATTAAAGGCCTTGCTTCAATTAAAATTATTCATTCAATTCTTAAGTAATTGTTTTTAAACCATCACCTTGGTTTAAAATACCTTCCAAACTTTGTTTAGATTTCCTTTCAAATCCCTTTTTCCAATCCATTTCACTTTCATTAAGTTGAAAATCTCCTTTTTATTATATCACTTTTATTTAATTTAGTTTATTAAGTAAATGCTTAACTTAACATCGCCTCGTCTTGAGATTGCTTTTATAACTTGTTTGTCATACCTGGATTCATTATCCAATCCTTGTCTAAACCCTTTTCTAAGTTTAACCAAAACTTTATTGCAACTCTATTACTTTATTGCAACTCTATTTTTATTCTATCCATTCATAATCTTGTTTATAATTTCATTTAAAATTGCTAAGTTCAATTCCCATTTATAAATGTCAGTTTAAAAAACGATTTCCACTTTTCTAACTTGAATTTATATTTTTAATTTATCAAATGATAAATATTTTACTAAATTTATAAGTGTCGTTTATACTCAACTCCTTGTTTTTTTCATTTAAAACAGGTTCCTATTACTAGGACTATTCGAAATATAATTTCTATTTTTGAAATAAATTTCCTTTTTAGCATTCCTTTTCTACATTCAAAAATATTTATGGTATTTAAATACCAAAATTCAAGGGCCAGTGTAATTCAAACACACATATAATCAGTCATAGTATATATCAAGGTAAATAACAAACAATAATATAAATGTTGAGGGATCCAGTTGGATCCCTCCAACCTGTTCCCTGCATCCACAGATGTTAATCAACATTGATTTCACATACATATGTGATATCATAGTAAACAGAACTAATGATCGATCAATGATATAACTATATCAACCAATTTTATCAATCATTCATCCAAACAACCATCACACAGCATAAAATTACTATAAATAAATTTAAAACTCGTTTATATAAAAATATAAATGAGTCAGAGTTAGTGAGTTTACTCACATTGTTTCGTATTTGAAAATTCTTCTTTGTTTTCATTTAAAATCAAACAGGCATTTGATTTTTTAATCACGAAATTCCAGTAGTTTTGCTTCAACCACATCAGTACCGTAATGTAGATTCCATCATTACGGTCCTATCATCTTTCGTTTCGTTCAGTCCTATTAACAAATGCCCGAATTACCCAGTATAAATTTACGATTTAATTTAAAATAAATAACTTTATCAACCAAGGATTATTTAACATTTTAATTTCTTTACTTAGTAGATTAATCAGCCAATGACCCTCCATTCCTCTGCATTTCGACATGTGCTCACGCCCCATTTTTCTGCACAAGTTAAAACCAATCAGTATATATGTATTACTATAATTGTATTATTATTATTGTTAATTACTTCCTAGTTTTACCAATGATTACTTTGCATGAAGCTTCAACAGATCGATCAATATACTGGTAACCGATTTTCAGCTCATCCTTTTCACGGCAGTCATCATCACTAATGCAGAAATACCACCGTCTTCAACACTCCTCCACCCTTCAAAGTCTGCAACGTAGACCGTAACCTCCACATACACAGTCGTGCGACAGGAAACAACACTAAATCACCTCATACCCATTTCAACTACTCCCTCATTACTTCACGCAATCGACCCTAAGCTTCATCGACAAATTTTCGTGCACCGTGCATCTCATTCCATTTCTGCCATCAATTTCCATCAACACTGTGTCTCTCATTCCAACACAGGCTTCACCAAAAAAATTTCAAACATCATTTTCCAGGTACAACGTTTTTCTTTACCAACATTGTAACGACCCGAGGATTTCGCGATCCTGGATATCGGCATACAACACCGTGTCTACTATTCAAGCATTGGAAACACCGGATAGTCCATGAAATAAATTAGAGAGTGAGAATAGATAAGATAGAAAGTTAGAATAAAAGAAGAGGAAGAAGAACATACAACATCAGAGTAAACACAAATCTCACAGCAGAACGAATAATATATATTAGATACATATCTTTGAAATAAAATCAGTATATGTATGCAATAACATTATCAGAGTATAACACTTACAACACAGCAGAAATAATCAGTAGCTGCATATTCCTGAAGCCTCCTACTCCAAGCTCTCCAAGTATATCTGAAAAATCCTGACTACTTGACTGCCTTTACAAAATTAGGCACACAAGAGTTTAGGGAAAACAAAACAAAATAAACACCTGGTCAGTCATGGGACTAGTGTGAGTAAAACAATTTAAAAACAGTTGAGTAATTAAACGATATCTCATAAGACCACGCCGTATAACGGAATGGGTTTTTCCCTTATGAGAATTCAAATCCATTTGATTTAACTTTCAAATCATTTTGAAAGAAACAATGATATTTTATATCAAAACTCTTTTGATATTATAATAGTGTCTAACAACCACAATATAATAATCATTTAGCAAAACACTTTCATCTCACGTTCCACATGTAACACCCCATGTCCATTAATGTCACTCATAAAGGGAATGCATTAACTTCTATGGAGCGTTTTAAGTGAATATAGAACAGAAAATCACAACAAGACAGATATGAAATAGTACTTGAAAATTTAAAACTTTATTTATTGCAACGGAAGGTAAATATGTTTGGTTACATCACCAAAACCCAAAGACTAAAGTCAAGTACATAATATCCATCTTGACAAAATCAGAGTATATAATATAAAAAGCATAATCCCATAAATAGCCATAAAAGAGATAGGTTGAGCTTTACTTCAGCAATCCAAATCCAAGTGCTCCCAAAGAGATCCAAATCAAGCTTCCCACCCTAAGAACCTGAGGGGGGGGAAGGAAGAAAACAGGTGGAAACAAAGGGGGTCAGACATAAAGTCTGGCAAGTCCGATAACTCCAACAATATAATTATCAAAGTAACTAGGATAAGACATAAGCTTGGTAAATAAGGAAATGACTGTGAATTAATAGCAAGACCAAGCAACCAAAAATAATAGGATGAGCAAAGATAACGTTAAAGGCGCTTCCTAATCAATATAGGGTAATTACTATACTCTACCATACTGTACCGTACTGTACTGTACTAACACTAACTGCACCCATACTAGTCACTCTAGAAACTTGATCCCTCTTGACTAAATAGAATGATGATAGCTTCGTGTACTACTAGATGTACCTACTATCCCCACTAGATGTACCCCTTCAATGGTAATTCCATGTACTCCTAGCTGACGTCATAGGTGCCGCCTGCTCCTATCTCCACTAGGTGTACCTCTTTAATGATAAATTAATAATGGTAGCTTCGTGTACCCCTAGCTGACTACATAGGTGTCGTCTGCTCCTATCTCCACTAGATGTACCCACTACCTTGCCCCATTCGATCGGCTCCCTAACTCGTAGATACCCGTGCTGGTCCCACAGTGGGGTGTATCACTCCCCTAAAGTGGCAACCCAACACAATTTAAGGATGCACGGCTTATACCTACACGATGCAATAACGTCTTACCTACCAGCCCGGGCCCACGCACGCACATGACCCCATTGGACTTGCGTTGCCACTGCTAACCCATTTTGGCCTCTAACAATCAGGCCCAGTAGGTGTGTCCCGTCCTCGACTTGGGTCGAGCTCACAAAGATACTTAATGGGCTACTGGACTGAAAAGGGCCCCCACCAAGCTTCCCACCTAGGCTTGGTCCCCTCTAATACATCCCACTTAACCCCATGTCCACTAACATGTATAAATTTGGTTAAGTTTTTTCTAATTTAACCAAGTCTCACCTGAAACGACCCGAACTTCCCCGGCCTCCGAAGAGAAGAGAAAGAACGAATTGTTTTGAGAACACGACAAAATAGAACGCATACAGAAAGAACATTTCATTGTATATTACAACAATGCATCAGATTACAAGAATATATAGAGTATGAATGAATATTACACAGAAATATCAGAGATTTAAATTACATTTAAATACATCGCAGCGGAAAATAATAAAATACACAACTAGAAGAGATATATGGATACAAAGCTTTCCGGATATCATTCCAGCTGTAAACCAGGATCCTGTGAATATAAATCTGCAAAACCAAAACTACTAGCTGCCCGTGTCAGAAATAGGGGCACCCAGAGTTTAGGTTAAAACAATAAACTCCAGGTCAGTCATGTGACTGGTGTGAGAACTTAAAAAGTTATTATCTTTATTTTCAAAGTTAGGTAAATCAAGGGACCACGCCGTATAACACGGAACGGGTTTCCTCCCGAGAATATCAGTGCATAAAACAAACAGCGCAATGCTAAATAAAGAAAAATGAAGCTGTTATAAGACCCAGGTCCCATCACACAATGCAACGCAAGCCGGAGGATAGGGTTTTTACCTTATAACAGCCAAAGCATGCTTGATACGTTTAAAACACATTATTTGATACTATTATAAGTGCATAGTGTATAAAACAACTTCAAATCATAAGTATCAATCATAGGCGGCATGAGTGCCCCATCCCACTATGTCGCCATACTAGGCTCTACAAATAAAACCGCAAATGTCACGTATTTGGAAATTGGATTTCTGTCTATGAACCGAGGCAAAAGATAGTCCTCAACCGATTCGAGACGCTCTAGCCCGTGTCTCAGGATCAGAGCTCGAGTGACCCTTGGATCGTCAGGGCCAGTCCACCGATGTGGATTAAACTTAAACCCTGAACATGCGCTTCCCCACCCTTTGGGGTGTCAATGAGCCAACAAATGACTCCATCGGTTCGAGAACGACCGATATATCCGAGGCGCCTCGCAACAGCAACAACCACATAAGTCAAACTCGTCAGGCCGTGTAAAACCACTGACGCCACTTTTTAGCTAGAAGGAAACGCATGCCCTCCCTGAGGTCCTCTCCCGTTTTTGGTCCATACCGGGTGTGAAACTCGCGAAGTAAACGTTACACAAAGCTACGCCACAAAGGCCGTGCTTTGATCATCACCACAAGACTTTGCTTTTCAACAGAAGCCTCGATCAATTGCCACTTAGGCATGCCACACAGGCAATTCACTCCATGCGTTTGATATCCATCAACATATAACCCCTGAGCTCGTACGTCTCAGAGAAGGGCGTTAAGCAAGAGAATAAATTCTCCGCCGCCAAACAGATATATATTTAATAGAGATCAATCACATAGACTAAAATCCAATGTCAGACACACAGTCCATTTACAAGTCCGTTCTGGGTCTGAACGAAACCGGAGGCACCTAGTACCCCGCATATCCATCGATCTCCAAGTACGTCTGGACGATCACTAACTGTTTCCATCTTCTTGGGTGTACAGCCCAATCAAGATCATCAGTAATTACCCAAACGACGTGAAGACTTCCGGTCTTCGACCATCGTCTTCATCTTCGACACCACGTCGAATCAGTTATTCAGAATGGGATAAACCCGGTCTTTCTGAATAACTCGCGTATATATTATAAAAGTGTTACACAAACACAACATACGCCTCATTCCAATTCAGAATATTCTTTTATTCAAATATTCCTATACTTTGGGAAAAGTTCCCATTAATTTTATCCAAGATAAATTCTTTAAATTTATTCTTTAATCTTCTTTGAATATCAATTCAAGCTAGTCGGGATTAGCGAACCACACCGAAGTAATCATTTATTTTATTTTCCCAATCCCAACATATTCATCCCATGAAGTAAAACTGGTAGTACTTCATATCTAACACCACAGTGTTATCGGTAAATTCAATTACCATTTCACGTTCAAATCTAATTAAAGATTTAACCATCGCCTGGAGCAAAACTGGTGATACTCCATTTTCGATCATCTCAATCTAATTAAAGATTCATTAAAACTCCACTTAGTTTTAATCTTTAACTGGGTTAAAGAATCAGTGTCATTTAAAACACGGTTCACGATAAACCCAAAATCACATTCCATTAATTATCGGGTTAAAGAACAAGTGTTATTTAAAACAATGTTCACGATAAACCCAAAAATCAATACCAATTCAATTCCAATTAAATATCGTTTAATTGGTACACTTCATTAAATCTAAATAAAAAGATTTAATCTTTTCACAACTAGGTTCAAGAACAGTGTTAGTGAAGACACCATTCGCGACAAACCCAAATCACATTTGATATTCAATACAAGGCTCTGAATAGAAAATATATCGGCTTATATTCAATATCAAATTCTATGACTAACAAATGTCGTATTGGAAATAACGATATAAATATATATCCTTCAAATTTCCATAACAACATCTGTATAATAACGAATTCCAACATCGAAATATTCCGAAGACAATTTCGATTCAAATCCACTCCAATGCAATCATTGGAAATTTTGGTTATTTTCAAAACCCTTTTCAAATTCAATTTATTTATTATTTAAAAATAAATAGAATTATAATTCTAGTTCAAAACTAGTTCATTTCGATAAAAATCTATTTTTATCTTTTCAAATATGGAGTTTTTCATCCCAAATCTTCACAAATCATTTCTTATGATTTTACACAAATTATTACTATTTTTAATAATTTTATCAAGGCCCGTACAGTCGATTTCCATCAACGGCCATCGAACTGCACTTACAGCGACCTTTTTCGAATTTGATTTGGACATAATTCCAAATCCAACCGTTAGATTTCTAATTTCTAATTTCTAATATTCTTTAGAAAGCTCTTTTCGATACGAACCCAACGGTTCCGGTTTCAGGATAATCCGACGGTCGGATCTCCCGTAATGTCCGTTTGAAATAAATGGTCGAAATTCGCGAACTGCCGCGGCGCGGCGCGTTCTATTCAGGCCATTATATAATATATATAATATATACTTCGTCGATTTCTATTTAAAACGAATTATATAAATAGTTTTAAATTCGTTTCAAAAGCAATTTCAACTTCCATTTCAATTCAAAGCAAAATTGAATTCTTCTCTATGAATTCGTTTTAAAATTCATTTCTATTCAATTCAATTTGAATTCGTTTTCAATTCAATTCATTTTGAATTCGTTTTCAATTCAATTCATTTCGAAATCGTTTTCAATTCAATTTACTTCGAAATCACTTTCAATTCAATTCATTTCGAAATCACTTTCAATTCAATTCACTTCGAATTCGTTTTCAATTCAATTCATTTCGAAATCGTTTTCAATTCAATTCATTTTGAAATATTCGATTTCAAAATTACTTTTTAATATTCATTTTAAAATGAATAAAATCGATATAAATATCGTTCACGTCAAAATGGCGTCAATCTAATCAACACGGCTTCATATATTGACATTTTCAAATATTCCATTTCGAATATTTCTATTTCAAATATTTCTATTTCAAATATTTCTATTTTAAAACTGGAATGAGGCCCAATCAATTACCATATAAAGTTAATTATATGGATTTTCATACAACACATGTATAATAGCCTTGAAAAATAATCAACCATCAACCAAAGTGCACTACACTGTATAAGCATCAAATATAGATATCTAACGCTTATAACAGCCTGTCAATCAATCGATCGACATATTTAATCAATCAGGATGAGTGAACTTCAAATTTCATCGCAACACCCGTGTGGGGTTTCAAACAATCAAACACAGATTTTATTTGTGCAGTTGGGCGATGTGTAAAATTTATCGTCCCAACCAATATCAGTCAAATCAGTGTACATAAACAAACCGTCTGGTTTGTAAATGAATATTTTATTTTATTCACATTCACGTTAAAAACTATATTTTTAACGATAAAATATTTTATTCCAACACATGAATTTTCTTTTCAGTTCATTTATTCAATAAATGACATTTTTATTTTTCTAACATATTTTAGAAAATTTCGGCGGCATAACGGCACAATACTAGAAACGGGACAAGGCCTAGCCTTATCCCCGGTCTAGTGAAGGCCCACGCCATTCACACATCAATCAAATCAATTTCATCTCACCAAACAATTCAATTCAAACAAATAATTCAACTAATCTATGCAACCAAACAAACAAGTCCATGGTCTGTGGACGATTGTGTCGGGTGCTACTAAGCACCGTCTGCATCCTAGTATATATATATAATTAGAAAAGAAATTGAAAGGTGTGAAATTCTCACTGATAGCTATCCAAACATCTTGACTCTTCTTTGATAGAAATCTTCGTCTTTCTCGCCTTTTTGTCGCTTTCGCCCGCATTCACTACATATGTAAAAATCGAATTTTTACTTCGCTATTCCATATGTAAAAATCATATTTTTATTTCAAAGTTCAATATATAAAAATCATATTTTTATTTCGAAGTTCAATATATAAAAATCCTATTTTTATTTCGAAGTTCAATATATAAAAATCCTATTTTTATTTCGAAGTTCAATATATAAAAATCATATTTTTATTTCGAAGTTCAATATATAAAAATCATATTTTTATTTCGAAGTTCAATATATAAAAAATCATATTTTTTTTCGAAGTTCAATATATAAAAATCCTATTTTTATTTCGAAGTTCAATATATAAAAAATCATATTTTTATAAAATAAAAATATCGTCTTTTCATGCTTAAAGATATCGTCTTCTAAATTATAAAAATCTAATCTCTTCAACCATAAAAATCCTATCTTTTTGCAAACAAAAATCATTTCTTTGATGCTATAATATATATATATAAACTGATTTTTTTTTTATGCTAAAAATCCGATTTTTATATTCTTAAAAACAATCACATTAACAAAGAAAATAAATAAATAATTAAATAAAAAGAAAGGACTCACTGTTGCGTTTCTGGAGGGCAAGGGGGGGCTGACCATCGTTGTGGTGGCACTGGGTCTACAGGGGGCGGCGGCAGGTGGCGGCATACGAGGTGGGTGCTCGAGGGTTTGTGGCTGCTTCGTCGTTCGCGGGTTGGGGTCTTCGTGGGTGCGGGTTCGAAGGAGGAGGTCGAGGAAGGAGGAGGGCGGGGGGAGAAAATGGGACGGCGCCGTGAAGGGGAGGCGGGGAGCGGAGGGGATGGCAGCGGCTCTCGTTCGACTGGCTAGGGTTTTTTTTTTTTTTTTATAAACTGAATTTCGATTTTGAAATAAAGAGGAGGGGGGGCCAGAAAGAAAAGGGAGAGAGATATATTTATTTTTTTATTATTTTATTATTTTATTTACTAAGAGTTGACTTTTTCGTACGACCTCGAAACGAGGCCCACCGCCTGTCGTCCATAGCGTTTTACCCCCTTTCCGAACACAATGGGATATGTATCGTAAGCTGAATTGATCGTTACAATCAGTTTTCGTTAAATTTACATTTAAATCTCTATATTGAATTTCAAACGTACATTTCAAATTACCGGGGTCACATACGAACTCTAAAAATTCTCGAAAAATATTTTCTAGCTTCGTATTGACGATACGGTCCTAACAAAACTAGTTTCGTCGAATTCTGAGACCGTTTGAAAAATGGTCAATTTCCAGTCGATTAAAATCAACTGAAACTGGTCAAACGCGTTTTCCTTTACCACGCTCACATATTGATTTGAAAAATTACGAAATTTGGAATCTAGCAATAACCTTACATCACGGACCCAACAAAACTAGTTTCGTCGAAATCCAAGGTCGTTTGCAAAATGTCCATTTTTAAGGGCCTGAATTCCATAGCGACTATTCAGAATTTTCAACTGGACATATCTTTTGATCCCCGCTATGAAAATTTGATTATTCGGATTCGTTGGAAAGATAGTCACAATTAGATTCCATTATTTTTGGTTTTACTAAAATCCGGATTGTTTTGCACCCGGTACACTCAATTGAAGTTTGAAATTGAATTATCGAACTACCGCGCCATTTTCAATTCTATTTATAATTATATATAAATATTTATATTCTAACGACGACGTATATAATATATACGTCGAATTATATTCAAATTAAATTTATCGCCGATTTTATTTAAAATAATTCATTTTAAATAATCAAAATTCGCTAAAATTGCCAAAATAAAAATTTCAAACTGGCTCGCATTTTCCGGGTTGTTACAATCTCCCCCACTTAAAACTTTTCGTCCCCGAAAAGGAACAAAGTCGAAAGTGGTTTGATTAATCAACTCTACGCTCGATTTGGCTTCCTTTCTCCAACTCTTTAGTTTCTGAGAATTTTCAAAATTTCAAAAATTTGGCTAACACCCTGAATTTTCGAAAAATTTCGCCATAACCTCCCCTGCAATGGGAGCATCGGGGAATTTCAAATAGCTTCCCCGGTCCTTCAGATCTCTAAAAGAAAAAGAAAAGGCCAAGCGGCTAGCCAATAGGCTCACAAAATCATCATCACCCAAACAAAACAGGAAATTATGTAGTAAACATGTACCTATTTGTCGGGCAAACAAATTTTATTCTCTGGCTCTAGCCTCCTTGCTATGACCTGTTCAATGATATATATGTATATGCAAGCAAACGCAACCAATCTTCGATATAATTCAATATTTGGTTCTGTTAGGCTAAATGGCTAAAAATTAGCAAACAAATAAACAAACAACACAAACATCAATCCATTAGTGAATTAGAGTTTCAAATCCATAACTTTGATACATACACAAAAAATCATGTTTTTGATGCCAAATCACAACAATAAGCCCTATCTAATTTTGGTTCTCACACCAGCCTAATGGAAATATATAGATATCACACCTTCGTCACTCGAAAATAAATACTGGTAACGCTGCAGCATTATCAGAATCATCCCCGGGCAACTAGAATGTGATTCTATATCTACCCAATATATTAAAACTTTGAATACACGCGGATCAGACGTATACGCAAAACCTATATATACTGGATTGTCCAACTCAATATAAATAGATAATCAAATATGAATAATTGATTTAAATTTTGAAAACAAAATTTGTTTTCACGTTAAAAATATACTCTTCACACTCGTTCTAGGATACTACTGATCCCATCTCTAACGAGTCATTCTAATTGGATATTACTAATCCAATATCTGATGAATTCTTTCGTAGGGTTCTAATGTGTCTTGTTCTCTGAGCTTTGTAAACCAAAGCTCTGATACCACGATGAAACGACCCGAACTTCCCCGGCCTCCGAAGAGAAGAGAAAGAACGAATTGTTTTGAGAACACGACAAAATAGAACGCATACAGAAAGAACATTTCATTGTATATTACAACAATGCATTAGATTACAAGAATATACAGAGTATGAATGAATATTACACAGAAATATCAGAGATTTAAATTACATTTAAATACATCGCAGCGGAAAATAATAAAATACACAACTAGAAGAGATATACGGATACAAAGCTTTCCGGATATCATTCCAGCTGTAAACCAGGATCCTGTGATTATAAATCTGCAAAACCAAAACTACTAGTTGCCCGTGTCAAAAATAGGGGCACCCAGAGTTTAGGTTAAAACAATAAACTCCAGGTCAGTCATGTGACTGGTGTGAGAACTTAAACAGTTATTATCTTTATTTTCAAAGTTAGGTAAATCAAGGGACCACGCCGTATAACACGGAACGGATTTCCTCCCAAGAATACCAGTGCATAAAACAAACAGCGCAATGCTAAATAAAGAAAAATGAAGCTGTTATAAGACCCAGGTCCCATCACACAATGCAACGCAAGCCGGAGGATAGGGTTTTTACCTTATAACAGCCAAAGCATGCTTGATACGTTTAAAACACATTATTTGATACTATTATAAGTGCATAGTGTATAAAACAACTTCAAATCATAAGTATCAATCATAGGCGGCATGAGTGCCCCATCTCACTATGTCGCCATACTAGGCTCTACAAATAAAACCGCAAATGTCACGTATTTGGAAATTGGATTTCCGTCTACGAACCGAGGCAAAAGATAGTCCTCAACCGATTCGAGACGCTCTAGCCCGTGTCTCAGGATCAGAGCTCGAGTGACCCTTGGATCGTCAGGGCCAGTCCACCGATGTGGATTAAACTTAAACCCTGAACATGCGCTTCCCCACCCTTTGGGGTGTCAATGAGCCAACAAATGACTCCATCGGTTCGAGAACGACCGATATATCCGAGGCGCCTCGCAACAGCAACAACCACATAAGTCAAACTCGTCAGGGCGTGTAAAACCACTGACGCCACTTTTTAGCTAGAAGGAAACGCATGCCCTCCCTGAGGTCCTCTCCCGTTTTTGGTCCATACCGGGTGTGAAACTCGCGAAGTAAACGTTACACAAAGCTACGCCACAAAGGCCGTGCTTTGATCATCACCACAAGACTTTGCTTTTCAACAGAAGCCTCGATCAATTGCCACTTAGGCATGCCACACAGGCAATTCACTCCATGCGTTTGATATCCATCAACATATAACCCCTGAGCTCGTACGTCTCAGAGAAGGGCGTTAAGCAAGAGAATAAATTCTCCGCCGCCAAACAGATATATATTTAATAGAGATCAATCACATAGACTAAAATCCAATGTCAGACACACAGTCCATTTACAAGTCCGTTCTGGGTCTGAACGAAACCGGAGGCACCTAGTACCCCGCATATCCATCGATCTCCAAGTACGTCTGGACGATCACTAACTGTTTCCATCTTCTTGGGTGTACAGCCCAATCAAGATCATCAGTAATTACCCAAACGACGTGAAGACTTCCGGTCTTCGACCATCGTTTTCATCTTCGACACCACGTCGAATCAGTTATTCAGAATGGGATAAACCCGGTCTTTCTGAATAACTCGCGTATATATTATAAAAGTGTTACACAAACACAACATACGCCTCATTCCAATTCAGAATATTCTTTTATTCAAATATTCCTATACTTTGGGAAAAGTTCCCATTAATTTTATCCAAGATAAATTCTTTAAATTTATTCTTTAATCTTCTTTGAATATCAATTCAAGCTAGTCGGGATTAGCGAACCACACCGAAGTAATCATTTATTTTATTTTCCCAATCCCAACCTATTCATCCCATGAAGTAAAACTGGTAGTACTTCATATCTAACACCACAGTGTTATCGGTAAATTCAATTACCATTTCACGTTCGAATCTAATTAAAGATTTAACCATCGCCTGGAGCAAAACTGGTGATACTCCATTTTCGATCATCTCAATCTAATTAAAGATTCATTAAAACTCCACTTAGTTTTAATCTTTAACTGGGTTAAAGAATCAGTGTCATTTAAAACACGGTTCACGATAAACCCAAAATCACATTCCATTAATTATCGGGTTAAAGAACAAGTGTTATTTAAAACACTGTTCACGATAAACCCAAAAATCAATACCAATTCAATTCCAATTAAATATCGTTTAATTGGTACACTTCATTAAATCTAAATAAAAAGATTTAATCTTTTCACAACTAGGTTCAAGAACAGTGTTAGTGAAGACACCATTCGCGACAAACCCAAATCACATTTGATATTCAATACAAGGCTCTGAATAGAAAATATATCGGCTTATATTCAATATCAAATTCTACGACTAACAAATGTCGTATTGGAAATAACGATATAAATATATATCTTTCAAATTTCCATAACAACATCTGTATAATCATGAATTCCAACATCGAAATATTCCGAAGACAATTTCGATTGAAATCCACTCCAATGCAATCATTGGAAATTTTGGTTATTTTCAAAACCCTTTTCAAATTCAATTTATTTATTATTTAAAAATAAATAGAATTATAATTCTAGTTCAAAACTAGTTCATTTCGATAAAAATCTACTTTTATCTTTTCAAATATGGAGTTTTTCATCCCAAATCTTCACAAATCATTTCTTATGATTTTACACAAATTATTACTATTTTTAATAATTTTATCAGGGCCCGTACAGTCGATTTCCATCAACGGCCATCGAACTGCACTTACAGCGACCTTTTTCGAATTTGATTTGGACATAATTCCAAATCCAACCGTTAGATTTCTAATTTCTAATATTCTTTAGAAAGCTCTTTTCGATACGAACCCAACGGTTCCGGTTTCAGGAGAATCCGACGGTCGGATCTCCCGTAATGTCCGTTTGAAATAAATGGTCGAAATTCGCGAACTGCCGCGGCGCGGCGCGTTCTATTCAGGCCATTATATAATATATATAATATATATAATATATACTTCGTTGATTTCTATTTAAAACGAATTATATAAATAGTTTTAAATTCGTTTCAAAAGCAATTTCAACTTCCATTTCAATTCAAAGCAAAATTGAATTCTTCTCTATAAATTCGTTTTAAAATTCATTTCTATTCAATTCAATTTGAATTCGTTTTCAATTCAATTCATTTTGAATTCGTTTTCAATTCAATTCATTTCGAAATCGTTTTCAATTCAATTTACTTCGAAATCACTTTCAATTCAATTCATTTCGAAATCACTTTCAATTCAATTCACTTTGAATTCGTTTTCAATTCAATTCATTTCGAAATCGTTTTCAATTCAATTCATTTCGAAATCGTTTTCAATTCAATTCATTTTGAAATATTCGATTTCAAAATTACTTTTTAATATTCATTTTAAAATGAATAAAATCGATATAAATATCGTTCACGTCAAAATGGCGTCAATCTAATCAACACGGCTTCATATATTGACATTTTCAAATATTCCATTTCGAATATTTCTATTTCAAATATTTCTATTTCAAATATTTCTATTTTAAAACTGGAATGAGGCCCAATCAATTACCATATAAAGTTAATTATATGGATTTTCATACAACACATGTATAATAGCCTTGAAAAATAATCAACCATCAACCAAAGTGCACTACACTGTATAAGCATCAAATATAGATATCTAACGCTTATAACAGCCTGTCAATCAATCGATCGACATATTTAATCAATCAGGATGAGTGAACTTCAAATTTCATCCCAACACCCGTGTGGGGTTTCAAACAATCAAACACAGATTTTATTTGTGCAGTTGGGCGATGTGTAAAATTTATCGTTCCAACCAATGTCAGTCAAATCAGTGTACATAAACAAACCGTCTGGTTTGTAAATGAATATTTTATTTTATTCACATTCACGTTAAAAACTATATTTTTAACGATAAAATATTTTATTCCAACACATGAATTTTCTTTTCAGTTCATTTATTCAATAAATGACATTTTTATTTTTCTAACATATTTTAGAAAATTTCGGCGGCATAACGGCACGATACTAGAAACGGGACAAGGCCTAGCCTTATCCCCGGTCTAGTGAAGGCCCACGCCATTCACACATCAATCAAATCAATTTCATCTCACCAAACAATTCAATTCAAACAAATAATTCAACTAATCTATGCAACCAAACAAACAAGTTCATGGTCTGTGGACGATTGTGTCGGGTGCTACTAAGCACCGTCTGCATCCTAGTATATATATATAATTAGAAAAGAAATTGAAAGGTGAGAAATTCTCACCGATAGCTATCCAAACATCTTGACTCTTCTTTGATAGAAATCTTCGTCTTTCTCGCCTTTTTGTCGCTTTCGCCCGCATTCACTACATATGTAAAAATCGAATTTTTACTTTGCTATTCCATATGTAAAAATCATATTTTTATTTCAAAGTTAAATATATAAAAATCATATTTTTATTTCGAAGTTCAATATATAAAAATCCTATTTTTATTTCGAAGTTCAATATATAAAAATCCTATTTTTATTTCGAAGTTCAATATATAAAAATCATATTTTTATTTCGAAGTTCAATATATAAAAATCATATTTTTATTTCGAAGTTCAATATATAAAAAATCATATTTTTATTTCGAAGTTCAATATATAAAAATCCTATTTTTATTTCGAAGTTCAATATATAAAAAATCATATTTTTATAAAATAAAAATATCGTCTTTTTATGCTTAAAGATATCGTCTTCTAAATTATAAAAATCTAATCTCTTCAACCATAAAAATCCTATCTTTTTGCAAATAAAAATCATTTCTTTGATGCTATAATATATATATATATATATATAAACTGATTTTTTTTTTATGCTAAAAATCCGATTTTTATATTCTTAAAAACAATCACATTAACAAAGAAAATAAATAAATAAATAAATAAAAAGAAAGGACTCACTGTTGCGTTTCTGGAGGGCAAGGGGGGCTGACCATCGTTGAGGTGGCACTGGGTCTACAGGGGGCGGCGGCAGGTGGCGGCGTACGAGGTGGGTGCTCGAGGGTTTGTGGCTGCTTCGTCGTTCGCGGGTTGGGGTCTTCGTGGGTGCGGGTTCGAAGGAGGAGGTCGGGGAAGGAGGAGGGCGGGGGGAGAAAATGGGACGGCGCCGTGAAGGGGAGGCGGGGAGCGGAGGGGATGGCAGCGGCTCTCGTTCGACTGGCTAGGGTTTTTTTTTTATATATAAACTGAATTTTGATTTTGAAATAAAGAGGAGGGGGGCCAGAAAGAAAAGGGAGAGAGATATATTTATTTTTTTATAATTTTATTATTTTATTTACTAAGAGTTGACTTTTTCATACGACCTCGAAACGAGGCCCACCGCCTGTCGTCCATAGCGTTTTACCCCCTTTCCGAACACAATGGGATATGTATCGTAAGCTGAATTGATCGTTACAATCAGTTTCCGTTAAATTTACATTTAAATCTCTATATTGAATTTCAAACGTACATTTCAAATTACCGGGGTCACATACGAACTCTAAAAATTCTCGAAAAATATTTTCTAGCTTCGTATTGACGATACGGTCCTAACAAAACTAATTTCGTCGAATTCTGAGACCGTTTGAAAAATGGTCAATTTCCAGTCGATTAAAATCAACTGAAACTGGTCAAACGCGTTTTCCTTTACCATGCTCACATATTGATTTGAAAAATTATGAAATTTGGAATCTAGCAATAACCTTACATCACGGACCCAACAAAACTGGTTTCGTCGAAATCCGAGGTCGTTTGCAAAATGTCCATTTTTAAGGGCCTGAATTCCATAGCGACTATTCAGAATTTTCAACTGGACATATCTTTTGATCCCCGCTATGAAAATTTGATTATTCGGATTCGTTGGAAAGATAGTCACAATTAGATTCCATTATTTTTGGTTTTACTAAAATCCGGATTGTTTTGCACCCGGTACACTCAATTGAAGTTTGAAATTGAATTATCGAACTACCGCGCCATTTTCAATTCTATTTATAATTATATATAAATATTTATATTCTAACGACGACGTATATAATATATACGTCGAATTATATTCAAATTAAATTTATCGCCGATTTTATTTAAAATAATTCATTTTAAATAATCAAAATTCGCTAAAATTGCCAAAATAAAAATTTCAAACTGGCTCGCATTTTCCGGGTTGTTACATCACCCTTTTGTTTAATTAACAGGTTGTAATGGTTAAGTCTGTGGGCCTATATACACAAATAATACCCACCTTCCCAAGATTTACTTAACCCTCTCACTGGTTCAGACATATTTAATTTACGGTTAAGTTTGTGGGCCTATATGTACTAATATTACCCACCTACCCAAGATTTACTTAACCCACTCATTCCGTATAACCCAGTTTACTTAACCCCCAACTTAAACTTAAGTTCTTACAATCCCTAGGGATCAGATTTGGTTAAGTAGTCCATTTCATTTATCATGTCCATTTTTAATTAATTAATCAATTAATTAAAACCTTTCCCTTTATAGGTGTCAATACCTATTTTATCCAATAATTTGAATTACATGTCATAATTGTTTATATTCAAATTACTCCATTTTTCTAATCGTATTTCTCATGACATCCACATGTCACCCACATGTCACCCACTAGATTCCTCATGCCACCCAAGGCACCCACTTAACCCCCTCATGTCCCACCACATGCTTATCTGGTTAAGTATTTCTTAATTCATTAAGGCTGTAACCTTATAAAGACCTCTCACATTAGACTGACATTTATGTTAGCTGGATTTGCCGGGCGGGTCCGGGCAGTCTTACACCATAAAAGAGCCTAACCTCGTGTCTTTACAACTGTTATGCTTTTAATTTGGGCCTAGGACCTCTCACATTGGGCTACCATTTGTGACTACTGGATTTGCCGGGCGTGTCCGGGCAGTTTTACGTCACAAATGAGTCCAACCTCGTGTCCTAAGCATTGATTATCACTTATAATCCTTTACCTCAATTTGAATTATTTTCCCTATTCAAATTATCAATTAATTCCAAATTTAACGATGTCCATAATTGACTCAATTATGTCCATCCATTTATGGTATGCAAAATTATACCAATTTCGTCACAAATTTATTATATGCCATTAAAGGCCTTTTATCTCACTATTTAATATCCCTATTCAAATTCAAATTAATTTACATATATGACTCATTTACATTCCAATTCACATTTATTAACATAATATTTTCATCCCATATTTGGATTAATTATTCCTAATCAAATATGTTAATAAAATTCCAATTATCTTTATGACCATAATTCACATTAATTATGTCCATATATCACTTTACCAATTAATATTTCAATTTACATATATGCCTCTTTTAAGGCCATTACATGCCAATTCACATTTATTAACATAATCAATATTTTTCCACATAACCCCCGCGGCGTCCATTCGCATAGAATATATGATAGACTAAGAAATAGTCTAACACATGGAAAAGGGAAAAACACCACATATTCACATAACATACAAAATAGGCCTAACTTGCATATGAGAATTTACCACATAACCTGCATAAAATCATCGATCTAAACATAGGCCTAAAAGTATGAACCTACGTGTTATGAACAAGATTTTCATCACAAAACTTACATAGTTAATAACCAAAAACTTGCATAACATGATTCATATTCCAAACTCATATTTTTATATAAACTTGCATATGTGATTTATGCAACATAACAATGGTGTAAATTTACCTCTAAATATACAAACTAGCATGTACAGATTTGGCATGTAACTTATGCATATCATAGCCTAACTTATAATCTAAAATAGATGTCATAATATTTACTAACTTGCATGTGATTTATGGTAAATCAACATCTAATCTTGCATACATACATATGATCTATCATATGAATCAACATAACCAAAATAGCATTTAAACAACATGATGATTTGATTACACGTAAGCCAATCGCAGAATTACAACATAGATCATAACTTTACAACATAGATGACAACATAAAATCATAGAATTTACAACATGTATGATAATATCACAATTTAACAACATAATCATATCATACGGTCAATAATTCACATCATATCCATATAATCCACAATTATATTTAATCTTACTTAATTTAAGAATTATCTTGATTAGAGAAATCGAACTTGCCTTTCGTGGTTAAAGAATTATGAACAATTGATCAAACTTGATGCAGAATTGTTGTAGCGACGTTAGTTGATTCGTTGTTGAAGCTCTAAGCTTGAATTAGGTTGAATTGATTAGCTATCTTCCTCTTTAGTTGGCGGCGGCTACACTGAGTTCCATGGCGATGGCATAACGGCTTTGGTTCCAATTTTAATTAGGTTTAGGGTTAGCATTAGGATGTATTTATAGGTGTAGGAAGTTATTTAGGACCATTAGATTAACCCTGAACCATGAGAACCAATCAAATGAAAAATCTGCATTTGAGTGAATCGGCCCACGGGTTGACAGCCAAACACCCTGGATTAACCCCTAGTCGACCCAGCAGGGCTCGGGTCGACCTCAAAAATGGGCCGTTTCGGTTATTCCCCCTCCCAATTCGCTATTTTGAACTTTTTCGCATATTTATTTATTTAATTTTTAATTTATATATATATATATATATATACATATATATATATATATATTTCTCTGCGCAACCCATTTCACTTAATTCTTTTCTAAAAATTAAGTATACTTTAATTTGTGAATTTTAATGTTATAAAATTACGGGGTGTTACACTATATATATAGTATACAATCAAAACCACGAGCACTTATTGGGTAATGGATTTCCAACTATAACAAGGTATGGAACCACCTTCCGATAGTGTACCTCTAGAGAGGAATACACTGGGTTCAACAAGAACATCTTGCAACCCGGCCACACATGATCGACCACTCATTTCGCTTGAGTGTATCGAATGTATATCACCAACGGTTGGGATCATCAATCGTTTCCCGGATGGGACAACATCGAATAGATTAAAGAATGAAATGAATATCTCTAGATAGGTGATAATACACCCTAATGGAAGCAACCCACATAGCCATGTTGCCTGTCCGATTTTTGTCATTTCCTGGTTGTGAGGCTAGAGGCCACGCTTATCTCTGACAGATCACACAATTATTCACTTTGATTGTCACATCGTCATACTCGCCAAATTACAAATTGATTTCCCCAAAAATACAATGGGTATACAGCTAAGAGAAATAAATTCCACCACCAAACGTATATACGTATGAAGAGATCAACTTACGTGATCTATTAAACATACTCTGTCAGACATTCTTCAATACAGGTCGTCCTGGGACTGGACCAAATGAAGGTACTATTCTGTAAATCCATCTTAGGCAATTTCTACCTAGGATCGCCAGAACAGCCCTTGCATAACTCCGTCTTTAATTTTATTCATCATATTTGATTTGCAATGTTAATTCCCATATGGAGTGGTTTACAGATAATGAATCTGATTCGGGTCTCTCCGTATTGACAACGGAAAAATGGTCAAAAACTTCGATAGTCAGTGATTTAACTATCAAAGAAAAACATGTGTACAAACAACGATATTATTTCCGGATGGAAATTCTATCGATCAATCATCAATCATCATTTATCTCTTAAATTAATTTGTCATTAATTTATTAATTTACCTATTTCCTATCTCCATATATATATATATATATATTCTATTTTTCTAAATTTAGAAAATATACGATATTAATCATTGGAGAACATTTCCATATATACTTCCCTTTCTTATTTTCTATATTAGAAAACATTTCCGATTCTTATTTGGAAAACATTTCCAAAACTCTTCCATTGGATTTAAACGGATGTTTAATAAAACATCGCTATGCCAACTCAAACCATTACCTTCATTAACTAAATTCACTTAGCCAACCTTCAATATCGAACCTTAACCATTCCTTAGTTAAAAATGGAGTCAATCAAGTTGGGGTATAACTACCTCTCAGACCTTAACTGAACAACATTTCTAACTTCGAAATAGACCAAGTTCACCTTATAAATCTTTAACAAACTTCCTTACATAACTCTCGGATTCAATTTACAAATCCACTTCTTTATTGAAAACACTAATTATAAGTATACCGTTATAACCCCTGCTTATGAAATATCTAACTTCAAAATATAACTTTTATTTATTACTTTGGATAAATAAACAAACAACAGTTTATTAGTAAATAAATAAATCTTGATAAAAACCGGAAAGTGAATAGTACTTTCCTGAAATCGATATAATCGAATTTCTACGTATAACTCTCTTTCGAATAATCTCTATTTGATAACTCCTTTTAGAGTAACTATATTCGATTAACTCCTTTTGAATCAACTATATTTGATAACTCCTTTCGAATAAACTATATTCAATTACTACTTTCGAATAAATTATATTCGATAACTCCTTCGAATAAACTATATTCGATTAACTCCTTTCAAATAAACTATATTCGATTAACTCCTTTCTTCGATTAATCAATACTCGACTAACTCTAATTGATAATCTCTAACTCGATTAACTCTAATTCGGCTAACTCTAATTCAATTAACTCTATTCGAATAACTAATATTCGACTAACTCTTGTTCGATTAACTCTATTCAATTAACTCTAACTCGATTAACTCTAGCTCGATTAACTCTAATTCGACTAACTCTAATTCGACTAACTCCAGTTCAATTAACTCTATTCGAATAACTAATATTCGACTAACTCTTGTTCGATTAACTCTATTCAACTAACTCGATTAACTCTAATTGATTAACTCTAACTTGATTAACTCTAATATATTAACTCCGATTCGATTAACTCTAATCAATTAACCCTATTGGATTAACTCCTTCTGATTAACTCTAACCAATTAACTCTATTGGATTAACTTTATTCGAATAAACTATATTCGATAAACTTTCTTTTCCGATTAACTCTATTCGATTATCTCCTTTTCGAATAACTCTATCGATTAACTCATTTTCGAATAACTAATGTTCGATAACTCCTTTCAAATAACTAATATTCGATAACTCCTTTCGAATAACTAATATTCGATAACTCCTTTCGAATAACTCTATTTAATAACTCCTTTAACTCTATTCGAATAACTAATATTCGACTAACTCTTTTTCGATTAACTCTATTCGATTAACTTTATCCGATTGACTCTAATTCGATTAACTCTAGTCTATTAACTCTAATTCGACTAACTCTAATTCAATTAACTCCACTCGATTAACTCTAACTCGATTAACTCTAATCAATTAATTCTAATTCGATTAGCTCTAATCGATTAACTCTAACTCGGTTAACTCAAATCGATTAACTCCATTAAGTTTGACTTCGTATTTCAAAATAGTATCCCATTTCCAAATTTTATTTATACTTCTATTTATACAATTATTCATAAGAAATCTCCTTTTTATTTCTAACACTTAAATCTCATTTAAATTTTCTTTTATAACTCTATTTATTTCATAAATAAATATTTCCTTTTATGACTGTATTTATTTTTCTAAATAAATATTTCCTTTTATAACTCTATTTATTTTTCTAAATAAATATTTCCTATTCAATTCTATTTATTTTCTAACTATCTCCTTTTCTATTCTATTTGTTTCACAAGTATTTTCTTCCCTATTTGTTTCACAAATATTTTCCTTTTATATTTGTTTCACAAATATTTTCCTTTTATAAAATCCTTTTCCTTTTATATATAAAATCCATTGATTTTATATAAATACTTTATTTTCAAAATACACTTTGAAAATCCCCTTTTCTACATTATAGTATTTCTTACGGTATTCAAAATACCTAAATAACAATGATCGATATCATTCAACACACGTAATCAACACAGATTATATATCACATCATATAATACAATATCTGAAAAACAGTAAAATAAATGTTGAGGAGTCTAGTTGGATTCCTCCGACCTGTTTCCCTGCATTCACGGATGTTAAACAATATAATTAACATCCATTTCATTTCACTATGAAATATTCTGCTAAACAGAATCAATATATATTTATTTATTTATTTATTCATTTTTATATATATATAACCAAATCTATAATTTCAACCAATTACTTAGCAGTTCAACCAAACAATCAATACAAAGCAATCAATCATCATTTATCAGTTCTAAATATATGTTATAAAAATATGAACTGGTAGAGTTGGTGAGTTTTATTCACATTGGACAGTTATCGTTAAATAATGATTAACCATCTTTTGATTAAGACGGACAATTTATTTTACAATAAATTGTAATGGGCTCCAATTCAATCCCAGTCGGTTCCATTATGTAGGTGTCGTCCGTACGATCCCAATGGATCTTGTTTCGTCTGATTCTAATATCGTACGTAAAAGTTATTATGTTTGCAAGATTGTATTTATTATTGAAATTAAAAACTAAACTAATTCATATTAACTTCGGGCCTCACATTTTTGCACCTCGGCCCATCCTACTTTTAAAAGCCTAACCCGCTCAATACCTGCCCGTCCAACAGTAGCCTTCTTCCTCAAATGAAGATCGCGACTACAAGAACAATTCCTCATCCATTTACCCCATTCGGTCTCCTTCCTCGATCCAACATACCCTGAACAAAATATACCAAAGTTCTCCCCATCATCTCCTCTTCCTTTCCGTACCATTTATGTTAAACTCGAATTCGCTTTTCACCTGCATCGAAAGTACGGATCTCCACGAACCCAGCATGACTCGCGACAGAAATACATGTCGATCCCTGTAAACATTGGCCAACACCTTCCATTAACCCACGAATACCCAAAACAAATCCACCATTGAACTCCCCTTCCTTTCCTCTTCGATCCCATACTCCTTTCCTTTAACTCGATCTTGGAAATCAAAAACTGTCGAGGACCATTCCTGACGTCCTCAGCACAACCGCGCGATCAATTTCACCACAAAAACCCATCAAATCGCTGAAATTGAAGTCTTTCCTTCCCATAAACCCTAAAGCATCATCCGTTTCTCCCCTCCATGCTTCAAACTGGAGTATACCCGAACCCTACCTGCGCTAGGTTAGAAGTCAGCGACAGAAATTTTCGAAAACTCCTTTAAAACTTATACGAGCAGGTAGAGGAAACTCTAGAGATTTCAAAAACATAGGGTTCCCAATTTGTGGAGTTTTATTTGGTTTCTTATGAATTTACGAAGATGAAAACTTTTTACTAGAAGGAAGAAACCCAGCGGCGCATTTATTTGACCATAGAAGAAATGAGTTTAGGGTTAGAGGTGTTAGGGTTATTTATAGATAGGTTATAATATTTTAATATTTGAATTTTATATTAATTTTAACCAGTCGCTGTATGTATTTGTTGTTTAAAAATTCATACGATCACATATATTATCCAATTTCAATGAAAATGGATACACAGCTATAGTTCGACATTAAGGACCCAACAAAACTGATTTCATCGAATTCCGACTCTGTTTGCTCACACAGCGTATTTTTAACCGTCAAAATACTAACTGTTTTTCACATTAAAAATCTGTACGATCACAAACTAACTCTAAAAATTACGTAAATTGAAATTTAGCAATAATTTAATATTCCGAATCCAACAAAATTGGTTTCATCGAAAACGGAGGTTTGCAAAACTGGCTATTTTTAAAGCTCTAAATAAACCCTTTTAAATATTAATATATTTAAAAATAATTAAATTAAATATTTATAAATAAATATTATTGTATATATTCACACTAGAAAATCGTACAACTCAATATCGGGATTCGTAACTCGATATTCCAAAGTTCTCAGTTATATCGATATTCGATTTGTATTTAAATCCTCTTTAAAATATAAATAAATCGTTATAAATTATAAAGGAATTCCATAGCGACTGTTTTAAAATTTGATTTGGACATAAATCAAAATCTACATAATGAAATCCCGATTTTTCTCTTCCATTAGAAAAATATACTTTACCAGCTCCGAATGTTTCTTGTTTCACAGAAATCCGATTTAAAACGGATTCTGTATATTCAGTTAAAGTTCGAATTGCCAAATTACGAACTACAGCACCATTTCGAGCTCAATTTTAATTATAATATAATTATACGTTCAACTGTCATTATTTAAATATATTCGTTATTATAATTCAACTCTAAACTGAATTATATATTTTAAATAATCCAATTCACATTATATTGTGAATTCAACTTAATTCCGATTATTTCGGAATTAAATATATTATTATATTATTTATATTAATTAAATAGTCAATATTATTTAATTAAATAACCATTTAATTCTCTAAATCACTATTAAAATAATTAAATTAATTAATTATTAAACCGTAAAAATACGGGACATTACATTCTTCCCTCCTTAAAATAATTTCGTCCTCGAAATTGCTAAGGTAGAAAACAAACATTCTTAACTAGGTTAAAAATTATTGATTTATTTCTTAACTCCAGTTTCACTGAACCAATTTGTTTCAATTAAAATATTAATTAATTCTTACCAACAAAAATTTTCAAAAATCCTAAAAATTTTCTAACACCTTAACTTTTCGAAAAATTTCGCCAGCACCTCCTTTGTACTGGTTAATAGCTCAAACTCCAACTCGCCTCTCTAGGCCTTCTTCAACCCAAAAGAAAATCAAATAGCCAAGAGGCTTGCCGATTCGGCTCATCAAAATATCAAACCCATGTATAATATACCTTTTTGTCGGGCATATCAATATATCATTTCCATGTGTTACCAATTCTGCATATACCAATATCATCCCAATCATTCGGTTACACCCAAGCCGAATTATGTTATTAACTCATATTCCATTTTTATTTTCAACTCTTAAATTACCAGTCCAATTCCATTTCAGATTATCTTTAATCCAATCTATTTCGATACTTTCTATCTCAATTCATTTTCCACTTCCACTTAACTGGTTTCAATTTCTATTTCTATTTTCTTTTACAAATTCTAATTTATATTGTTTTAATTCAAATAATCTGTTTCTGGGAGTTTCTAAACAGCTTAGCCTTTTCCAAAAATCAAAATATTCATTTGGAATATCAAAACAACTTGTTTTCTCAAAACAGTTCAAAAACATAAACTTTGGTAGTAATTCATCACTTACAACTCGAAAATGAACAATGGTGATGTCATGATCATCATCGGAATCTATTTTCCAGCGATCGAAGTGAGTTAATTACTATATCACTTTTAAAACCATTTCTAAACACTTCGATTTGAAATACATTTCAAAATACCATTCACAATGCTTGTAAAACAATTTAAAATCTCCCAAGATTTTAAAATTCTCATATACTTAATCCAAATTCATTTACAAACACTTTTATAATCTTCCAGGGTTTTAATTCCAATTCTGATCTAAATTCAGACTTAATTCATCTGATTTCATGTATTTCACTTATATGAATTCTGATTGGCTATTTACATAACCATTTCATATTTTATAATCTTACTCGATTATAATAACAACCAATATATCCAATATATTATAATTTCAATATATATATTTTCTCTATATCAAAATGTACTTTAGGTAAAATTATTTTCATTTACCCTCTTTTCAAAACATATCGTGTCGACCCATCGTATTCAAGTGTTTAGAAACTCCTACCGATACATCAGATCAAACTGATCGATCAGTACCCATAATAACTCAACCAATAAATCTCCACAATATAAAACCATTTTTATATCAAATAACAGATACGCGCTCATATATATACACTCAAACTTAATCTTGGGTATTACTAACCCCATCTCTACTGAATCACGCCACAAAGACAAGGTAATTACTTAACCTTCTGCTCTGATACCACTGTAACGACCCGGGGATTTCACGATCCTGGATATCGGCATACAACACCATGTCAACTATTCAAGCATCGGAAACACCGGATAGTCCATGAAAGAAATTAGAGGGTGAGAGTAGATAAGATAGAAACTTAGAATAGAAGAAGAAGAAGAACATACAACATCAGAGTAAACACGAATCTCACAGCAGAACGAACGATATATAATAGATACATATCTTTGAAATAAAATCAGTATATGTATACAATAACATTATCAGAGTATAACACTTACAACACAGCGGAAATAAACAATAGCTATATATTCCTGAAGCCTCCTGCTCCAAGCTCTCTAAGTATATCTGAAAAATCCTATCTACTTGATTGCCCGTACAAAATTGGGCACCCAAGAATTTAGGGAAAACAAAATAAAATAAACTCTGGTTCAGTCATGGGACTAGTGTGAGTAAAACAATTTAAAAACAGTTGAGTAATTGAACGATATTTCATAAGACCACACCGTATAATGGAACGGGTTTTTCCTTTATGAGAATCCAAATCCATTTGATTTACCTTTCAAATCATTTTGAAAGAAACAATGATATTTTATACCAAAACTCTTTTGATATTATAATAGTGTCTAACAACCACAATATAATAATCATCTAGCAGAACGCTTTCATCTCACGTTCCACATATATAGTATACAATCAAAACTGCGAGCACTTATTGGGTAATGGATTTCCAACTATGACAAAGTATGGAACCACCTTTCGATAGTGTACCTCCAGAGAGGAATACACTGGGTTCAACAAGAACTTCTTGCAACCTGGCCACACATGACCGAGCACTCATTTCGGTTGAGTGTATCGAATGTATATCACCAACGGTTGGGATCAGCAATCGATTCCCGAATGGGACAACATCGAATAGATTAAAGAATGAAATGAATATCTCTAGATAGGTGATAATACACCCTAATGGAAGCAACCCACATAGCCATGTTGCCTGCCCGATTTTTGTCATTTCCTGGTTGTGAGGCTAGAGGCCACGCTTATCTCTGGCAGATCACACAATTATTCACATTGAATGTCACATCGTCATACCCACCAAATCACAAATTGATTTCCTAAAAAATACAACGGGTATACAGCTAAGAGAAATAAATTCCTTCGCCACCAAACGTATATACGTTTGAAGAGATCAATTTACGCGATATAATAAACATACTCTGTCAGACATTCTTCCATACAGGTCGTCCTGGGACTGGACAAACCGAAGGTATTATTTTATAAATCCATCTTAGGCAATTTCTACCTTGGATCGCCAGAACATCCGCTGCATAACTCCATCTTCAATTTTCTTCGTCATATTTGATTCGCAACGGTAATGCCCATACGGAGTAGTTTACAGATAATGAATTTGATCCCGGTCTCTCCGTATTGACAACGGAAAAATGGTCAAAGACTTCGATAGTCGGTGATTTAACTATCAATGAAAAACACGCGTACAAACAAAAATATTATTTCCATATGGAAATTTTATCGATCAATCATCATTTCTCTTAAATTAATTTATCATTAATTTATTCGTTTACCCATTTCCTATCTTTATATATATATATATATATATATATATTCTATTTTTCTAAATTTAGGAAATATACGATATTAATCATTGGAGAACATTTCCATATTTACTTCCCTTTCTTATTTTCTGTATTAGAAAACAGTTCTGATTCTTATTTGGAAAACATTTCCAAAACTCTTCCATTGGATTTAAACAGATGTTTAAATAAAACATCGCTATGTCCAACCTTCACTATAGAACCTTAACCATTCCTTAGTTAAAAATGGAGTCAATCTAGTTAGGGTATAACTACCTCTCAGACCTTATTTGAATAACATTTCTAACTTCGAAATAGATCAAGTTCACCTTCTTAATCTTTAACAACTTCCTTACGTAACTCTCGGATTCAATTTACAAATCCACTTCTTTATTGAAAACACTGATTATTACTATAGCGTGATAATCCCTACTTCTGAAATATCTAACTTTAAAATATAACTTTTATTTATTACTTTGGATAAATAAACAGACAACAATTTATTAGTTAATAAAAAAATCTAGATAAAAACCAGAAAGTGAATAGTACTTTCCTGAATTCTATATAATCGAATTTCTACATATAACTCTCCTTCAAATAATCTCTATTCGATAACTCCTTTTCGAATAAACTATATGCGATTAACTCCTTTTGAATCAACTATATTCGATAACTCCTTTCGAATAAACTATATTCGATTACTCCTTTCGAATAAACTATATTCGATAACTCCTTCAAATAAACTATATTCGATTGACTCCTTTCTTCGATTAATCAATACTTGACTAACTCTAATTGATAATCTCTAACTTGATTAACTCTAATTCGACTAACTCTAATTCAATTAACTCTAGTCGAATAACTAATATTCGACTAACTCTTGTTCGATTAACTCTATTCAATTAACTCTAACTCGATTAACTCTAATCGATTAACTCTAACTCGATTAACTCTAATTCGACTAACTCTAATTCAATTAACTCTATTCGAATAACTAATATTCGACTAACTCTTGTTTGATTAACTCTATTCAATTAACTCTAACTCGATTGACTCTAATCGATTAACTCTAACTCGATTAACTCTAATCGATTAACTCCAATTCGATTAACTATAATCAATTAACTCTAATCAATTAACTCTATTGGATTAACTCCTTCTGATTAACCCTAATCAATTAACTCTATTGGATTAAATTCTTTCGAATAAACTATATTCGATAACCTTTCTTTTTCGATTAACTCTATTAGATTATCTCCTTTTCAAATAACTCTATTCGATTAACTCTTTTTCGAATAACTAATATTCGATAACTCCTTTCGAATAACTAATATTCGATAACTCCTTTCGAATAACTCTATTTGATAACTCATTTATCTCTATTCGAATAACTAATATTCAATTAACTCTTGTTCGATTAACTCTATTCAATTAACTTTATTCAGTTAACTCTATTCGATTAACTCTAATTCGATTAACTCTAATCGATTAACTCTAATTCGACTAACTCTAAATCAATTAACTCCACTCAATTAACTCTAACTCGATTAACTCTAATTGATTAATTCTAATTTGATTAACTCTAATAGATTAACTCTAATCGATTAACTCTAACTCGATTAACTCAAATCGTTTAACTCCATTAAGCTTGACTTCGTATTTCAAAATAGTATCCCATTTCCAAATTCTATTTATACTTCTATTTATAGAATTATTCATACGAAATCTCCTTCTTATTTCTAACACTTAAATCTCATTTAAAATTTCCTTTTATAACTCTATTTATTTCATAAATAAATATTTCCTTTTATGACTCTATTTATTTTTCTAAATAAATATTTCCTTTTATAACTCAATTTATTTTTATAAATAAATATTTCCCTTTCAATTCTATTTATTTTCTATCTATCTCCTTTTCTATTCTATTTGTTTCACAAATATTTCCTTTCCTATTTGTTTTACAAATATTTTCCTTTTATATTTGTTTCACAAATATTTTCCTTTTATAGAATCTTTTTCCTTTTATATATAAAATCCATTGATTTTATATAAATACTTTATTTTCAAAATACACTTTGAAAATCCCCTTTTCTACATTCAAATACTTCTTACGGTATTTAAAATACTCAAATAACAATGATAGATAACATTCAACACACGTAATCAACACAGATTATATATCACATCATATATTACAATAAACGAAAAACAGTAAAATAAATGTTGAGGAATCCAGTTGGATTCCTCCAGCATGTTTCCCTGCATCCACAGATGTTAAACAATATAATTAACATCAATTTCATTTCACTATGAGATATTCCGCTAAACAAAATCGATTTATATATATATATAACCAGATCTATAATTTCAACCAGTTACTTAGCAATTCAACCAAACAGTCAATACACAGCAATCAATCATCATTTATCAGTTCTAAATATACGTTATAAAAATATGAACTGGTAGAGTTGGTGAGTATTACTCACATTGGACAGTTATCGTTAAATAATGATTAACCATATTTTGATTCAAACGGACAATTTATTTTGCAATAAATTGTAGCGGACTCCAATTCAATCCAAGTCGGATCCATTATGTAGGTGTCGTCCGTATGATCCCAACGGATCTTGTTTCGTCTGATTCTGATATCGTACGTAGAAGTTATTACATTTACAAGATTGTACATTTTATTGAAATTAAAAACTAAACTAATTCATATTAACTTTGGGCCTCACATTTTTGCACCTCGGCCCATCCCACTTTTAAAAGCCCAACCCGCTCAATACCTACCCGTCCAACAGTAGCCTTCTTCCTCAAATGGAGATCGCGACTACAAGAACAATTCCTCAGCCATTTACCCCATTCGATCTCCTTCCTCGATCCAACATACCCCGAACAAAATATATTAAAGTTCTCCCCATCATCTCCTCTTCCTTTGCATAGCGTTTCTATTAAACTCGAATTCGCTTTTCACCTGCGTCGAAAGTATGGATCTCCACGAACCCAGCATGATTTGCGATAGAAATACATGTCGATCCCTGCAAACTTTGGCCAACACCTTCCATTAACCCACGGATCCCCAAAACAAACCCACCATTGAACTCCCCGTTCTTTCCTCTTCGATCCCGTTCTTTTCCTTTGACTCGATTTTGGAAATCAAAATCCGTTGAGGACCATTCCTTACATCCTCAGCACAATCGTGCGATCAATTTCACCACGAAAACCCATCAAATCGCCAAAATCGAAGTCTTTCCTTTCCATAAAACCGAAAGCATCATCCGTATCTCCCCTCCATGCTTCAAACTGGAGTATAGCCGAACCCTACCTGCGCTGTGTTAGAAACCAGCGAGAGAAATTTTCGAAAACCCCTTTAAAACTTATACGAGCAGGTAGAGGAAACTCTAGAGATTTCAAAAACCTAGGGTTCCAAATTTATGGAGTTTTATTTGGTTTCTTATGAATTTATGAAGTTGAAAACTTTTTACTAGAAGGAAGAAACCCAGCGGCGCATTTATTTGACCATAGAAGAAATGAGTTTAGGGTTAGAGGTGTTAGGGTTATTTATAGATAGGTTTTAATATTGTAATATTCGAATTTTATATTAATTTTAACCAGTCGCTATATGTATTTTTTGTTTAAAAATTCATACAATCACATATATTATCCAATTTCAATGAAAATGGATACACGGCTACAGTTCGACATTACGGACCCAACGAAACTAGTTTCGTCGAATTCCGACTTCGTTTTCTCACATAGCGTATTTTTAACCGTCAAAATACTAATTGTTTTTCACATTAAAAATACGTACGACCACATACTGACTCTAAAAATTACGGAAATTGAAATCTAGCAATAATTTAATATTCCAAGTCCAACAAAATTGGTTTCGTCAAAAACGGAGGTCGTTTGCAAAACTGGCTATTTTAAAGCTCTAAATAAACCCTTTTAAATATTAATATATTTAAAAATAATTAAATTAAATATTTATAAATAAATATTATCATATATATTCACACTAGAAAATCATACAACTCCATATCGGGATTCATAACTCGATAATCCAAAGTTCTCAATTATATCGATATTTGATTTATATTTAAATCCTTTTTAAAATATAAATAAATCATTATAAATTATAATGGAATTCCATAGCGACTATTTTAAAATTTGATTTGGACATAAATCAAAATCTACACAATGAAATCCTGATTTTTCTCTTCCATTAGAAAAATATACTTCACCAGCTCCGAACGTTTCTTGTTTCACAGAAATCCGATTTAAAACGGATTATGTATATTCAATTGAAGTTCGAATCGCCAAATTACGAACTGCAACGCCATTTCGAGCTCGATTTTAATTATAATATAATTTTACGTTCAATTGTCGTTATTTAAATATATTTGTTATTATAATTTAACTCTAAACTGAATTATATATTTTAAATAATCCAATTCACATTATATTGTGAATTCAACTTAATTCTGATTATTTCGGAATTAAATATATTATTATATTATTTATATTTATTAAATATTCAATATTATTTAATTAAACATCCATTTAATTCTCTGAATCACTATTAAAATAATTAAATTAATTAATTATTAAACCGTAAAAATACGGGACATTACAAACATACCATGCACAGACCACAACTCCTTCATCCTCTCGTGCACTTCTTTCCTATTCAAAAAGCATGGCCTTCACTTTCTCCTCCACTATTCTCAAATTTATTCACCACAGTTTAGCTTTCTCTCCCCTTTTTTTCTACGACCCAAAATGGCATCTACAGTTTTTCGAACAAAACCCTGATCAATGCAACCACCCACCACCGTCGCTTGAGACGACCAAACGTCGGCCCACAGCTGCCGCCGAAACCTCTTCAGCCCCTCTAACTTTGCCAGAAACGACGCCACACCCCTCAACCCTAATTTGCCAGTATCCGTCCAAAATGAAATGACTTTGAGCTAACAAATTTTAACTGAGAAAAATCATAATGGTATTATGGTGAAGTTCAGATGAGGTCAATAGAAATGGACTAATATTTAAATGACTTCATGAAGAATTAGATTTGATTTTATTTCCTTTTTTCCAAGATATAGTCGGTTTCGAGTGGTAGAAGAAAGCACTGTTTCAGGGAAGAATATATCGAAGACAAGAGGTTGTGAAGAATGGGAATGTCTTGCGATTTTAGTTCATGTTTTCGACTAGAAGAAAAAGGACGGGGTTGATTGGTTCAAATAAATAAAAGAACGAAGGCACAAATTCCAATTTTATAAAATACTGTTCAAATATGAAAGGGGACACTGCAATATTTGACCCAGTACGCCAAAATCTTATTCGATATCCAGATAAGATTGTGCCAGCTTGAATTTAAATATATACATACAAGGTCAAGCCTCAGTTAAGCCTTAATTGTGGACAAAATAAATGTGCTGAGATATCGCTTGCTGCAGTGGACATTTTTATTTCTATCAAGTTGTTAACTGTCCTTATCTAGTGTTGAACGAGGTATAGGATATGTGTTATTTATTTTTGTATACACCCTAGATGCAGACAATTTAGACCACACCTTTTGATTCTTGCTCAATAAAATAAATCATGTCTGATAAGATTTGTCAGGTTGTATTTCATTAACTTTTCATACAAGCATGGCTGAGCTTTTTGATTTGAAACAACAAGAGGATTTGAGACATGTGAAGACAGCTGATATGTACATGATATATAGTATAATGAAATATACTAGTAGCCAAGATCTTGACTTCCACACACAGTAACATACTAAATTAAATAATGTCCAGTTCCCATGTGCTATGATTTTTAGTGTACATATAAATGGATTTCTTTTCTTAAAATTTTGGATACGATTAATGACTCATGCACATCAATATGAAGGGATAGGTACAGTAAGGCTTTAGAGATTTTGAAAAGATAGGGTGGGATACAGTAACGTGCAGACTTCAGAAGGTGTTAGGCCGTACATATATATAATTAGTGTAATTAGTGTAAATAGCATTCAGTGTTCTTAGTTCGTTCGATGTCTGATGGAAACAAAATCGCAAACTATGCAATAATGTAATACTTCGGATCCAATGAACTGATTTTGAAATTAAATTTATTATTCCACTATTTTTATTAATTAAATATCCAAATATATGGAATTCAAGCCATTTAAATTATCAAACCAATATATTAAAATAATTGAATTAATTAATTATTATATCACTAAAATTCCGAGATGTTACATTCCTTCCCCCTTAAAAGAATTTTTTCCTCAAAATTGCTAAGCAATAAAAATGATATAACGCTAATTCCTCATAATCTGCTTAGTTGAAATCTTATATTCCTTATCTTTATAACCCAGTTCTTATCCGAACTTCGAATTCTCATATCAATACTCGACCGTTCATAATTCTTTCCAAATGATATGTCTACCATTTTTGGACAATCCATCATCACTTTCTTGTCTTCAATCCATATGCTCTTCTCCATACCCACACCCATTCCAATTGATTTTAAATTCATTTATCAATTTCATTATTCCACTTGAAATTTTATTAACCAATTCTGGTTTTCTTATTTCAATTACAATTAACCACTCAATTTTAAATTATCAAAAAATTTCTTGAAAATTTTCTAACGCTTTAAATTTTCAAAAAAATTCGCTACCATCTCCTTTGCAAGGCTCAGTCTGCATAACCACAACTTTCCTTTCTAGGCCTTCTCCAATCCAAAAGAAAAATCAAAAAGCCAAGCGGCTTGCCCCATAGGCTCATAAAACCATCAAACCCAAGTAATATTGTAAACACGTACCTTTTTGTCGAGCATAATTTCTATCTCTTGCATTCACTTCCACTCAATACCTGCTCAACATACATATATTGATTTCCACTAGTGTATAAATCAATGCAATTTTTGATTTTTAATACACTAATCAACTTCTTGATTTGTTCATTTCCATTCTACTAGTTCAATTTGGTTTTTTTTCAGGAATCAATCCAAATATCCAGTTTGAGTTTCAATTTCTATTCACAATTTAATTCCAAACAACAATATCCAATATATATTCAACTTGTTTATTCACTTTAAAATTTTCAAATCTCAACATTTCTCTTATTTAATTTTGTTTGGGATTATCTTTATCCAATTTAATTTCCTTTTAAATTAAGTTAAATTTCAGTCCATTTGATTTACTTCCACAATTTCAATTTGTTCAATTTATACAAGTTAAATTTTAATTTCAGATTTCAAATTCCAGTCTTTCATTTCGAATTTCTTTAAAATAGTACAAACATGTGCATATTTTAACAACCATTTGCAACTCAAATGTTTGAATATTTTTTAAAAAAACACTTGCTATTTTCAAACAAATTTCCCATTAACAAATTATTATGGTAGCAATCCGTCACTCAGAAACTCGAAAATGAATACTGATAATGTCGTGATCCATTATCAGCATTATTTTCCCGCGACTGAGGTGAGTTCAATGCTTAATCAATTTCAAAACCCATTAAATAATGATTTCTATTTAGAAATTCCTTCCAAATAATATATTAGAAAATATTTTCTAAATCATCTGGGATTTAAAATTCCAAATTTTGGCCTGTATCCAATTATAATTCAGCTTATTTGTATATTCTATTGTTATATAAATTCAATTTGGTTTTATATAACCATTTCCACATTATAATCTCATTTGATTATGATAAAAATCAATATATCCATATATTATAATATTTCGAAAATTATTCCTTTTATATCAAAATAATTTTGGGCAAAATTATGTAATTTACCCATTTAAAACAATATTGTATCAAATTGATTTGTTCGAGCGTTTAGAAACACCTATCAATACAGTTGCACATTCTGTATCGACCAGAATTCATAAACCACTCAACAAACCATTCAACACAATATAAAACAATTTAATCAAATCTACAAATACGCACTCATATATATACACTCAAACTCAATCTAGAGTATTACTAACCCCATCTCAAGTGAGTTACGCCACGGAGCCAAGGTTACTACTCAACCTTCAGCTCTGATACCAAATGTAATGGCCTGAATTTCTATACTCTTCAAGTTGACCACTTACACCACACGTCTAACCCAAATTGCACAGAAACACGAATCATTAATAGTGTATCGGTTTGTATTTGAATATTTAAATCAGTTTATATATTGAATTTGTAATAAAAGTAAATTTATATATTAATTAAAACGGAGTTTAACGTATAAAAATATATATTAAATATAATCGAGCTTATAATGTCGTGGCAGTTTGTAATTTAAAGTTTGAACTTCAAACGACTATACAGGGTTCATTATAAATCGGATTTCTTCGAAACCAGAAATGTTCAAATCCATTAAACTATATTTTTCTAATTGAAGTGAAAAATCGAAATTTCGGATTATATATTGTAAGTTATGTCCAAATTAAAAATTTAGAAAAGCAGCGGCATATTCATTTATGGGCAAAACGATTATCTAAATATATTTATATATCGGATTCAAATTTGGACAAGATTCTTTTGAGACGTAGTGATAATTTAATTTTTAGAATTTTACTGTAATTTTTAATTAATTAAATACACAATTTTTTTTGAGTATTGTGCACCTTGTATCAGTATTTTGGGGTTTCACAATATCAGTTAACCTACCGATATTATTATATTTTTGGGATCGTGGCACCTCGCTGGACATGACTGTATTTTTATTTCTGTCCATAGTAGTTGGGAAACAAATAAAGGCCTTTGTAGCTGGTACACTAAAATCTTTGTATATATATTAATATAAATATAAGTTTTCCTTACGTACTAAGTTTTGGGCATAGTATCACCTCAACATCTAGACGTAGACTTACCCTAACATTTCACATGCAAAGGACTTTAACAGACTAAAACATAGGCTATGGTATGAAAGCACATGCTCCTATGGAGACTTTTTTTCCCTAATGCTTATATTTCGAAAGACATCCTACTCTAGACTTAGCACATGTATATCAACATCAACCAGAAACCAGACTCATACTTCAGATTTAAGAAAAACATTGAAATTATAAACTATATGTTCCTACTCTAGTTCTATAGCAAAACCTATGTCTTGTTAATTCGAAAATGAAATATTTTGCAACTCTAAATTGTTGTAGGGTGTACGTCCTATTTCTCCTACTCCTTGGACATTAAGTAACCCATTCTCTATATATATGCACGATGTTTCCCTCATTCATTCACCTAAATAGGACGCAAGTTGTAAATCCAAAATAAAATAAACATAAGGGAGAGATAAGGTTTGAGTGCGGATTCGTGTTCGTAGCATCAACTATAACCACGAGCGTCGCTGCCTTTTTCAGTTCAAGCATGGAAGAGTTGTGTAGGCGTGATGTACAGGAGGAGAGGGGTGCGCAAGTATTGGGAAGGATTATGCTGTAGCACCGTGTCGGTTCTTTTCAAATGCAAACTAGAAGTGAACTAAGCTGTTTTGAACTTGCGTGAACATGTGAAAGGGTTGGGGTCATTGCAGCGTGGATTTGCTTTGTTGGGTGCAGATTCAATAAAGGACGGTTTGTAAACATGTTAAACCGGTAGTGGCACGTATGTTAGTAGAGCTGTTGAGAGAAAATGGAGCAGGTTATGCAGGAGTTTGGTCTCTGGATCTCGGTTTCATGGAGGGTCGGTGGTTCAACAAGAGCAGGAAGATACTGCCGATGTGACATTCATGGAAGGTGTAGCTGTTGTGCAGGAGTGGGTCTTTGGCCATGATATGAGCAAGGTGTCATGTAAGGGGTTTGGTTATTAGATGGATGGGGTTCCAAGAGGAAGAACGGTGAAGCTAGAAAGGGAATAGTGCACTGTAGTGGTTGGGTGTTCAAAGTGGAGTTAGGAGATGCAAATCGTGTGGGATATTGGTGAAGTGCATGCGTGGACGTATATTAGAGTTGTAGTGATAAATATGGTCAGGGTAGAAGGCTTAACGTAAATAGTATTGAGGGGCTGGACCTTGCGTTAAAAGGGTATAAAAGATCAAAGTGAAACTGTTGGTGAGAGGTCGATCCCAGTTATAGAACGCAATGATATGAAGAAAATTGTTTTACTAGCAGTTAGGGGAAGGTAGTGTAAACTAGTGAGGATGTTGGTGATTGGTGGAGGTAAGAAGTTGGTTTGTGAAAGTGGATCCAAAATGGTTTGAAAAAGAAAGGGCAATGCCAAAAACAAAAGGGTAATGGTGAACAAAAACGAAACTATAGCCGTGAATGGGTGTGTGGTTTGGTACTTGAATGTTAAAATGATGGGGGCATTGTTGAGAGTTTTAACCAACAGGGAGCAGGGTGGAAATAAAGACGTTGGTTATTCACACAGTGGAAGATTAGCGTGGGGGTTGTTGATAAAAAGGTGCACAACTATGAACTGTAGTTGCTGGAGATCGCAACGACAGCGATGACTGCAAGTTGAAAATGAAAGGGGGAAGTGCGAGCTTCGACTATTGGTTTCTGGCTGATAGTTATGGAAGTCTATATGAAAACAGTTCGCAAGAAATGGACTGGGGAAGAAGGTGTTTCAAAGGAGAAAAACACATGAATGGGGAAGTGTTGAGTGCTAACGTGGAAAGCAAAGAATGTTCAAAGAAGATGGGGAAAGCGAGTTTTCAGGGAGCAGGTAGAAAGGAAACACATAAAGAAATGCTAATATGGAAGAATTGAACGCTGTTTTAAATCGACTGACGAAAATCGTTATATAACGGTTAACGCGCAAAGGTGAGTAAATTCACTAACTCTGATCGGTTTTAAAATATTATAATTATATTTTAAATTAGTTGAATGCTGTGTGATGGTCGTTTAGGTAGATTACCACTAAATTGATTGAATAATATATATCGTTGCATATGTACACATCATTGGTGGGATACTGATTCCATTGATTATATTACTCCCTAGTATGAAATTAGTGTTAATTGTGTTGACTAACATCTGTGGATGCGGAAAACCGATTGGAGGAATTCAACCGGATTCTTCAATATTCATCTGCACTATTTGTTTTATATTATTCATATATACACTGTTTGAACCCAAATGATATTTAAAACCCTGTGTGAATATTGATGTTGAATGGAAATTCAACATTTGTTTGATTTAATCAATAGACGATATCAATTAAGAAAGTGTCAGCAGACGACCGTAAATCCATCTTTTTGTTAAGAAGTTGATTTACCGTCAAGCGAATCAACGAAGTTAAATTATAAAAATTATATTTTTATAATTGAAGCAGAGTATTAAATTATAATAGAAATTCTATTATAAACATTATATAGTCAGTTTTATAGAGTAAATATAAACGATTGTTTTGACAGTTTATATAGGATTATGAGTAAGAGAAGTTATAATTACCATGTGAGCTAACATTTTAGGATAACCATTTTAAGACAAATGGTTAAGTAGTGTTTTGGACCAATTATATTAAACTGATGGTAAGAAGTAATTAAGATCGAGTAACAAATTAACTGATGATTTGAAGTTGATTAAATCAACTGTTTTAAAATGATTATTTGATTAATTGATCTTCAATTAATCAAGTGACAATAGCTTAGAAATTGATTGTTTAAATCAATAAGATTTTTCAATTAATAATTACCTTTTTATTTAATGGAGTTTAATGATTATGGATATAATATAATTAGTTAATATGTGTACGGTAAGCAACTAATCTTTTTTAAATTTATAATGAAGTATACTGTTTACTTCAGCAATGATAAAGTTAATTAATTATTTAATTCTTTAAATAAAGAAATTGTTCTTAAATGGAATTCATTTAAGATAATATTGATTTTGTATGAGAGGTTTACTTGAATTAGGTAAAATGATTCGAATGGGAAGTAAAACGTTAATTACAAATGGAATTGTATAAGGAAGCTGAAGCGAAGAGTTAACGTTTAATGTAAATAATCATAACCAACCGAGCTTTCAAGGTAAGGATATGGTTTTATAAAACCATATTCCAGTATAAAATCAGAAATACCGTTTAGAGGATATTAAAATAATAAGGAGTTAGAGTTACGTACTTTTATCTAAGATAAGAACGTCGTTGATCAAGGTCTAAGAGGTAAATAGAATACCCTAACTTGAACGACTTCACTATTGTCGTGGGATGGTATTAGTTTGTAATGGACAGAGACATCAAGATTAGTTATAAAGGGGAATATGGCAGCATATTGTGTTAGTTAAAAAAGGGGATATTATAGCGTATTGCATTAGTTATAAAAGGGGGAATATTACAGCGTATTGCAAGTTTTAAAACTATAACGATAAATTAACGTTGTTGACCAAGCTTATGCATGATATATATATAACACTATTCCCTAGGAAATAGAAACAGTTTGATTTGAAATCCACTTATTTTAAAGTAATAAGTAACAATGTTTTCCAAAGAAATATGAGAATGAATTTAGAAAGAAAAATTGGAAAATCATTTCAGAAAATGAGGACATCATTTCGATGTTTGGAATATAATTAGAACTAAACCATTAGGATTTGGAATTATAATTCGACAATGTTTGAATATTATGAAAATAAGTTATTTTAGAAATTATAATCTGATAGGATAGTTAATATTTAGTTTTGAACCAACAAACTATAATAGGATATGTAATCAATATTTAATTATAAACTTGATATTGATTTAACAAGAAGTTGACTTAGAAACAGAGTTTATAAAGTGGAATGGGAATGTAAATTATGAAAGAGATTTCGGTAAACAAGATAAGGGTATGTATTACCTAAATAAAGAGTTATTTGTAAAGGTGTTCAGATTTCTATAATAGGGATGATACTCACATTTTAAAGTGAATAATGTTTTAAAAGTGAACGTTTGGCAAAATCAAAATATTTATAATGAAATTGGAAATATTTTTCTAATGTAGATAGGGTATATTATCCAAGTGTAGAAAATAAAGAATGTGAAAAGAATGGGAATGTTTGAACGTTAATAACGTATATTTTACGGAACGTGGAGAATAAGAGTTTATAATAACTGGGAATGTTTTTCCAAGAAGTGAGAAAAAGGCTAAAACGGGATTTGAGAAATATCTGGTAAGATATGACAATTCGAATAATAAAAAGAATGTTAAATAAAAACTGCCCGTGGTTGTGTGATGTTTAGTTGTACATTTGAATGAATGTTTGTTTTTACTTCAATAATTAAATAACTGACTATCAAAGTGTTTTGACCATCGCCGTCAATACGGAGAGACCGGCTGGATATATTATCTGACACCACTCCGTATAGGCATAGGCGCTGCGAATTATATTATATTGAAAAAAAATTGAAGACTGAGTGAAATGCAAGGGTCGTCCTATTTCGAGAATGGTGTTTTCTGTTTGTCCAGTCCTAGGACAACTTGTATGGATGGGTGTCCGATAGAGTATACCTAATAATTCACATGCGGTTGATCTCTTAAAGGTATTATGTCTGGTGGCGGAGGAATTCGTTCCTCTTAGCTTTTTATACCAATGACATTTTTGGAAATCGATTAGTGAATTGATGGGTTTGACGATGCGGCATTCAAAGTGAATGGTGATCGGATGTTCTGAAGGATAACGTAGCCTCAAGCCTCACAACCAGGAAATGACAAAAATTGGGCAGACGGCATGGCTAGTTGGGTCATACCCAAGCATAGTGTATTGCCACCGATCTAGAGAAAATTCATATTTGTTCTTCTTTTCGATTCTTTAGCTTTGGAAATACGGTTGGAGGGTCAACAACCGTGGGTGACAATATATTCGATACACTCAAGCTAAATGAGTGGTCGGTCATGTGTGGGCCAGGTTGCAAGATGTTCTTTTTGAAACCCAGTGTATCCCCTCTAGAGTACACTGATTGGGAGGTGGTACCATACCTTGTCATAGTTGGAATCCAATCTCCAATAAGCGCCCTGCGGTTTTTGATTCTATACTATGCATGTGGAGCATGAGATGCAAGCATTCTGCTATTTGGTTATTTATTTGATTAGACATTATTATAATATCACTGGATTTTGATATCAAAATATTTTGGGTTATAGTAAGGTAAAAACCATCCATGTTTATGTGTGGGCTGGTCTTACGATTATCTTTTCTTGTAAAAGATTAATTTCAAAGTTAAACAACATGGTTGGAGTTTACCCACACCAGTCCCATGATTGACCTAGAGTTTATTTTGTTTGTTTTCCCTAAACTCTTGGGTGCCCAAATTTGTACGGGCAGTCAAGTGTTTTAGGCTTTGCAGATTCACTTGGAGGAGCTCGAAGGAGGAGGCTTCACTGCTAGTTATTAGAGATTATTTTCGCTGTGATGTATATGAATTATACTCTGATATGATATGTAAGTACAAAAATTCAGATTTGTATTTCAAAGTTATGTTGTAATATATTTTATTCGTTCCTCATTGAGTTTCGTGTTTACTCTGATTTAGTAGCAGTTGTAACCATCTTCTTCTTCTATTCTATTTGTTTTATCTTTCCTGTCTCATCCTCTAACTACTTTCTATTAATAACCCCGTATTTTCGATGCTTGATTAGTCGATATGGGATTTATGTTGACTTTTTTGGGTCGTAAATCCCCGACCGTTACAAATAGAAAGAAGTTAGAGGATGAGAAATAGAAAGAAAGAGAAATTAGAATAGAAGAAAACGAAGAACATAAATCTCACAGCGGAACGAATAAAATATATTATATAACATAATTTTTGAAATACAAATCAATAACTATATATACATACCATTATCAGAGCACAACAATTATTCCTGGAATAGTAAACACCTGTTTCCATATACGAACATGGCTGACCACTCATTTAACTTGAGTATATCGAGCATATTAACACCAACGGTTGTGATCAGCAACCGTTACCGAAAGCATACAACAACAAATAGAATAAGAAGAAAATGAATTTTCTCTAGATCACGTGATAATACCCCTAATGGGAATGACCCACATGGCCATGCTGCCTGCCCGATTTTTGTCATTTCCCGGGTGATGAGGCTTGAGGTTACGATTATCTTTCAAGAATATCTTGTCACCATTTCCTTTAAATGCCACCATGTCAGATCCGTTCATATATGTTGCCCTGGGACTGGACAAACCGAAGGCACTATCCCATCAATCCATATAGGGCAATTGCTACCTAGGATTGGCAGAACAGCCCTTGCATTTTACTCCGTCTTCAAACATCTTCAGCGTAAGTTGATTTGTAACGCTAATGCCAATACGGAGTGGTTTTCAGATAATAAACCTGATCCCGGTCTCTCCATACTAACAAAGGAGGTATAAAAATAGAACAAACTTTGATTGCCGGTGATTTAACTATCAAAGGAAACATCCATACAATCAACGATCCTATTTCCAAATGGAAATTTCTATCGATCAGCCATCAAACAACATTGGGCCCTTTTAAATTAATTTTTTATTAAATTATCATTTTCCATTTTCTTATCTTTTCTTAAATATTTTTCAAGGCTTGCTCATCTCCACGATCATTGGAAACATTTCCATATATCACAAATTTTCTATTTTCCAGAAAATATCTCTTATTACGGTTGGAAAACATTTCCATATATTCACATATTATTATTTCTATATTTGGAAAATATATGTTATCCACATTGGAAAATATTTCCAATTCCTATTTTTACTTCTCATTAACCACATCACTTCATTTCCTATACTTCGAAAACAATTCAAATTTTATTTGGAAAACTTCCCAAATTTCCTTTTTCTGGATTTAACCGACATTATATAAAATATCATTATGATAACTTAACTAATTAATCTTTCATTAACTAGTTGTATCACTAACGCTCGCTACCGAACCTTAACCATTTCTCAGTCAATCATGAAGTCAATCAAGTTGGGGTATAATTACCTCTCAGACCTTAATCGAAAAACATTCTCAACTTTGAAATAGTCAAAGCTTATAACTTCAAACAAAACATTACTTACGCGACTCTCGGATTCAATCAAAGAATTCACTTCTTTTACGAAAGACGTTGATTATAATGGTGGCGTTATAATCACTGTTTCCACATATTTGATTTATAAAACATTTATTTTAACGGTAGCGTTAAAATCATTGTTTAGATTTATAAAACATTTATTATAGCAGTAGCATTATAATCGATGTTTAGATTTACAAAACACTTATCGTAACGGTAGCGTTAGAATCGTTGTTTCCAAATATTTGGTATATAAAACATTTATTTAAAACCTCTTCATTGATTAAAATCGATTCTATATTCTTATTTCAACAAATTCTTTTTGTTTTCGTTACTTCGAAACATGACTATAGCTTATATCCTTATATAAACATATTTTTCAATCAAAACTCTTCCTTATCTCTTTTCCATTAAAGACCTTACTTCAATTACAATTCTTCATTCAATTCTTAAGTGATTGTTTTAAAACCATCACCTTGGTTTAAAAGAGCTTCCAAACTTTGTTTGGATTTCCTTTCAAATCCCTATTTTCCTATCCTTTTCGCTTTCATTAAGTTGAAAATCTCCTTTTTATTATATCACTTTTACTTAATTTAGTTTATTAAGTAAATGCTTAACTTAACATCGCCTCGTCTTGAGATTGCTTTTATATAACTTATTTGTCATATCTGGATTCATTATCCATTCCTTGTATAAACCCTTTTCTAAGTTCAACCAAAACTTTATTGCAACTCTATTACTTTTTAATCGAAATCCATTTAAAAAGATAATTCCTTCTATTTCTATTGATTAACTAATAGTTAACTTCAACATCAACTACAATTAAGTTAGATAACTTCCTGATAAAATAGACTAGTTGATCTTTTTACATAGTTATAAAAATAATAATAAATGATTTAAATAATATTTCAAAACCCAAATTCTCTTTATTAACTTCCGAAGGCAGAATTATCCACAAAATCTTATTTTTATTCTATCCATTCATAATCTTGTTTATAATTTCATTTGAAATTGCTAATTTCAATTCCCATTTATAAATGTCAGTTTAAAAAATAATTTCCACTTTTTTAACTTGAATTTATATTTTTAATTTATCCAATGATAAATATTTTATTAAATTTATAAGTGTCGTTTATACTCAACTCCTTGTTTTATTCATTTAAAACAAGTTCCTATTACTAGGCCTATTTGAAATATAATTTCTATTTTTGAAATAAATTTCCTTTTTAGCATTCCTTTTCTATATTCAAAAATATTTACGGTATTTAAATACCAAAATTTGAGGGCCAGTGTAATTCAAACACACATATAATCAGTCACAGTATATATCAAGGTAAATAACAAACAATAATATAAACGTTGAGGGATCCAGTTGGATCCTTCCAACCTGTTCTCTGCATCCACAGATGTTAATCAACATTGATTTCACATAAATATGTGATATAATAGTAAACAGAACCAATGATCGATTAATGATATAACTATATCAACATATTTTATCAATCATTCATCCAAACAACCTGTAACGACCCGCATTCTACGCATCGAAGGATTGTAGAATATTTATTTCCTTCACATACGAAGTCGTGTGATCATGTAACGTTGGGAGATGACTATTGGGGTCATTTCCCATATTCATGATTTTTGCCGATTTTTAAATGACCGTTTTGCCCCTAGCTAATCTTGTTTCGTCCTTAACTTTTGATTGGAAAGGAGTTTTGGCTTAAAACCACTTCCATTAGATCGAAATGATGGTTTACCTTTCCGTAGAGTGGTCACATTAGGCAAACGGACTCACCGTTTGAGAGATATAGCTGAAACAAGTTTCAGTTGGTGAAAAACCGCTTAACCGGGTGACTAACAGCTAGGCCCAAAGGGGAATTTTGGGATTAACAGTATAAGAAGGCTGTTAAGGTTTATATAACACCATTTTTCTCACTTTCACAGCCGCCACTTTCATTCTTGGAACCCTAGTAATGGCCTCCAACATCTAAAACACCCCAAAACACCTTCTAATCGCTAATTAAGCCAAATCTACATCAAATCAAAGAGGATTAGCACAAGAATCAAGGTAGAGCTGCTGTGTTGCATTGGTATTCGCACCCAAACAGAGAATCATTTTAGATTTTGTAATTTGTTTGTGGCTAAGGTGAGTGATTTGCATAGTTCCTCACTAATTATGGTTAATTAAGGGTAATTAGTGATAATTAGCGAATTTATACATGATAAAAATCTAAAAAAATATTGATAAATTTCAAAATAATGTTTTAAGCCCCTATTAGAAAATTTGGCTAATCTGGTTAAGTTTTACTAATCCTATCATTAGTTTTTCTTAAACATGATTAAGGGGGAAAACATGGGTTTTGGGGCATGTTTGATCTATTTTACCATGTTAGATTATTGTTTTGGTGTTGTGGTTGATGTTATATGTTGCTATGACTGTTTGGTATGTATTGTGATTGTTTAGAATAGTTAGAATGGTCGAAAACGCCGTCGAGTGGTGTATAAACGGTCGCAGGAAGTTGCAGGAAAAGTGCAGGCTGTGACCGAACCGGATCGGATCGGATGGGGAGGCTCGAAGCGAACCGATTATGAAGCCTTTCCCCCACGAACCGCATATATAACTCCGACCCGAACCGCCTATGTATCTCCGACCCGAACTACTTATATAACTCCGACCCGGAGAGAAGATGATAACTTGATCTGTTTGAACTACAAACGTAGACAACGAACCGATGCCTGGAGGAGTCACGAGCCAGTGGAAGGGTGCAACCCGAACCGAACCGGAGATGGAGGCCACAGGCTGAACCGATCCGATGCTTAGAGAGGACTATTCGAACTGAGCTAGTTTAGGGAGTCTGATCCGAAGCAAAATTAAGAGGGAGGACCGAACCGATCCGGTGATGACTAAAAATCTGAGATGCAAAGGAAGTCCAAATGAGTAGTTTTGACTCGGGATCCAGATGGGAACCAACGAGTGAACTTCGTGATTGGGCTTTGCTGCGGGACGTGTGCTAAGGGGTTGTCAATGTTTATAACTTTGGATCACTATGTGTAGGGTGTACGTGAACGGATTCAGGGCCACAGTGGCCTAGGTACGACTAAAAGGGCTATAGACGTATGAAGTGGGGTTATTTGTAAAGATTTAGTCATGATTCCATGAGGTAAACTTGGTGGTAGCAGTAGTTGTACAAGTCGAACTCCGCCACTACTTCGATGTGTCTAGTAATTGACAGTGGTGGCCATCATATGCTTTGCGCACCAAAATGAGAGACGTGAGGATGGTTTCCATGCTTGATTTGTTTGCCATCACTATGACATGCACACCCCCACCTCGTATTCTTTACACCATATGTTAGTGGCACCTTAGAGTATTGTACATTATGTAGTGCTAACTCTTTGGTTGCAGGTCCAGGTTCAGGTATGGTTTAGTATAGCTGTTATTGTTCCGTTTTGCTACTTATCGCTCATACCAGACTTTTGTCTGACCCAGAGTTTTATGTCTCTTCTTGTTACTCTGTATGCTCTCACGAGCAAACTATAGACAGACAGCTCGTGAAGCACGAGTAGCTGTACCGAAGACGAGCAGGACGCTTCCACGTATGATATATACATAGATATTCTCCCTGTGTCGCTGCTGGTCACTACATTGGGCATTAGTAGTGTACCTTTCCTTTCTTTCTTTTGCTTTAGAGACAGTTTTAAAGTTGTAATAATGATGACGTTGAACATAAGCTGTATTTGGATTTTCCACTGCTATGATGTTTAGTTTCATCTTATGCACTGTCTCACCTGTTTTATATCAAGTATTGTATTATATTTTATTCCTTGCGCTATGAGACATTCTACAGGTTCTTGATTAGTTCATTCTCTTCTTTCCTTTCTTTGGCGACCATCCCATGCCGTCTGGACATCAGTACAGTCTCTCACTATTACACAAGCTGTGAGACATTCTCTCCCGTGCCGTTTGGACATCGGTACTGGTGAGACAGTGCATAAGCTGAAACTAAACATCATAGCAGTGGAAAATCCAAATACAGCTTATGTTCCACATCATCATTATTACAACTTTAAAACTGTCTCTAAAGCAAAAGAAAGTAAAGGTACACTACTAATGCCTCCTGCTCATCTCCGGTACAGCTACTCGTGCTTCACCAGCTAACTTGTCTCCAGTCTGCTCGTGAGAGCACCCAGAGTAATAAGAAGAGACATAAAACTCTATGTATATATCATACGTGGTAGCCTCCTGCTCGTCTCCGGTACAGCTACTCGTGCTTCACCAGCTAACCTGTCTCCAGTCTGCTCATGAGACAGTGCATAAAACAGGTGAGATAGTGCATACTTGACATAAAACAAGTGAGACGGTGCATAAGCTGAAACTAAACATCATAGCAGCGGAAAATCCAAATACAGCTTATGTTCCACATCATTATTATTACAACTTTAAAACTGTCTATAAAGCAGAAGAAAGGAAAGGTACTTTAAAACTATCTCCAGTATGTCGTTTTACTGGCAGTTAGGGGAGGGTAGTGTAAACTAGTGAGGAAGTTGGTGATTACTGGAAATGACTGGTGGAGGCGAGAAGTTGGTTTGTGAAAATGGATCCAAAATGGTTTGAAAAAGAAAGGGCAATGCCAAAAACAAAAGGGTAATGGTGAACACAAAGGAAAATATAGCTATGAATGGGTTTGTGGTTTGGTACTTGAATGTTAGGGAGCACGGTGGAAATAAAGACGTTGGTTCTTCACACAGTGGAAGATTAGCATGGGGGTTGGTGATAAAAAGGTGCACAACTATGAAATATAGTTGCTGGAGAAAGCAACGACAGCGATGACTACAAGTTGAAAATGAAAGGGGGAAGTGCGAGCTTCGACTACTGGTTTTCGGCTGATAGTTATGGAAGTCTATGTGAAAACAGTTCGCAAGAAATGGACTGGGGAAGAAGCTGTTTCAAAGGAGGAAAACACATGAATGGGGAAGTGTTGAGTACTGACGTGGCAAGCAATTAACGTTCAAAGAAGATGGGAAAAGCGGGTTTTCAGGGAGCAGGTAGAAAGGAAACGCATTGACGCAAATCGTTATTTAACGATTAACGCGCGAAAGTGAGTAAATTCACAAATTCTGATCGATTTTAAAATATTATAATTATATTTTAAATTAGTTGAATGATGTGTGATGGTCGTTTAGGTAGATTACCACTAAATCGATTGAATAATATATATCGTTGCCTATGTACACATCATTGGTAGGATACTGATTCCATTGATTATAATACTCCCTAGTATGGAATTAGTGTTAATTGTGTTGACTAACATCTGTGGATGTGGAAAACCAGTTGGAGGAATTCAACCGGATTCCTCAATATTTATCTGTATTGTTTGTTTTATATTATTCATATATATACTGTTTGAACCCAAATGATATTTAAAACCCTGTGTGGATATTGATGTTGAATGGAAATTCAACATTTGTTTGATTTAATCAATAGACAATATCGATTAAGAAAGTGTCAGCAGACGACCGTAAATCCATCTTTTTGTTAAGACATTGATTTGCCGTCAAGCGAATCAATGAAGTTAAATTATAAAAATTATATTTTTAAAATTGAAGCAGAGTTTTAAATTATAATAGATATTCTATTATAAACATTCTATAGTCAGTTTTATAGAATAAATATAAACGATTGGTTTGACGGTTTATATAGGATTATGCGTAAGTGAAGTTATAATTACCGTGTGAGCTAACATTTTAGGATAATAATTTTAAGACAAATGGTTTAGTAGCGTTTTAGACCAATTATATTAAACTGATTGTAAGAAGAAATTAAGGTCGATTAACAAATTAACTGATTATTTGAAGTTAATTAAATCAACTGTTTTAAAATGATTATTTGATTAATTGATCTTCAATTAATCAAGTGATAATAGCTTAGAAATTGATTGTTTAAATCAATAAGATTTTTCAATTAATAACTAACTTTTTATTTAATGGAGTTTAAATGATTATGGAACTAATATAATTAGTTAATATGTGTATGGTAAGCAACTAATCTGTTTTAAATTTATAATGAAGTAAACTGTTTACTTCAGCAATGATAAAGTTAATTAATTATTTAATTCTTTAATTAAAGAAATTGTTTTAAATGGAATTCATTTAAGATAATATTGATTTTGTATGAGAGGTTTACTTCAATTAGGTAAAATGATTCGAATGGAAAGTAGAACGTTAATTACAAATGGAATTGTATAAGGAAGAGTTAACGTTTAATGCAAATAATCATTACCAACCGAGCTTTCAAGGTAAGGATATGGTTTTATAAAACCATATTCCAGTATAAAATCAGAAATACCGTTTAGAGGATATTAAAATAATAAGGAGTTAGAGTTACGTAATTTTATGTAAGATAAGAACGTCGTCGATCAAGGTCTGAGAGGTAAATAGAATACCCCAATTTGAACGACTTCACTATTATCGAGGGATGGTATTAGTTTGTAATGGACAGAGACGTCAAGATTAGTTATAAAGGGGAATATGGCAGCATATTGTGTTAGTTAAAAAAAGGGATATTATAGCGTATTGCATTAGTTATAAAAGGGGGAATATTACAGCGAATTGAAAGTTTTAAAACTATAACAATAAATTAACGTTGTTGACCAAGCTTAAGCGTGATATATATAACACTATTCCCTAGGATATGGAAACAGTTTGATTTGAAATCCACTTATTTTAAAGTAATAAGTAACGATGTTTTCCAAAGAAATATAAGAATGAATTTAGAAAGAGAAATTGGAAAATCATTTCAGAAAATGAGGACATCATTTCGATGTTTGGAATATAATTAGAACAAAACCATTAGGATTTGGAATTATAATTCGACAACGTTTGATTATTATGAAAATAAGTTATTTTAGAAATTATAATCTGATAGGATAGTTAATATTTAGTTTTAAACTAACAAATTATAATAGGATATGTAATCAATATTTAGTTATAAACTTGATATTGATTTAACAAGAAGTTGACTTAGAAACAGAGTTTATAAAGTGGAATGGGAATATAAATTATGAAAGAGATTTCGGTAAACAAGATAAGGGTATGTATTACTTAAATAAAGAGTTATTTGTAAAGGTGTTCAGATTTCTATAATAGGTATGATATTCACATTTTAAAGTGAATAATGTTTTAAAAGTGAACGTTTGGCAAAATCAAAATATTTATAATGAAATTGGAAATATTTTTCTAATGTAGATAGGGTATATTATCCAAGTGTAGAAAATAAAGAATGTGAAAAGGATGGAAATGTTTGAACGTTAATAACGTATATTTTCCGGAACGTGGAGAATAAGAGTTTATAATAACTGGGAATGTTTTTCCAAGAAGTGAGAAAAAGGCTAAAACGGGATTTGAGAAATATCCGGTAAGATATGAGAATTCGAATAATAAAAAAGAATGTTAAATAAAAAGTGCCCGTGGTTGTGTGATGTTTAGTTGTACATTTGAATGAATGTTTGTTTTTACTTCGATAGTTAAATAACCAACTATCAAAGTGTTTTGACCAACGCCTTAAATATAGAGAGACCGACTGGATATATTATCTGAAACCACTCCGTATAGGCATAAGCGCTTCGAATTATATTATGTTGAAGAAAATTGAAGACGGAGTGAAATGCAAGGGTCGTCATATTCCAGAATGGTGTTTTCTGTTTGTCCAGTCCCAGGACAACTTGTATGGACGGGTGTCTGACAGAGTATACCTAATAAATCACATACAGTTGATCTCTTAAAAGTATTACTCCTAGTAGCGGAGGAATTCGTTCCTCTTAGCTTTTTATACCCATGATATTTTTGTAAATCGATTAGTGAATTAACGGGTTTAACGATGTGGCATTCAAAGTGAATGGTGATCAGATGTTCTGAAGGATAACGTAGCCTCAAGCCTCACAACCGGGAAATGACAAAAATCGGGCAGGCAACATGGCTAGTTAGGTCATACCCAAGTAGGGTGTATTGCCACCAATCTAGAGAAAATTCATATTTGGTCTTCTTTTCGATTCTGTACCTTTGGAAATACGGTTGGAGGGCCAACAACCGTGGGTGACAATATATTCAATACACTCAAGCTAAATGAGTGGTCGGTCATTTGTGGGTCGGGTTGCAAGATGTTCTTATTGAATCCCAGTGTATCCCCTCTAGAGTACACTGATCGGGAGGTGGTCCCATACCTTGTCTTAGTTGGAATCCAATCTCCAACAAGCGCCCTACGGTTTTTGATTCTATACTATGCATGTGGAGCATGAGATGCAAGCATTCTGCTATTAGGTTATTTATTTGATTAGACATTATTATAATATCACTGGATTTTGATATCAAAATATTTTAGGTTATAGTAAGGTAAAAACCGTCCATGTTTATGTGTGGGCTGGTCTTACTGTTATCTTTTCTTGTAAAAGATTTTTTTTCAAAGTTAAACAATATGGTTGGAGTTTACCCACACCAGTCTCATGACTGACCTAGAGTTTATTTTGTTTGTTTTCCCTAAACTCTTGGGTGCCCAAATTTGTACGGGTAGTCAAGTGTTTCAGCCTTTGCAGATTCACTTGGAGGAGCTCGAAGAAGGAGGCTTCACTGCTAGTTATTAGAGATTATTTCCGCTGTGATGTATATGAATTATACTATGATATGATATGTAAGTACAAAAATTCATATTTGTATTTCAAAGTTATGTTGTAATATATTTTATTCGTTCCGCTGTGAGTTTCATGTTTACTCTGATTTAGTAGCAGTTGTAACCATCTTCTTCTTCTGTTCTATTAGTTTTATCTTTCCTATCTCATCCTCTAACTACTTTTTATTAATAACCCCGTATTTTTGATGCTTGATTAGTCGATATTGGATTTATGTTGACTTTTCTAGGTCGAAAATCCCCGTCCATTACAAATAGAAAGAAGTTAGAGGATGAGAAATAGAAAGAAAGAGAAATTAGAATAGAAGAAAACGAAGAACATAAATCTCACAGTGGAACGAATAAAATATATCATATAACATAATTTTTGAAATACAAATCAATAACTGTATATACATACCATTATCAGAGCACAACAATTATTCCTGGAATAGTTATAAACACCTGTTTCTAGATACGAACATGGCTGACCACTCATTTAACTTGAGTGTATCGAGCATATTATCACCAACGGCTGTGATCAGCAATCGTTACCGAAAGCATACAATAGCGAATAGAATAAGAATCAAATGAATTTTCTCTAGATCAGGTGATAATACCCCTAATGGGATTGACCCACATGGCCATGATGCCTGCCCGATTTCTGCCATTTCCCGGGTGATAAGGCTTGAGGTCACGATTATCTTTCAAGAATATCTTGTCACCATTTCCGTTAAATGACAGCATGTCAGGTCCGTTCATATATGTTTCCCTGGGACTGGACAAACCGAAGGCACTATCTCATCAATCCATCTTGGGCAATTGCTACCTAGGATTGGCAGAACAGCCCCTGCATTTTACTCCATCTTCAAACATCTTCAGCATAAGTTGATTTTAACGCTAAATGCCAATACGAAGTGGTTTTCAGATAATAAACCTGATCTCGGTCTCTCCATATTGACAATGGAGGTATAAAAATAGAGCAAACTTTGATATCTGGTGATTTAACTATCAAAGTAAACATCCATACAATCAACGATCCTATTTCCAAATGGAAATTTCTATCGATCAACCATCAAACAACATTGGGCCCTTTTAAATTAATTTCTTATTACATTATCATTTTCCATTTTCTTATCTTTTCTTAAATATTTTTCAAGGCTTGCTCATCTCCACGATCATTGGAAACATTTCCATATATCACGAATTTTCTATTTTCCAGAAAATATCTCTTATTACGGTTGGAAAACATTTCCATATATTCACATATTATTATTTCTATATTTGGAAAATATATGTTATCCACATTGGAAAATATTTCCAATCCCTATTTTTACTTCTCATTAACCACATCACTTCATTTCCTATACTTCGAAAATAATTCAAATTTTATTTGGAAAACCTTCCCAAATTTCCTTTATCAGGATTTAACCGACATTATATAAAATATCATTATCATAACTTAACTCATTAATCTTTCATTAACTTGTTGTATCACTAACGCTCGCTACCGAACCTTAACCATTTCTCAGTCAATCATGAAGTCAATCAAGTTGGGGTATAATTACCTCTCAGACCTTAATTGAAAAACATTCTCAACTTTGAAATAGTCAAAGCTCACAACTTCAAACAAAACATTACTTACGCGACTCTCGGATTCAATCAAATAATTCACTTCTTCTATGAAAGACGTTGATTATAATGGTGGAGTTATAATCACTGTTTCCACATATTTGATTTATAAAACATTTATTTTAATGGTAGCGTTAAAATCATTGTTTAGATTTATAAAACATTTATTATAGCAGTAGCATTAAAATCGCTGTTTAGATTTACAAAACACTTATCGTGACGGTAGCGTTAGAATCGTTATTTCCAAATATTTGGTATATAAAACATTTATTTAAAACCTCTACATTGATTAAAATCGATTCTATATTCTTATTTCAAAAAATTCTTTTTGTTTTCGTTACTTCGAAACATAACTATAGCTTATATCCTTATATATACATATTTTTCAATCAAAACTCTTCCTTATCTCTTTTCCATTAAATGCCTTACTTCAATTACAATTTTTCATTCAACTCTTAAGTAATTGTTTTAAAACCATCACCTTGGTTTAAAATACCTTCCAAACTTTGTTTGGATTTCCTTTCAAATCCCTTTTCTCCGATCCATTTCACTTTCATTAAGTTGAAAATCTCCTATTTATTATATCACTTTTACTTAGTTTAGTTTATTAAGTAAATGCTTAACTTAACATCGCCTCGTCTTGAGATTGCTTGTATAACTTTTTTGTCATATCTGGATTCATTATCCAATCCTTGTGTAAACCCTTTTCTAAGTTCAACCAAAACTTAATTGCAACTCTATTACTTTTTAATCGAAATCCAATTAAAAAGATAATTCCTTCTATTTCTATTGATTAACTAATAGTTAACTTCAACATCAACTATAATTAAGTTAGATAACTTCTTGATAAAATAGACTAGTTGATCTTTTTACATAGTTATAAAAATAATAATAAATGATTTAATTAATATTTCAAAACTCAAATTCTCTTTATTAACTTTCGAAGGCAGAATCATCCACAAAATCTTATTTTTATTCTTTCCATTCATAATCTTGTTTAATTTCATTTAAAATTGCTAAGTTCAATTCCCAATTATAAATGTCAGTTTAAAAAACGATTTCCACTTTTCTAACTTGAATTATATTTTTAATTTATCCAATGATAAATATTTTACTAAATTTATAAGTGTCGTTTATACTCAACTCCTTGTTTTATTCATTTAAAACAAGTTCCTATTACTAGGCCTATTCGAAATATAATTTCTATTTTTGTAATAAATTACCTTTTTATCATTCCTTTTCTATATTCAAAAATATTTATGGTATTTAAATACCAAAATTTAAGGGCCAGTGTAATTCAAACACACATATAATGAATCACAGTATATATCAAGGTAAATAACAAACAATAATATAAATGTTGAGGGATCCAGTTGGATCCCTCCAACCTGTTCTCTGCATCCACAGATGTTAATCAACATTGATTTCACATAAATATGTGATATCACAGTAAACAGAACCAATGATCGATCAACGGTATAACTATATCAACCAATTTTATCAATCATTCATCCAAACAACCTGCAACGACCCGCATTCTACGCATCGAATGATCGTAGAATATTTATTTCCTTCACATACGAAGTCTTATGGTCATGTAACGTTGGGAGACGACTAAAGGGGTCATTTCCCATATTCATGATTTTTGCCGATTTTTAAATGACCGTTTTGCCCCTAGCTAATATTGTTTCGGCCATAACTTTTGATTGGAAAGGAGTTTTGGCCCAAAACCACTTCCATTAGATCCAGATGATGGTTTACCTTTCCGTAGAGTGGTCACATTAGCCAAACGGACTCAACTTTTGAGAGATATGGCTGAAACAAGTTTCAAGTGGTGAAAAACAGCTTAATTGGGCTTAACCGGGTGGCTAACAGTTGGGCCCAAAGAGGAATTTTGGGATTAAGAGTATAAGAGGGCTGTTAGGGTTTATTGAACACCCTTTTTCTCACTTTCACAGCAGCCACTTTCATTCTTGGAACCCTAGTAATGGCCTCCAACATCTAAAACACCCCAAATCACCTCCTAATCGCTAATTAAGCCAAATCTGCATCAAATCAAAGAGGATTAGCACAAGAATCGAGGTAGAGCTGCTGTGTTGCATTGGTATTCGCACCCAAACAGAGAATCATTTCAGATTGTAATTTGTTTGTGGCTAAGGTGAGTGATTTGCATAGTTCCTCACTAATTATGGTTAATTAAGGGTAATTAGTGATAATTAGCGAATTTATACATGTTAAAAATCTGGAAAAATATTGATAAATTTTGAAATAATGTTTTAAGAACCTATTAGAAAATTTGGCTAATTTGGATAAGTTTTACTAATCCTATCATTAGTTTTTCTTAAACATGATTTAGGGGGAAAACATGGGTTTTTGGGCATGTTTGATCTATTTTACCATGTTAGATTATTGTTTTGGTGTTGTGGTTGATGTTATATGTTGTTATGACTGTTTGGTATGAATTCTGATTGTTTAGAATAGTTAGAATGGTTGAAAATGTCGTCGAGTGGCGTATAAACGGTCGCTGGAAGTTGCAGGAAAAGTGCAGGCTGTGACCGAACCGGATTGGATCGAATGGGGAGGCTCGAACCGAACCGATTGTGAATCCTTTCCCCCATGAACCGCTTATATAACTCCGACCCGAACTGCCTATGTATCTCCGACCCGAACTGCTTATATAACTCCGACCCAACCCGGAGAGAAGATGAGAACTTGATCTGTTTGAACTACAAACGGAGATCACGAACCGATGCCTGGAGGAGTCACGAGCCAGTGGAAGGGTGCAACCCGAACCGAACCGGAGATGGAGGCCACAGGCTGAACCAATCCAATGCTTAGAGAGGAGTATTCGAACCGAGCCACTTTAGGGAGTCCGATCCGAAGCAAAATTAAGAGTTAGGACCGAACTGATCCGGTGATGACCAAAAACTCGAGATGCAAAGGAAGTCCAAATGAGTTGTTTTGACTCGGGATCCAGATGGGAACCAACGAGTGAACTTCATGATTGGGCTTTGTTGCGGGATGTGTGCTAAGGGGTTTTCGATGTCTATAACTTTGGATCACTATGTGTAGGGTGTACGTGAACAGATTCAGGGCCACAGTGGCCTAGGTACGACTAAAAGGGCTATAGACCAATGAAGTGGGGTCATTTGTGAAGATTTAGTCATGATTCCATGAGGTAAACTTGGTGGTAGCAGTAGTTGTACAAGTCAAACTGCGTCACTACTTCGATGGGTCTAGTGATCGACAGTGGTGGACATCATATGCTTTACGCACTGAGTGAAAGACGTGAGGATGGTTTCCATGCTTGATTTGTATGCATCACTATTACATGCATACCTCACCCCGTATTCCTTACACCGTATGTTAGTGGCACCTTAGAGTATTGTACAGTATGTAGTGCTAACTCTTTGGTTGCAGGTCCAGGTTCAGGTATGGTTTAGTATACCTGTTATTGTTCCGTTTTGCTGCTTATCGCTCATACCAGACTTTTGTCTGACCCAGAGTTTTATGTCTCTTCTTATTACTGTGGGTACTCTCATGAGCAGACTAGAGACAGTTTAGCTGGTGAAGCATGAGTAGTTGTACCGAAGACGAGCAGGAGGCTTCCACGTATGATATATACATAGATATTCTCCCGGTGTCGCTGTTAGTCACTACATTGGTCATTAGTAGTTTACCATTCCTTTCTTTTGCTTTAGAGACAGTTTTAAAGTTGTAATAATGATGATGTGGAACAAAAGCTGTTTTTGGATTTTCCCTGCTATGATGTTTAGTTTCAGCTTATGCATTGTCTCACCTGTTTTATGTCAAGTATGTTGTTATTATATTTTATTCCTTGCACTATGAGACATTCTATAGGTCCTTAATTAGTTCATTCTCTTCTTTCCTTTCTTTGGCGACCGTCGTGTGCCGGTTGGACATCGGTACGGCGCACTTTCATTGGAATGTTGGCTGGTGCAGGCGGGCCGTCACACTTGGTATCAGAGCTCTAGGTTGTGTAGTTAACCTAGGGAAAGACACCAGGGAGAGATAATACATATATGAGAGCGCATATTTATGATTATTTTGGGTTTTCAAAAGCTATATATCTAAGGATGAAGTCGCACTGCACAGGCACCACTATGGAGATAGTTAATCGTTTTCTCTTTACAGATTGAACAATGAGCCGATATGCAAGAGGTGCCGGTAGAGGAGCCAATAATGGGAATGTTGCTGACACGAGGACGATGTTTATTGACCTCATGAGGGAGATGCTTAGCGATGTTCAAGGGGCAGCTCCTAATGCTGGTAATGGTGGCGGTCCAGTGGTGTAGGCGCCTAGGGCCAATTTCGCCAAGCTGAACAAGGATTATACTAGTCTTGGTGGGAAACCGTTCCATGGAACGAAGTCAGCTACAAATGTTCAGGATTGGTTGGATAGCTGCGAGTGTATCTTCGAAGACTTGAGTATCGAGTATGCGATGAAGAGAAGGCTAGCATCCCGTCAACTGCAAGGACGGGCAATGAATTGGTGGAATTCTATAAAGGCAGCTATTCCCGAAGATCAGATTACTTGGGATCAGTTTAAGGTTCGCTTTAACGATAAGTTCATTCCAACTGCTCAGAAGTCAGTGATGTTTAAGAAATTCTTGGAACTCAAGCAGAATGGCAGAGCTGTCTCGGAGTATATTGCCGAATTCGACACCTTGTCGAAATATGGGTTATCCCTAATAGATACTGCCGAGAAGAAGAATGAGAAGTTCATAGCTGGCTTGGATGGATACTTGGGGGAAAGGCTTATTAACCTCATCGATGAGACGTTTGAATCGATTGTGGGGAAAGCTTTAAGATCGGAAAGTCTTTACCCTAAGTCGAAGACTGAGGTCGCATCTGTAGAGGAGCCAAAATTGCAAGCAAGCGGTGAAGGCAAGAGTGGTTCTCAGAATAAGAGGAAGCAGAACCAGAATAAGGATGGCCAGAAAAAGAAGAAAGATGTTGCTTTAGCTGTGGAAAGAAGGGCCACTATGCTAGTAATTGTGAGCAAAGCCAGTAGACAGGAAGTGCTTCAACTGTGGCCAAGTGGGACATCACAAGGACAAGTGTCCGCAACCCCCTAAAGAAAAGCTGATAGTGAAAGCATGTGCCCTTAATGCTGTTCCTTCTTCGTTGAATGCCCCAACTGCGGCGGAGAAGGGAAAGAATGTCGTTATTCAAGGTATGCTTTTTGTTTATGATGTTCCTGTTAGAGTTTTGTTTGATACCGGAGCTTCCAGTTCCTTCATATATAGTGACCTGGTAGATAAGTTGGGATTGGAACCCAAGATTGTCGATAGACCTTTAGTAGCGACGAACCTGATCGGTGGTTTTACTAGCCTTAGCATGATTTGCCGTAATGTGGTCTTATCGAGTCATGGATGCATGTTTGTTTGTGATTGCTTTGTTTTGGGCTTTACTGGGTTTGGCATTATTTTGGGAGTCGATTGGCTCCAAAGATACGGGGTGGTGGTAGACTGTGACGGATTTTTGGTGACAACTAGAGTGAATGATGGACAGAGGGTAGTGTTTGGTGGTCTACCCAGTGATGGGGTAATGGCTTTTTTTCTAAATTCTCTCGACATCCCGCATGATGAGTTGTCAGGTTTTATTATGGTTGGCCAGTATCCGGACGTCTTCGAGGAAGTGACCGGGCTTCCACCACACCGAGGGATTGAGTTCCGTATTGATTTAGTGAAAGATGCCAGACCTATAGTGATGCCACTTCGTCGTATGGCACCAAGGGAGCATCGAGAGCTCGGGGTGCTAGTAAGCGATCTTTTGAAGAAGGGATTTACCAGAAGAAGTGTTTTTGAGTGGGGAGTACTAGTTGTGTTCTATACCAAGGCTGATGGTTCCCTTTGATTCTGTGTAGACTACCGTGAGTTGAACAAGGTGACGAGGAAGAACAAGTATCCTCTACCACAGACAAATGATTTGTTTGATCAGTTGAGTGGCGCGAGAATATTCTCCCAGTTGGATTTCGCGACAGGTTTTCATCAGCTTTGAGTGGAAGCTGGGAGTATAGCTAAAACGACATTTCGGGCGCCGTCTGGATTTTATGAGTGGTTGGTCATGCGCTTTGGGTTGACCAATGCGCCAGCACATTTTGTGGATCTTATGAATAGGGTATTTAGAGATCATTTTAATAAGTTTGTTCTTGTGTTCGTGGACGATATACTTGTTTATTCGAGGACAGAGGAAGAACACAAGGAATATTTGAGGATAGTGATAGTGGTGTTAAGAAAACACCAGTTGAAGCAAAGTTTTCTAAGTGTCACTTCTGGAGAAGGGAAGTGAGATTCTTGGGCCATGTCGTTTCAGAGAATGGTATTGTCGTGGATCCTGCGAAGGTGGCTACGGTACAAGATTGGTCTACGCCCAAGAATGCAACAGACATAAGAAGTTTCTTAAAACTAGCTGGATATTATCATAAGTTTATCCAAGACTTCCCCAAGATAGCAGCACCGTTGACTCAGTTGACCAAGAAGAATCAAGCCTTTGTCCGAGACGAAAAGTGCGAGAATGCATTCAAGAGTCTAAAGGACAAGTTGACATGTGCACCAGTATTAGTCATTCCTAAGGGGAATGAAGAGATGACAGTATACACGGATGCATGTGGTACCGGACTAGGTGTTGTACTGATGCAAGGAGGTAGGGTTGTATCTTATGCAAGTCGGCAATTGAAACCGCATGAGAGAAGATATCCTACCTATGATTTGGAATTAGCAGCGATCAAATTCGCATTGAAGATGTGGAGACATTATCTCTTGGGAGAAAGATTCGAGTTGTTTACTGATCATAAGTCATTAAAGTATCTTTTCTCTCAAAAGGATCTAAATCTCCGACAACAAAGATGTTAGAATTCTTGGCTTCCTATGATTTCGATATTGCATACACACCAGGAAAGGGCAATGCGGTAGCTGATGAATTGAGTAGAAGACATGCCAGTCTAGGGGCTATGTTTCTAGAATGGAAGCAACTGGAGTACATCGCGGGGTATGATTTCAGACCAAAGTGCGAATTGGATTAAGAAATGTTAGCAAGTTTGACGATCAGACCCACTTTGATTCAGCGGGTTGGTTCCGGTTAAAGGAACGATCCTAACCAATTGGAAATCATCTCAAAGTTAGAGATGGGAATCGACGAAAAGATGAACAGGTATGGGCTTGATCGAGATGGATGGCTTAGAAAGAATGGAAGACTTGTTGTGCCCAATGTCAATAGATTGAGAGATGAAGTGCTTAGAGAATGTCATCACTCAAAACTGACTATACATCCCAGTGGTAATAAGATGCACCGAGACATGAAGCAGACCTACTACTAGGAAGGGATGAAAAGAGACGTTGGGAAGTTTATATCCAAATGAATGAATTGCCAGCTGGTTAAAGCTAAGCAAAAGAAGCCTAGTGGTTTGTTACAACCATTAGAAATTCCAGAATGGAAATGAGAACAAGTCTTAATGGATTTCATTGATGGGTTACCAAGGACTAGATCGGGCCATGATAGCATTTGGGTGATTGTGGACCGATTGACCAAGAGTGCAAGATTTATACCCGTCAAGTCGAATAGAATGGCAGCTAAGTTAGCTGAACTCTATGTAAAGTGGGTAGTGAGATTTCATGGAATACCCAAATGCATTGTGAGTGACCGAGATCCGTTGTTCACTAGTGGATTTTGGAAGAGCTTACAAGAGGTGTTAGGATCAGAATTACATCTCAGTACCGCGTATCATCCTCAAACCGACGGTCAAACAGAAAGGGTAAATCGAGTGTTAGAAGATCTCTTAAGAGCTTGCATATTAGACTTTAGTGGATCATGGGATGACCATTTGCATCTAGTAGAGTTTGCATATAATAATAATTATCAATCCATTATTGGTATTGCTCCATTTGAAGCTTTGTATGGAAGACCATGCAACTCATTGTAATATTGGTTAGAAACTAGTGAGAAATTTGTGCTTGGACCAGATGTGATAAGAGATACTTCAGCTAAGATTAAGGTTGTCCAACAGCGAACGAAGGCTGCCCAAGATAGGCAGAAAAGTTATGCTGATAGAAGGAGAAAAGAATTGAAGTTCTCCATTGGGGACTTGGTGTTTGTCAAGATTTCTCCATTGAAAAGCGTGATACGATTTGGCAGGAGAGGCAAGTTAGCACCAAGATTTGTTGGTCCATTCCTAGTTCTTGAGAAAATTGGGAATTTGCATATAAAGTTGAATTACCAGACAAGATGGCAGGTGTAACACCCCGTATTTTCTGTGAACTTAAGAATTACAAATCTGAGTATAATTAAAATATAAGATCAGAATCAAGGGAAACGGGCTGTGCCATTTCGTTCGTCTCGGAAAAATACGCGAAATAGAGTCCGAAATTTCATAAATCGGAGTCCATATGACCAAGTTATGGCCTTCCAAAGTTCAGAAAAAATTAAACAGCACAGACCAGGTCGACTGGGGAGTCGACCCTAGAGTCGACCTGCCCCAAGGGGGTCGACCCTAGAGTCGACCTTAGAGTCGACCTGCCCCTAGGGGGTCGACCCTAGAGTCGACCTGGGGGTCGACCTGCCTCCCGAATCTGCTTTTCTGCCTGGGTGCGTTCTGATGTATCTGGTCTCGTTTTCTCTCTAGATTCGTCTGCCTAATCCTATATAAACAGCCCCAAACCCAGCTTTCTCTGCACACAATTCTATTTTGCTTCTTCTCTGCCTCTGTTCTAATAAAAATATAAATGGTGTCGCTACTCTGCTGAAATCAAAACTAGAAGCTAATCAACATCAATCTAAGCAACTCAATTATAATTAGAGATTAAAGCTTCTGCAACAATTCTGCAACAACTAAAGTTCTTTCTTTAATCCAACCAAGGCAAGTGCAGTTATTCTCCGCTGTAAACGTTAATTCTGATTGTGACATGAATTATAAATCTGAATCTGAGGTTATATCTGTTCTGTTCTGATCTGATTTGTTTTATTCTGTACCTCTTTCCTCTTTCTGTTCTATAGCCAGGCTACCACGAGCCTGAGCCAATCTCATAAGAGATCAACATACGCTAAAATGTTTGGGACAATCAAATGAATGTGCATAAATTGGGCATGACCGATATGTGATTGATTTGAGGAAAGAACATAGGTTGGACTTGGAACTTAGAACATAAATCTAAGGCATAATTCGACTGATCTGTGACCGATTTGAGTATATAAACTAGATCTAGATCTGTGCATATATGACTGTTTGGGATTATCATATGATAATACATAACTTGCAAATCTGGAATATTAAGATCTGAACTAAAACACATATCATATGTTAGATCTAGATCCTTGGGCATATTTTATAACGGATTATAACTTAGGTGTGAAGATCCATATTAAGATTTGATAACTATCAAGTGTGAATAACACCTAAGTAGGAGATTTTTGAATATATGACATGCATTGAAATAGATGGCTATAGTTGGTATAATTTATATGTGAATCTTTTGTACTAGGCAAGTGGAACTAAATTGGGACATGTAAATTATGACCATAATCTATGACATGCAAATTCAATGCAAACGTAGGGTATATGATCCTAGTGTGAATCATGACCACTATTTAGGCATGCAAATTTAGGCCAAATTTATAATTAGGCAAGATATCTGAAACTTTAAGGAATGATGAAAATCAGTTATAATTGCCTAATTTGCTAGTTCTGCTATATTTTCCTAATCTGTTAGTTTTATTATATCGCCTAATCTGCTAGTTCTGTTATATTGCTTAATCTGCTAGTTCTGCTCTACTGCCTAGTTTACTAGATCTATTCATCTGCTAGATCTATCATCCGCTAAGTCTATTGAAAATGCCTAAATCTGTTAAATTTATTTGTTTAAATGCCTAACCTGTTATATGCCAAAATCTGCTAAGTTGCTAAATCTGTTAAATCCGTTAAGTCATATAATCTGGAAAATCTGTTATCTGCTAAAATCTGTTATCTGCTGTGTTGATATAATCATCCTGTTATTGATATAATCTGAATTGGCATATATATTGGGCGTGCGCATAAACGGTAAATTATTAATTAATTGGCCGCAAAGATAAACGTGACTAACTCGAGGTTAGAATGAGTTTGCGGCGTAATTCTGCCCGGAACCGCCCGGCACATCCAGTGGCCGCAAACAATAGGTTCTAATGTGAGAAGTTAGTCATAACTTGTTTAAGACACGAGGTTAGGTCTGGCTTGTGGCAGAAGTCTGCCCAGAACCGCCCGGCCCATCCAGCGGCCACAAGCTAGCGACCTAATGTGAGAGGTATGGGCATTAATAATTAATTAATGCAAATCTAAGATAAGAATGACGTCTAAAATGTATTGGGGGAAATAGGGTTAAACCAACTGGATTAATAGGTGTAGTAAACCCGTCCATGAATCTGTAGGCCCAATAAAAAGTTAGACAAATCTGAAAAATCTGTACATCTGATCTGTTAGTCTGAAAACTTGTTAACTTAATCTGTGAACTAGTAAATCTGAATTCTGTATGTCTGAACTTGTAAACAAGTTAATCTGAGATCTGTTAGTCTGGGGACACAAGCTTAGGAGGGGAATTACATGTGTCATCTGTTGTTTGGGACCCATATTAGTCAGTAACCCTTTCTGGTATCAAAACTTTGACCCAACAGGGTCTGGGCACGCTTACTGAACTAATTATAAGTGGTTCATTCTGATAATGGCGAGGGGTGTTGATGGTGCGTTCCAACCGGGTCATGTGCGTGCAAGGATCCCAGTCTGCCTCTGAGGATGTAAGACGCCGTGACATCTGTAAATAGGTTTGTGCCAATTGGTTGTCACTTTAGGGAGTGATACACCCTACTGTGGGGCCGACACAGGATATTTATGTATTAGGGAGCCGATCGCTTGGGGTAGGGTTTTAGGGTACACTTAGTTCTGTCTGTTTCTGTTGGTACCGTCTGTTTCTGTTGGGTGGTAACACCTGTCTGTTTCTGCGTGGTACCGTCTGTTCGGGTGGTAAAGGCCCATTACTAGTGTACACCTAATTCTACATTCTGTTTCCGTAGGGATTAATCTGTTTCTGCTTCTGTCTGTTTCTGATCGGGTAGTAAAGGCCCATTATTAGTATTCTGTTTCTGTTAAATTATTCTGTACCCGTTCCTGTTTCAGTTTAGACATTAGGGCGACACCTAATTCTGTTATACTAGTATTTGTGCAGAGAAGTGTAAAGCAATAGTTTATGTCATTCTGTTCTTCTGTTATATCTGCTACACCTGTTACAGTTATCTCTCATCCAGTTTTATGTTCATGTCATATTATTATTATCTGTTCATATGCTGAAAGTCACTGGACTTGCCAGACTTTTTGTCTGACCCTTGTTGTTTTGCCTCCTTTCTTCCGTTTCCCCCCCAGGTTATCCAAGGAGGGAATACTTTAGCTTGATCCGGATTTCTCTTTGCTTGAAGTGCCTGAAGTATGGTTTGGCTCTGTACAGCTTCCGTTCTATGGGGATTATGATTTTAAACCATGCATTTTGAAGGCTTTTGTACAAGACTGATATTTTGTACTTGAATTCTGAGATTTGAAAGGATGTAACCATATTGATTTCTGTTTCCGCCGTAATAAAGTTAAAAAATTTCAAGTACTGTTTTATCTGTCTTGTAAGTTTCTGTTCTGTTTACTAAAATGCTCCACCAAAGTTAAGGCATTCCCTTTGTGAGTGACCTTAACGGAGGTGGGGTGTTACACTTGGTATCAGAGCTGAAGGTTTCCGGATTTGATAAAGAATTTTTGAAAACTATTTTCAAAAAAGTTTTGAAAAGGAAGTATTTTCAAAAGTAAAGTTTATTTTGAAAAACATAGTCCCCTAAGCCATATATCTATCTTTTGATCCTCTGCTTGAATCCTTGTTTCCTTCTTTCTTGAGTCTCTGGGGCTCCCGGTTTTCTGGGAGGTAACCTCGTCGAAGGGCAAAGTAGTGCCCGACTTCCATCGATAGTTGTAGTAGTTTTACCTGCGGCTAGTTTTCTTTAGAGCTTTGAAGGATTTTTCCGGGCGATGGAGGCAACTTTCGAGGGATTGGTCAACGTGTTACACAAGGATAGTAAAGATGAGAATGATGAGGTTTGGCTAAGGAGCACAACCCAAAGGTGAGAAACTCATATAGACTTAGTTCACATTGGAGGCAAAAGGGAAACACAAAAGAAGGAAGGAAAGTTTGAAGATAAGGAGGAGGAAAGTGTTTTACTTATGGAAGCTCGACTCATCTGAATAAGGATTACCGAAAGAGGAAGGGGAGGGTGCTTGCTTCAACTGTGGTGAGATGGGACACTTTACTAGGGACTGCCCGAAGAAACGAAGGCAAGGACAGAGGACAGGACCAACTTCTGGAGGGCAGGCAAACACTCTCAAGGCTAGTGGATAGGATAGAAATAGGGAAAATTTCTGTAGAAGGTTTAATTTTCTTATCTGGTTATGGAGTTAAGACTCTTTCTGATTCTGTACTTGATACTCTGCACTTGAATACTAGTATTGTTTCTGATTCTACTGTAGACTCAGACCCATAAAGGGTATGACTCATCTGTTTTAAGTTAAGGTTTGAGGGATATCTGTGTTAGGCGTCAAATATGACGCATATATTCTGAGTTTTTGTGGGATATGATTTTATCATGCTTAGCTTCCGAAGAATCATTAGGGAACCTGATCTGTACCAGTAGTCTGTAAATATCTGAATACTTCTGATAAGATTTCTAGTTTTGACATTTTCTAAAGAGGGTAACCCTCTGGGTGTCAATCTGATGTTGATTTCGGTCTTCGGGGTTGACCCTTAGGGGAATTATTTTCTCAACCAATGTCTGATAGGAATCAAGTTTTCGTTTTATCTGTACTCGCTTCCATCACTCGACTGTATCCTATCGATCGAGTGTTCAACTTATAGATAGGAATCCTAATGGATGTAAACATGTGTTTGAGACATGTTATGTTTGATGGTTGCAAGTGGATGCAAGTGGTTGCTAGTGGTTGCTCGTGGACGCATATACACACACTAGGCACTAGATCGGCTCGAAAACACTCTCATACTGCATATGGATGTGTGAGCATTTTAATTTTTTATGGATGCAAAATGGTTGAATCAGCACATGGATGTTGCATATGAGTGGATGGTTGTGCACTCATATAGAAATGATATGTATCAAATAGGAAAATTGCATACATATTGGACTCATGGCACTGACATAATTCGCATTAAGGAGGTCAACTGAATCAGTAGACCGCCTGATCTTTGCATTAGATAAGGAACATATACACACACTTTTGCAAATGTTCATACAACACTAGAAATTTCTAAGGACAATGGATGCTTGTGGATGATGACTGAGTAGATGAGTGATTGGATGGTAGGACACATTCTTCTTAACTTGAAGATTTCGGGGACGAAATCCTTTAAGGAGGGGAGAATGTAACACCCCGTATTTTCTGTGAACTTAAGAATTACAAATCTGAGTATAATTAAAATATAAAATCAGAATCAAGGGAAACAGGCTCTGCCATTGCGTTCGTCTCGGAAAAATACGCGAAATAGAGTCCGAAATTTTGTAAATCGGAGTCCATATGACCAAGTTATGGCCTTCCAAAGTTCAGAAAAAAATTAAACAGCACAGACCAGGTCGACTGGGGAGTCGACCTGCCCCCAGTGGGTCGACCCTAGAGTCGACCTGCCCCCAGGGGGTCGACCCTAGAGTCGACCCTAGAGTCGACCTGCCCCTCGGGGGTCGACCCTAGAGTCGACCCTAGAGTCGACCTGGGGGTCGACCTGCCTCCCGCATCTGCTTTTCTGCCTGGGTGCGTTCTGATGTATCTGGTCTCGTTTTCAGTCTAGATTCGTCTGCCTAAACCTATATAAACAGCCCCAAACCCAGCCTTCTCTGCACACAATTCTATTCTGCTTCTTCTCTGCCTTTGTTCTAATAAAAATAAAAATGGCGTCGCTACTCTGCTGAAATCAAAACTAGAAGCTAATCAACATCAACCTAAGCAACTCAATTCAAATTAGAGATCAAAGCTTCTGCAACAATTCTGCAACAACTAAAGTTCTTTCTTTAATCCAACCAAGGCAAGTGCAGTTATTCTCCGCTATAAACGTTAATTCTGATTGTGACATGAATTATAAATCTGAATCTGAGGTTATATCTGTTCTGTTCTGATCTGATCTATTTTATTCTGTACCTCTTTCCTCTTTCTGTTCTATAGCCAGGCTACCACGAGCCTGAGCCAATCTCATAAGAGATCAACATACGCTAAAATGTTTGGGACAATCAAATGAAAGTGCATAAATTCGGCATGACCGATATGTGATTGATTTGAGGAAAGAACATAGGTTGGACTTGGAACTTAGAACATAAATCTAAGGCATAATTGGACTGATCTGTGACCGATTTGAGTATATAAACTAGATCTAGATCGGTGCATATATGACTGTTTGGGATTATCATATGATAATACATAACTTGCAAATCTGGAATATTAAGATCTGAACTAAAACACATATCATATGTTAGATCTAGATCCTTGGGCATATTTTATAACGGATTATAACTTAGGTGTGAAGATCCATATTAAGATTTGATAACTATCAAGTGTGAATAACACCTAAGTAGGAGATTTTTGAATATATGACATGCATTGAAATAGATGGCTATAGTTGGTATAATTTATATGTGAATCTTTTGTACTAGGCAAGTGGAACTAAATTGGGACATGTAAATTATGACCATAATCTGTGACATGCAAATTCAATGCAAACGTAGGGTATATGATCCTAGTGTGAATCATGACCACTATTTAGGCATGCAAATTTAGGCCAAATTTATAATTATCTGAAACTTTAAGGAATGATGAAAATCAGTTATAATTGCCTAATTTGCTAGTTCTGCTATATTTGCCTAATCTGTTAGTTTTATTATATCGCCTAATCTGCTAGTTCTGTTATATTGCTTAATCTACTAGTTCTGCTCTACTGCCTAATTTACTAGATCTATTCATCTGCTAGATCTGTCATCCGCTAAGTCTGTTGAAAATGCCTAAATCTGTTAAATTTATTTGTTTAAATGCCTAAGCTGTTATATGCCAAAATATGCTAAGTTGCTAAATCTGTTAAATCCGTTAAGTCATATAATCTGGAAAATATGTTATCTGCTAAAATCTGTTATCTGCTGTGTTGATATAATCATCCTGTTATTGATATAATCTGAATTGGCATATATATTGGGCGTGCGCATAAACGGTAAATTATTAATTAATTGGCCGCAAAGATAAACGTGACTAACTCGAGGTTAGAATGAGTTTGCGGCGTAATTCTTCCCGGAACCGCCCGGCACATCCAATGGCCGCAAACAATAGGTTCTAATGTGAGAAGTTAGTCATAACCTGCTTAAGACACGAGGTTAGGTCTGGCTTGTGGCAGAAGTCTGCCCAGAACCGCCCGGCCCATCCAGCGGCCACAAGCTAGCGACCTAATGTGAGAGGTCTGGGCATTAATAATTAATTAATGCAAATCTAAGATAAGAATGATGTCTAAAACGTATTGGGGGAAATAGGGTTAAACCAACTGGATTAATAGGTGTAGTAAACCCGTCCATGAATCTGTAGGCCCAATACAAAGTTAGACAAATCTGAAAAATCTGTACATCTGATCTGTTAGTCTGAAAACTTGTTAACTTAATCTGTGAACTAGTAAATCTGAATTCTGTATGTCTGAACTTATAAACAAGTTAATCTGAGATCTGTTAGTCTGGGGACACAAGGTTAGGAGGGGAATTACTTGTGTCATCTGTTGTTTGGGACCCATATTAGTCAGTAACCCTTTCTGGTATCAAAACTTTGACCCAACAGTAGGTAGGGTCCGGGCACGCTTACTGAACTAATTATAAGTGGTTCATTCTGATAATGGCGAGGGGTGTTGATGGTGCATTCCAACCGGGTCATGTGCGTGCATGGATCCCGGTCTGCCTCTGAGGATGTAAGACGCCGTGACATCTGTAAATAGGTATGTGCCAATTGGTTGTCACTTTAGGGAGTGATACACCCTACTGTGGGGCCGACACAGGATATTTATGTATTAGGGAGCCGATCGCTTGGGGTAGGGTTTTAGGGTACACTTAGTTCTGTCTGTTTCTGTTGGTACCGTCTGTTTCTGGTGGGTGGTAACACCTGTCTGTTTCTGCGTGGTACCGTCTGTTCGGGTGGTAAAGGTCCATTACTAGTGTACACCTAATTCTACATTCTGTTTCCGTAGGGATTAATCTGTTTCTGCTTCTGTCTGTTTCTGATCGGGTAGTAAAGACCCATTATTAGTATTCTGTTTCTGTTAAATTATTCTGTACCCGTTCCTATTTCAGTTTAGACATTAGGGCGACACCTAATCCTGTTATACTAGTATTTGTGCAGAGAAGTGTAAAGCAATAGTTTATGTCATTCTGTTCTTCTGTTATATCTGCTACACCTGTTACAGTTATCTCTCATCCAGTTTTATGTTCATGTCATATTATTATTATCTGTTCATATGCTGAAAGTCACTGGACTTGCCAGACTTTTTGTCTGACCCTTGTTGTTTCGCCTCCTTTCTTCCGTTTCCCCCCAGGTTATCCAAGGAGGGAATACTTTAGCTTGATCCGGATTTCTCTTTGCTTGAAGTGCTTGAAGTATGGCTTGGCTCTGTATAGCTTCCGTTCTATGGGGATTATGATTTTAAACCATGCATTTTGAAGGCTTTTGTACAAGACTGATATTTTGTACTTGAATTCTGAGATTTGAAAGGATGTAACCATATTGATTTATGTTTCCGCCGTAATAAAGTTAAAAAATTTCAAGTACTGTTTTATCTGTCTTGTAAGTTTCTGTTCTGTTTACTAAAATGCTCCACCAAAGTTAAGGCATTCCCTTTGTGAGTGACCTTAACGGAGGTGGGGTGTTACAGCTGGTGTTCACAACGTGTTTCATGTTTCCCAGTTAAGGAAGTTCGTACACAACCCAGATGTTACTATTTCACCTTATCAGTTGGATAATATCGAAGTTGAACCCGAGGCGGTTGGGAACCGCAGGCCTATGCGTATTGTTGGGAACGATACGAAGCAGCTTCGAAGGAAGGCGGTGAAATTAGTCAAAGTTCAGTGGGGCGAGAATGAGAATGATTGTACTTGGGAGACGGAGGAGAGCATTAGGAAGACGTATCCAGAACTCTTCAGCTGGTAAGATTTCAGTTTTGATTTAGTCTTTCTGCATGCTAGGATAGGCTTGTTATGTTTGTTTTGCATGTTTGATTGTTCTATGTGGCTGGTAGGCATGCGGGATCCTTTGTATGTTTTGGATTAAGGAATTTCGAGGACGAAATTTCTTAAGGGGGGAAGAGTGTAACGACCAGCATTCTACACATTGAAGGATCGTAGAATATTTTTTTCCTTGACATATGAAGTCGTATGGTCATGAAACGTTGGGAGACGACTATTGGGGTCATTTCCCATATTCATGATTTTTGCCAATTTTTAAATGACCGTTTTGCCCCTAGCTAATCTTTTTTCGGCCATAACTTTTGATTGGAAAGGAGTTTTGACTTGAAACCACTTCCATTAGATCCTGATGATGGTTTACCTTTCCGTAGAGTGGTCACATTAGCCAAACGGACTCACCGTTTGAGAGATATGGCTGAAACAAGTTTCAGGTGGTGAAAAACATCTTAATTGGGCTTAACCGGGTGACTAACAGCTAGGCCCAAAGGGGAATTTTGGGATTAACAGTATAAGAGGGCTGTTAGGGTTTAAAGAACACCCTTTTTCCCACTTTCGCAGTCGCCACTTTCATTCTTGGAACCCTAGTAATGGCCTCCAACATCTAAAACACCCCTAAATCACCTCCTAATCGCTAATTAAGCCAAATCTACATCAAATCAAATAGGATTAGCACAAAAATCGAGGTAGAGCTGGTGTGTTGCATTGGTATTCGCACCCAAACAGAGAATCATTTCAGATTTTGTTATTTGTTTGTGGCTAAGGTGAGTGATTTGCAAAGTTCCTCACTAATTATGGTTAATTAAGGGTAATTAGTGATAATTAGCGAATTTATACATGTCAAAAATCTGAAAAAAATATTGATAAATTTCGAAATAATGTTTTAAGCTCCTGTTATAAAATTTGGCTAATTTGGTTAAGTTTTACTAATCCTATCATTAGTTTTTCTTAAACATGATTAAGGGGGAAAACATGGGTTTTTGAGCATGTTTGATCTATTTTACCATGTTAGATTGTTGTTTTGGTGTTGTGGTTGATGTTATATGTTGCTATGACTGTTTGTTATGAATTGTGATTGTTTAGAATAGTTAGAATGGTCGAAAACGTCGTTGAGTGGCGTATAAACTGTCGTTGGAAGTTGCAGGAAAAGTGCAGGCTGTGACCGAACCGGATCGGATCGGATGGGGAGGCCCGAACCGAACCGATTGTGAAGCCTTTCCCCCACGAACCGCTTATATAACTCCGACCCGAACCGCCTATGTATCTCCGACCCGAACCGCTTATATAACTCCGACCCGACCCGGAGAGAAGATGAGAACTTGAGTTGTTTGAACTACAAACGGAGACCACGAACCGATGCCTGGAGGAGTCACGAACCAGTGGAAGGGTGCAACCCGAACTGAACCGGAGATAGAGGCCACAGGCTGAACCGATCCGATGCTTAGAGAGGAGTATTCGAACCGAGCCACTTCAGGGAGTCCGATCCGAAGCAAAATTAAGAGGGAGGACCGAACCGATCCGATGATGACAAAAATCCCGAGATGCAAAGGAAGTCCAAATGAGTAGTTTTGACTTGGGATACAGATGGGAACCAACGAGTGAACTTCATGATTGGGCTTTGCTGCGGGAGGTATGCTAAGGGGTTGTCGATGTCTATAACTTTGGATCACTATGTGTAGGGGGTATGTGAACGGATTCAGGGCCACAGTGGCCTAGGTACGACTAAAAGGGCTATAGACCAATGAAGTGGGGTCATTTGTAAAGATTTAGTCAAGATTCCATGAGGTAAGCTTGGTGGTAGCAGTAGTTGTACAAGTCGAACTCTGTCACTACTTCAATGGGTCTAGTGATTGACATTGGTGGACATCGTATGCTTTACGCACTGAGTGGGAGACGTGAGGATGGTTGCCATGCTTGATTTGTTTGCCATCACTATGACATGCACACCCTCACCCCGTATTCTTTACACCATATGTTAGTGGCACCTTAGAGTATTGTACAGTATGTAGTGCTAACTCTTTGGTTGTATGTCCAGGTTCAGGTATGGTTTAGTATACCTGTTATTGTTTCGTTTTGCTGCTTATCGCTTATACCAGAATTTTGTCTGACCCAGATTTTTATGTCTCTTCTTATTACTCTAGGTGCTCTCACGAGCAGACTGGAGACAGGTTAGCTGGTGAAGCACGAGTAGTTGTACCGGAGATGAGCCGGAGGCTACCACGTATGATATATACATAGAGTTTTATGTCTCTTCTTATTATTCTGGGTGCTCTCACGAGCAGACTGGAGACAAGTTAGCTGGTGAAGCACGAGTAGCTGTACCGGAGACGAGCAGGAGGCATTATAGTGTACCTTTCCTTTCTTCTGCTTTTGAGACAGTTTTAAAGTTGTAATAATGATGATGTGGAACATAAGCTGTATTTGGATTTTCAGCTGCTATGATGTTTAGTTTCAGCTTATGCACTGTCTCACCTGTTTTATGTCAAGTATGTTGTTATTATATTTTATTCCTTGCGCTGTGAGACATTCTACAGATTTTTGATTAGTTCATTCTCTTCTTTCCTTTCTTTTGCGATCGTCCCGTGCCGTTTGGACATCGGTACAGCGCACTTTCATTGGAAATGTCGGCTGGTGCGGGTGGGCCGTCACACAACCATCACACTGTATAAAATTACTATAAATAAATTTAAAACTCGTTTATATAAAAATATAAATGAGTAAGAGTTAGTGAGTTTACTCACATTATTTCACAGTTGACGATTCTGCTTTGTTTTCGTTTAAAATCAAACAGGCATTTGATTTTTTAATCACGAAATTCCAGTAGTTTTGCTTCAGCCACATCAGTACCATAATGTAGATTCCATCATTACGGTCCCATCGTTTTTCGTTTCATTCAGTTTTGTTAACAAATGCCCGAATTACCTAGTATAAATTTATGATTTAATTTAAAATAAATAACTTTATTAACCAAGGATTAATTAACATTTTAATTTCTTTACTTAGTGGATTAATCAGCCAATGATCCTCCATTCTCCTGCTTTTCGACATGTGCTCATGCCCCATTTTTCCGCACAAGTTAAAAACATTCAATATATATGTATTATTATATTATTATTATTATTATTAATTACTTCCTAGTTTTACCAATGATTACTTTGCATGAAACTTCAACAGATCAATCAATATACTGGTAACCGATTTTCAGTTCATCCTTTTCACGGCAATCATCATCACCGATGCAAAAATACAACCGCCTTGGTTATTCATATCAAAACAATTTTTGATTTGGCCACATACTGATTTCACTGCACTAATTATGTACATTGGTAAATTATTAACTTTTTTTTATTTCTAATTCAATCGAACCTTACAGGGTAGCCCCTGTTCGTGTCATAAAACTGTTAGTGGTATAAAATTTAGTTTTACTAGGCTGTGGTTAGATTGTGGCAATGGATAGTGAGTATTACATATGGATAGGACTTCCAAGATCGAGTGTAGAATATGTGAGAGGGGTAAAAGCTTTTCTAAGAAATGCATTTCCCATTTATAAAGTGCCCTTGCAAAAACGTAGAGAACGTAATTGGTATTGTGAAAATGTCATATACGATCATCTTATTATTAATGGCTCTTCTCCAGTACATACCGGGTGGATTTGTGAGATTTCACAGACGAAATTAATAGGTGTTGATGACCATATGGATTATGCAACGCAGATGGATTTTGAGAATAATTTAGATGTGATATTCAAATGTCCGGGTTACAAATTTGATCAAAATCTCTGGGACTTTGAAGTAGAACCAAATCCAGAGGCTGAGAAATTTTATCGGCATGTTAAAGAATAAAAACCGTAATATCCTAGCTGCACTAAATTTTCTCGACTAAGTTTCATGATTAGACTTTATCAATTAAAGTGTTCTTATGGAATTAATGAGTCTGCGCTTGGGGAATCACTAAATCTTATAAAAGAAGCTTTTCATGATGCCCAGCTGCCTTTGTCTTCTTACACTACAAAGAGTGTCATTAAGGATTTAGGTTTTGATTACCATAAAATACATTCCTGCCCAAACCATTGCATGTTATATTTGGCAGAGAATAAAGATAAAGTGGCATGTGACATTTGTTGTTTTTCGAGGTGGGTTGTAAAACAAAAAGAAGACATCATTAATAATAATGATCCACCAAAGTCGATTCCCAAAGTGTCAGCAAATGTTATGAGGTACTTTCTACTAAGACCAAGGTTACAAAGGATCTTTATGTGCAAAGAATTTTCCAAACTTATGAGATGGCACCAAGTGGAATGAAAAGAAGATGGAAAACAAAGACATCCGACTTATGGTATGGCATGGAAGATGATGGATGCTCGCTATCCTGATTTTTCATCATAAAATCGTAATGTTAGATTGGGTCTAGCATCTGATTGATTTATTCCATATCATTCAATGAATATAAGTTATAGTATATGGCCAATTGTTTTGGTAAACTACAATCTTCCACCTTGGTTATGTACGAAACAAGAGAATTTGATTCTTTTAACATTAATATCTAGTCCAGATTCTCTGAGGAACAATATTGACGTTTATATACAGACTTTAATTGCAGAATCGAAAGCATTATGGAATGTTGGCATTGAAACTTATGATGCCTTGACTGATGGGAATTTTAATTTATGTGCAAGCGTCTTATGCACCATTAGTGATTTTCCGGGATATGCCATGTTGTCAGGTTGGAGCACAAAGGGGAAACTAGCGTGTCCAGTATGCCATTATGAAACTTCTTCAAATTATTTGAAGCATAGGAAAAAATGTGTTATATGCACCAAAAAAGTTTCTTGATCTAACACATAAGTGGAGCTCGGTAAGAGAAGATTTAATGGAGAAACTAAATTGGAAGCATTCCAGAAATATTATCAGGAATAGATATTGAAGATTTATTGCGGGGGTTCAAAAATCAGTTTGGTGATAAGACCAAGAAACCGGGTAAAAGTGATGGCCCTTTTAAAATAAAGTCAATACTGTTTGACTTACCATATTGGTGTCATAATCCCCTTCGACATAACCTGGATGCCATGCACATAGAGAAGAATACATGCGAAAAAATATTACGTACTTTACTTAATATAAGTCGCATGTCGACGGATCACCTAAACGCTCGTTTGGATTTTTTAATAACCAAAAAATAGCTACAACATCAAAGGTTTCTTCACAATAATTTACCAAAAGGTAAGAAATGGAAAAAGGATACACAAGCACTAAATAAAAGGAAAAAATAGAGAACACAAAGTTTTAGAGTGGTTCGGCTTTAAAAGTAACCTACATCCACTATAGCGTCGCTTCTCATTATCATATTCAAGTTTACAAAGCTTAAATTCTCTTTCACTACATTCATTCTGTCTACCCACAAGTGTTTCTATTCGATTTATTCAAATTAGCCAAGGAACTTGATGGAATTCTCTAAATGTGGTCAGTAGTTATGTAGATTTACAACATCTCAGGCACTTGAATGATTCTTGACAATTCCAGGGTGGATTTGGTGTTAGATCTTCGTTTGTAGATGATTAGTGAAGGTAGAATCACTTGGAATGGTGGAGAAAATAGTTGGACAGCCCTTCGCAGGCTTGGAAATCGATCCCCATTAATGTGGAGTTCATCCCTTATTTATATGAGTGAGGAAGAGCTAAAATGTAGTGTGTAGAATTTGGGTTGCATGTCTTGTAATTATGGAAATGCCACTGCCAGTTGATACCAGCTGTTACTAGCTGGCATACTCGAACGAACCTGTAACGCGCGACTAGACCTATATGCGAACGACCAGATAGTGAGCGACCGACCAGATGGTGAGCGACCGACCAAGGAGTTGCATGAGCCTATCTGTTGTGAGGGACCGACCAATGATGCGCTACCAGGTAACATGCGATTGTCCCATATGCTCGAGTGATCCGGACCATATGCGAGCAACCTATGTTCGACCTCGTGATGTGTGACCGTGCTAATGCACGACCCTGTATTTTGCTCGAGTGGAAGATGGTGCTCGACCACATGATGTGCGATCATGCTAGTGCGCGATCCTGTATGTTGCTTGACCCTATGTTGTACGAGCGATTGTGCAGTGTTCAACTATAATTTTTCTTGGATGCACGACCGACCCTTTACACCAATGTTTGTAACTGATTCATACAAGCTTCTAACGACCGACCCATTGGTTTTAATCTATCAATTTGTGCTTAAATTTTGGTGGATAAACATTTTCCCCTTGAAGTTTGTAATTTTTAATTTGTAAAAATTACAGGCTTCGACATGATTAAGCATAGCACAATTCGGTAGATTAAATTAGGTTTCACACTGGATGGCTGTACATAGCACGTCTGGTCTGACACATGTTTCTGTGGATCGGTTGCATCCAAGCATGCATGAGCGAATCCACACAAGATTTACGGTTCGAGCAGGTCCACTGGTTCGTGGGTTGAGCAGGCCCATTTGAGCTCGAGCAACTTGTTTGGGTTTGTGTGGTAGGTCACCCTAGGTTAACTGAGCCCATTCAACTTCTTTATATTGCCATTTGACCCTTATTTCAACACTTTACCCTTCACGTTAATGGGAGCAGTTTAATGGCGACGGCTTTGTTCTAGAGAATTTCCGCACCATAATCCTAATCCTTTGAATTCAAATTTCAACCAGATCAACTTTACAAGTTCCACATCTGCTACCGTGCTCGATCCTTCAAAGCTCGTCCAACCTCGAATCAAATTGGAGCAATTCTTTTCGGATCCGCAGTGCTTTGCTCGTTGAAGGTGATTTTCTCTTTTATTTTGTACATATTTGTTTAGTAAATGATTAATGTTTTGGACAAATTAAGGCGTTTGGGTACGGCTGGATTCGAACTGGATTTTTTGGGTTGTGATTATTGGAATTTGGGTTGGATTTGATTGTGTTAGGGACTGAGGAATGGACCGTTCAGGCAAAGCAAACATTAGAGGGGGGTGAATAGTGTTTGTAGAAACTTAAACAAAACTAAAAACTAGAGAGAATTATGGGATGAATCAAACACCACAAACACAGACACATATTCAAACATAGAGCCAAAATAAACAAAAACAAAAATGGAAAGAACACACCGGATTTTATATTGGTTCGGATTACTCCTACGTCCAGTCCCACACAACGCTGGGTTGTGCAGAGTTTTATTACTCTTTCAATAGTCAATTACATCCTCCTTGATTTCATGGCTCACAAGGAGACGCTAATTCCAACTTTCTTGATTTCACGGCTCACAAGAACACATTGACTCCTATTTCCTTGATTTCACAGCTCACAAGGAAACACCGACTCCTCTTTGACTCACAACAAGGTTTATTCAACCCAACCAATTACAAAACAGCCCAATAACTCTTCAATAGCACTTGATTCAGAGAGTAGAGAGAAGAAAATTTATCAAAATAGAATTGAATTCAGCAGAGTATAAGTGTAAAAACCATAAAAATGATTAAGAATAATGGTAGGATGAAAGAGGATGAAGATGAAGAAGAAGAGATGTTAGAAAATTCGGTTTTAACCTCTTTTTATATGGTATGAAGGGTTGCGACGGTTCTGAAGCGTTTCAAATAGTGAAAAGACACTTCGCTTCAAATTTAGAAAAATAGCTATTATATGTCGACATACACATTTCGCTATGTCGACATAGCCATGTATAAATTTTATTTTCAAAGCATTTTGATATAAAATTAACTCTGGAAATTCTTGGATAAAATTATAATTTTGTAAATCAATATTATATAATAGAAAAACATATGAAAATATATTTTTAAACTATATAAATATATTTATAAAATTATATGGTTTTAAACTATATAAAATATAAATAAAGTATATATATAAAACTTAAGTTTGAAAATCACAGAAGAATGAAAGTAGAATAAAATAGAAAAACAAAATAGATAAGATTGAGGATAAAAAGAAAACAAAAATAAAGAGGATTGAGGAATGAATTGAAAAATCAGAATTTGAATTTGAACCTGGAGTGCTATTTGGAGTCTTATAAAATCTAGACTCTATAAAACTATGCCTATATTTTATAATTTCTCCCCTTTGGCATTATCAAAAAGAAATTCTAAAAGTACTCCCCCTAAATCCTATAACTATCCAAATAATTCCAATACTAAAGTACTCCCCCTGAATACTAAATCTATCTATACCTTATAAAATACCCTCCCCCCCCCCCCCTTAAATTTATGCCTATATAATATCCTAATTTTGTATAATACTTCCTTTAAATTTATGCCTATATAATATCCTAATTCTGTATATTAGTTCCTCTAAATTTATAACTCTCCCTTACTCTATAATTCTCTATAAATTTCTATAACTCCCCCTAAATCTATGACTACACTAGTCTAATAAACTAAATAGAAGGATAATAACCTAATCAAACCAATCAATTCAAACAATCAAATCAATCTAAACTAGCAACTCAAATAATCAAGCAATTCAAACAAATAAGCAATTCAAGCAAGAAAGCAATTCAAACAAGTAATCTTAAACAATTAAATCAACCAAAGTATTCTTGAACCTTCAACTAATCCTTAGGAACTCTAAACCTCCTCCTTAATTTAATATAAGACTAAACCTATCTTAAAATCTAATTTCCTTAAAACTATAATAGGAATTTAATCTAGACTTAGAAATCTGATAAGATATCCTTAAAATTATGATATAGGTAAAGCAATTCAATCCAATCAATCAATTTAAGTTTTGTTGTCACAAAACATCAATTCAAACATGAAATCAAACATTTCTTGTAACTTCTATTGATCCTAAAACCTATAAATCTCCTATCCACTACAAATGCATAAGTATATTTCTAACAAACCTATCAACCACTAATGAAATTTAACCATGTCAAGTAAGTCAATCAAGTTATTTAAGTCAAACAAATAAACCAAATAAGTCAATCAATTCAATCAAATTAATCAAGACAAAGTAAATATGTTATGTATTTAATTAATAATCCTATATTTCTAATTAAAACTTTTCATACTATATACTTGTTATATGTGGAGGTAAAGTTAACATGTAATGCAGTGTGTGAAGTATGTTGATTACAATGTAGTATGAAATGTATGTCATACGCAAAACAATATAAAATGCAACTAATGGTGTGAATAATCTTGATTTGAAATGCAATTGTAATTTATAATGATGATATGAAATAAGATGTATAATAGTATGTAGAATGATTTGGTGATAATATCTATTTAGGTAAAATATATTCAAAGTACTATCTAACTATTATAAATTATTTGAATCAAACAAAGAAAATGTTAATTTCTGGACTTAGGTTAATTATTTTAATGAAATTGATTAAAAGAATAATAAAGATAAGAGTTTAATTAAAAAATATTCATGATAAGTAGTAAAATATTCAGAAAAATCATGAAGTTAAATAATATTAGTAGGGTAAATATTGTAAAAATTGAAGATATTTCTAAAGAGAATATAAAATTTGTATAATATAAAGTAAGCTAAATAAATATATATTCATAAGTATATATAAAACTAATTTAAAAAGAACTTAAAATTTAACTGATGAGATATACATTATATTTTGATACAAATTAATTTTAAATTCAAAATTTTAGAAATCCAAACATATTTATTTTCTAAAAAACCATTTATACTTTAGAAGGAAACATTATAAAGTAATCTATAAAAGTTATTATATTTAAACTACTTAAAAAAATCATGTATATATATTTCTTTAAAATATACAAGTTTTATCAATCTTAATAGGAAGTCAAAATAAGTATTTAAGTTACAAGTAGTATTTGTGATAATGTAACCCAAATTTGTTATGAAATCATAAGAATAATATATAAGTTAAACTATGCATGTTTAAACTATATAAAAGATGAATAAATTTATATTTTATAACAATATCAACAAGTTATATTAACTTTGTATATCATATTAACATGTGTATATAATTTAATAATTATATATTTTAATATATATATTTTGAAACGAGATATAAGAAAATAAGTATATAGATAAATTTAATAACTAGAATTTTAACTGGCATTTTCTAATTGAAAAAGATGGAAGGAGGTTTGAAAGTTTAAATTTTTGAGATAAAAAATTTGAATTTCATACTGTAGGCTGATATTTAACATATAGATATATGTATGTTGACATATATGTATTATTTCAAAGAGAATATGATTTTGTGACTTTGGTTTTAAAATAACGATTTATATTTCAGGTTTAACTATTTCCTGATATAATTCTAATCCTAACAAGCACCCAAAATTTATTTTATTACTATATTAATTTTATTATAATTATTTTTTAATTTCAAATTTCAAATTTGAATTTTAAATTTCAAAATTGAATTTTAAATTTCAAATTTAAAACAAAACAAAGCAAGCAAAACATCCATTCAACCAAAAATTTAAAAATTAATTAAGGCGTACCTGGTTTTTAGATCCATTTCTTCGATATTCTCTGAATTCTGAATTGATCTTCTGGAATTTGATGATGAGATCTGTACTATTGCGACGGGCACATTTCTCTGATCAGAATAGTGTATTCATTTGCTAAATTTGAACAACGTATGAGAAAGAAATTGAAGATTTAGTAGTTCAACCAACTTGGCGCCAAAATTTGAATTTGAATTTTGAATTTTGAATGAATGGACACTTCAACTACTATATAAAGACCCAAAAGTCATGTTTCTTCATAACTACGCCTCTTCTTCCTCCTCTTATTTTTCACTTTTAATCAAACTTTCAGGAGGCATAACTTCTTTGTTTCATAACGGAATTGGACAAAATCAGCGGCAAATCGAAGAGGAATTCGAGGACTACGATCTAGTAGCAGTTTGAAGTTGGCGATTCAAAACTAAAAAATGTTACGGGATTTTATGCATACCTCTTACTGTTTCGACTTGCTGCACAAGAACTACAATCTGGAAAAGGATTTGAAACAAAATAGTCTAACTATGGATGCAATTTGAAGATAACCATTGACAGTTTTGGTTTCCTTCTCTCTTTATTCACCAAAACTTCATTTGATCATTACTTAATCAATTCTTGACGGATTTACATGAAACTAGCGACATTACGAAGAAAATGAAGAGAAGTACAACATGAAGATATGTTGTAGATGAAAATCCAAAGCTGTAAATTGATTTGGTACCCATTTCTTTGCTGATTTACTTTATATATATCCATTTCTTCTTGATGTCTTTCAACCATCATTACTCTTCCCCTGTTTTTGATTTCTTTTCATAATTTGAATTTTCAATAGTCACCATTTTAGAATTTGAATCACCAACAACCACTTTACCCATCTTTTCAACTTTTGAATTTTCAAAAGTCATATATCACATCTTTTCCCGCAAAACAACACAACTTTTCAAGGAATCGAATGACTTTTCAAAAAATAAAAGACTCTTCAAATAAACAAGTGACTTTTCATGTAAGTAACAACAATTTTAAACAATAATATCATGACAATTTTGTAACACATTCATAGACCAAAAATTTCAAAATTTAAATCATTTCAAAATTCAAAAATCAAATCAGAGTAACTTGATTTTTCAATAAAATTGAATGCAGACTCATCTAATACTTGATGCAACACATGAATTAAAACTATTGTTCAAAAATTGCCATTTAACATTTTCAAAAATCAGATTATGAACTTTTTGAAAGACCTTGCTCTGACACCAATTGTTAGGGACTGCGGAATGTACCGTTCAGGCAAAGCAAACACTAGAGGGGGGTGAATAGTGTTTGTAGAAATCAAAACAAAACTAAAAACTAGAGAGAACTATAGAATGAATCAAACACCACAAACACAAAGGAAAAATAAACCAAAACAAAAATGCAGAAAAGGAAGGATTATTCCTACGTCCAGTCCCACACAACGCTGGGTTGTACAGAGCTTTATTACTCTTTCAATAATCAATTACATCCTCCTTGATTTCACGGCTCAGAAGGAGACACTAATTCCTACTTTCTTGATTTAACGGCTCACAAGAACACATCAACTCCTATTTCCTTGATTTCACAGCTCACAATGACACATCGATTCCTCTTTGGATTAAAACAAAGTTTATTCAACCCAACCAATTACAAAACAGCCCTATAACTCTTTAATAGCACTTGATTCAGAGAGTATAAAGTGTAGAGAGAAGAAGTTTTATCAAAACAGAATTGAATTCGGTAGAGTATAAGTGTAAAAACCATAAAATGATTAAGAATAATGGTAGGATGAAAGAGGATGAAGATGGAGAAGAAGAGATGTCAGAAAATTCGGTTTTAACCTCTTTCTAAAGGGTATGAAGGGTTGCAATGGTTCTGAAGCGTTTCAAATAGTGAAAAGAAACTTCCCTTCAAATTTAGAAAAATAGCCGTTATATGTTGACATACATGTTTTGCTATGTCAACATAGCCATGTGCAAATTTTATTTTCAAAGCAGTTTTCAAGTATTTTGATATAAAAATAATTTTGGAAATTCTTGGATAAAATTCTAATGTTGTAAATCAATATTATATGATAGAAAAACATATGAAAATATATTTTTAAACTATATAAATATATTTATAAAATTGTAAGGTTTTAAACTATATAAAATATAAACAAAGTATATATATAAAAATTAAGATTGAAAATCAAAGAAGAATGAAAGTAGAATAAAATAGAAAAACAAAATAGATAAGATTGAGGATAAAAAGAAAACAAAAATAGAGAGGATTGAGGAAAGAATTGAAAAATTAGCATTTGAATTTGGATTTGGATTTGAACCTGGAGTGCTATTTGGAGTCTCACAAATCTAAACTCTATAAATATATTATTCTTGAACTTTTAAAATCTTGATTACTCATGAGTCTTGAATCTACTCTGAATTCTGAATCTCTAAAAGCTCTTAAACTGTACAGTCTTCGGTTTTAATTCCTGTATAGAAATCCTGCATATATATATATATATATATATTTATATTTATATATATTCTAAATAAATATGTTAGTATACATTTTATAATCAATGATAATTGAAATAAGGTTGTTGTCATCAAATCTCCATTCTCTAACAGATTGGATTGAGTTGTATGTTGCTGATTGAGAAATTCAAACTATGTAAAATCCCTTGAATACTGACTTGTATCATATGCACACACGGTGTTCGATGAAATGCTTGAAGCATAGAACTTAGTGTGCTTTACTGATTTGCTTTATATGTTTGGATTCAACTGTCTAGTAGTCCGAGTTTGAACTCAAACAAAATAGTCTTGAATTTGATCCGAATTTTGACTGTGACTTTACGGCATGAATTTGAGATAGTGCATATACCATTTTTTCGGCAACTTTCTGATATTTCTTGTATGCATCGATTTGAACCAGATACTAGTTTGCCTTAAATTGCTCATGATCGTGTTATTAAACCCTTGAACTTGAATTTAACCTTTGGGTGCCGAAATGGAACTAGGCCTTAACTCCAATATCACGTAGGAGTTTTTGATAGGAATTGTGTTGCATTTGTGGTAGTACCATGTGTTGTTTTTTATTTTAATTATGTGCAAATCTTCAATTCAAACTTAGGCAATTTTGAGCATACTTAAATAGATTTGGGCGCTTAAGGAACCTTGAATCACAATAAAGTTTCTGGACTTGCTCGACCTGAACTGGTCGGTCATGCATGATCCAGTTGGGTTCAAACCTGTTCGACCCTCATGGGATCGGCCACGCTCGACCTTATGGGATTAAGCATGCTCGACCCACATGGGGTCAGTCATTCTCGACCCTATTGGGTTCAAACATGCTCGACCCTCATGGGGTCGGTCACGCTATACCCTGCGGGATCAAGCATGCCCGACCCACATGGGGTCAGTCATTCTCGACCTCGTTGGGTTCAAGCCTGCTCGACCCTCATGGGGTTGGTCACGCTCGACCCTATGGGATCAAACATGCTCGAGCCACATTGGATCGACATGACCTTTCTATTTGGAAATATGGTTAGGGCTTTTTTGATTGCCAAGCCTTTCTATTGTGCTATACCTATGATAACTAAAACATTTGTATGTTTTTGAGCTATTATTTTGCTGTCAATTGCTCACATCGACAACAGGTTAGCATAAAAAGTTTTGAATGTAGGAAAGCTTAGATTGAACGACATACATGCATAGAGTTGTTTTTATTTGACCGTTTAGGTTGAACATTCTCTGCGTGAACATATTCGTTCCCGAATTAACTTTCAATGACACTTGGAATCAGATAATCGGTACATATTAATTTCATATCCCGAGCTTCTTAACATATATAATCCCCCTTTGAGTTAAGAAGCACGTACCTGTGATTTATTTTCAAATATTCTTATTTGTGTAGAAATGGTAACTAGACAGCAATCTCGTCAAAACCCTGAGGAAGCCATCATGTATACTGAAGTAAGAACTACTGTTTTGGTTATCGAAACTACGTCAGTTATTGCTCCCAGAGTAAATGTCAATCAGGATTTTCCTCAAACCCGACCACATGCCAACGTACCTCTCGAAAGACATGAAACAACTCTTTCTTTAAGTTCATACCAGCAAATGTGTAAGCAATTCAGGATCTCAGAAAAGGATGAAACCAAATTCCCAAGGAAGGAGGACTTTGCTGACCTTCCACCTGCTAGGTATGTTGCGGTTAATCGTCATATTTTATTAAGCGGAGCAATTCCCCCTTTCAATCCTTACTTAGAGTCAATCTTTCGGCGCTTGGCTATTGCCTTGTATCAACTGCACCGAAATGGTTACTTCATTTTAATGAACCTTTATGTACTTTTTATGAGGGTCAAATAGTGTGTGCCTACGTTTCAAGAAATTTGTTCTTTGTACTCTTTTAAATAAGGAAGAAAGATCGTCCGTCATTAATTTTTGTTGGATGTCGGGGCTCCAAAATTATTACTGACCTAGTAGTGTTTGAGGATTTCCGAACCAGTATTTCTTCCTTTGGTGTCCCGGAAACTTTTATGGCTAATGGATGGAAGGAGGTAAGCTTACTTGCTTAAAGTCCTTTGTTTAATATATTTTTTCAAACTTTTGATTTTCAAATCTTTCTTTATTTTACAGAAATTCCATGTGACGGCCCACCCCGCACTAGCCGACATTTCCCTGAAATGCGCTGTATAGATGTCCAACTAGCACGGGACGGTCGCTGAAGGAAGGAAAAGAAAGGAATTAACTAACAAGGAACCTGTAGAATATCTCACAGCGCATGGGGTAAAATATAATAATAACATAACTTTGACATAAAACCGACGAGACAGTGTATAAGCTGAAAACTAAACCATTATAGCAGCGGAAATCCAAAATACAGCTTATCATCCAAACCATCATTATTACAACTTTTAAATACTGTCTGTAAAACAAAAGAAAGAGTTACACTACTAATGCCCAAAGTAGTGAACATCAGCACCACAGGGAGAATATATATATATATATATATATATATATATATATATATATATATATATATCATACATGGGAGCCTCCTGCTCGTCTCTGGTACAGCTACTCGTGCATAATCAACTGACATGTCTCTAGTTTGCCCATTTAAGAGCACCCAGAGTAATCAGAATAGACATAAAACTCTGGATCAGACAAAAGTCTGGTATGAGCGATAGGCAGCAAAAACAGAACAATAATAGGTATACATAACCATACCTGAACCAGGACCTGCAACCAAAGAGTTAGCACAATAGGATGTACAATACTCTAAGGTGACACTAACACATGGTGCAAAAATAATGGGGAGGGGGTATGCATGTCATAGCGATGTCAAACAAATCAAGCATAGCAACCATCCTCACATCTCTCACTCAGTGCGTAAAGCATACGATATCCACCACTTTGACCACCCAAATCCTTTGTTATGATCACTCTACCCTATGGAGTCATGATGGCTCCACTGCAATAATCCATAACCACTAATCCCTTGCTATGTCCGCTCTGCCCCATAAAGTCATGATAACTCCACTGCACTAGCTCATAGCCATGTTACGATCACTATGCCCCATGGAGTAATAACTACCCCATTGCACTGATCTGTAGCCTAACATCCGTCTTGGTGATGAATCGAAGTTATGGACGTCGATAACCCCTTAGCACACGTCCCGCAGCACAACCCAACTCATGAAGTTAACTCGTTGGTTCCCAACTGGATCCTGAGTTCTACTTCCTATTTGGACTACCTTTGCATCTCGGGTTTTGCTCTCCTTCAGTCCAGTTCGTCACACTCAGTTCGTTAGTCTCCGTTCATGATGTGCAATCGATTCTTGGTGCGAAATTCGTGGTCAAGCTCTCCGGGTCGTGACCTTGCTTTCCACTCGTAACCTTCCATAGGGGTTGGGTCGTGATCCTCCAGGGGTCGGGTCTGTAGTTTTTCCAACTAGCTAATTTCGCCAAATGATGGCGTTTTCGACCATTCTAATTTTTCTATGAAATCACAAAACACTTCAAACAGTCATTGCAACATATGGAATCGACCATAAACACCCAAAAAATATTTTAGCATGTTTATATGGATCAAACATACCCAAATGTTTTCCCTTTAATCCCCTTAATCGTGAATTAACCATTTGATTAGCAAAACATACCCAAATTAGCCCAAATTTCTATCAGAGCCCTAATATAATATTTTAGATTTTACAAAATTTTCCAGATTTTTCTAAGCCAAAATTTCGTTAATTATCACTAATCACCCCTAATTAGCCGTAATTAGTGAAAAACAATGCAAATCACTCACCTTAGCTACAAATAAAATATCAAATATGAAAACTCCACTGTTGGAGTCGAATTCTAATGTGTAGCAGCTCCAACTCTGATTTGGTGCTATTTCTCCTTGATTTGACGTAGATTAGCTTAATCCTTGATTAGAGAGCGATTTGGGATGAAATTAGAAGGTGGTGGCCATTGTTAGGGTTTGTAAGAGGTAAATGGTGGCTAGAAAACTAAAATAGAATGAAAACCTAACTCATTTCAGCCTCCCCATAACTCTAATCCCGAAATGGGTTATGGGTCCATTTGCTAATTACCCTAATTAGCCCACTTAAGTAGTTTTTCACCTTCTAAACCTTGTTTCAGCCATATCTCCCAAATGGTGAGTCCGTTTGGCTAATGTGACAACTCATGGAAATGTAAACCATCATACGAATCCAATGGAAGTAGTTTTAGGTCAAATTTCCTTACCAATCAAAAGTTATGGCCGAAACAAGATCATCTAGGGGGAAAACGCTCATTTATAAATCGGAAAGAATTGTGATCATGGGAAATGACCCCAATAGTCGTTCCCCAAAGTTACACGACTATACGACCTCATATGAAAATAAAATAAATGTTCTACGATCCTCCGATGCGTAGAATGCGGGTCGTTACACTCCCTCCCCCCCCCCCCTAAAGAAATTTCGCCCCCGAAATTCCTCAACTAAAAAACAGCCAATGGGTCATGCATGTCTACCAGCCATATCTCGCAATCAAACATACAAAACAAACCTATCCTAGCACGCGGAAAGACTAAATCGAAATGAAAACCTTACCAGGCAAAGAGTTCTGGATACGTCTCCTTAATGCTCTCCTCTGTCTCCCAAGTACAGTCATTCTCATCCCCGCCCCACTGAACCTTGACTAGATTCACTGCTTTCCTTCGAAGTTTCTTCGTATCATGCTCGACAATATGAATCGGCTTGCGGTTCCCAACCGCCTAATGTTCTACTTTGATATCATCCAACTGATCAGGTGAAATAGCCATATTGAGGTCGTGCACGAATTTCCTTAACTAGGAAACATGAAATACGTTATGAATCCTGCCATCTTGTCCGGCAACTCAACTTTATATGCCAAATTCCCAACTTGCTCGAGAATAGGGAATGGACCAACAAATCTTGGTGCTAACTTGACTTTCCTACCAAATTGAATCATGCTCTTTAACGGAGAAATCTTGATAAACACCAAGTTGCCAATCCAAAATTTTAAATCCCTTCTCCTCTTATCAGCATAACTCTTCTACCTATCTTGAGCATTGGATAACCTTAATCTTGTCTGAAGTTTCTCTTATCACATCTGGCCCAAGCACAAACTTCTCACTGGTTTCTAACCAACATGATAGTGAGTTGCACGGTCTTCCGTACAAAGCTTCAAATGGAGCCATACCAATACTAGATTGATAACTATTATTATATGCGAACTCCACTAGATGCAAATGGTCATCCCATGATCCGCAAAAATCAAGTATACAAGCTCTCAAGGGATCTTCTAATATACAGTTCACCCTCTCCGTCTGGTCGTCGGTCTGAGGATGATACGTGGTACTGAGATGTAATTCATACCCTAAAGCCTCTTGTAAGCTCTTCCAAAACTCACTAGTGAACAATGAATCTCGGTCGCTCACAATGCCTTTGGGTACTTCATGAAATCTCACTACCCACTTCATACACAGATCTGCTAACTTAACTGCTGTTCTATTTGACTTGACCGGTATGAACCTTGCACTCTCGGTCAATCGATCCACAATCACCCAAATACTATCATGGCCCGATCTCATCCTCAGCAACCCATCAATGAAATCCATTGAGACTTGTTCCCATTTCCATTCCGGAATCTCCAATGGTTGTAACAAACCACTAGGTTTCTTTTGCTCAGCTTTAACTAAGTGGCAATTCATGCATTTGGATATAAACTTCCCAATGTCTCTTTTCATCCCTTCCTAGTAGTAGGTCTGCTTCATACCTCGATACATTTTGTTACCACCGAGATGTATAGTCAGTTTTGAGTGATGACATTCTCTAAGCACTTCATCTCTCAATTCATTGATATTGGGTACAACTAGTCTCCCATTCTTTCTAAGCCATCCATCTCGATCAAGCCCATACTTGTTCATCTCCTCGTCGATTCCCATTTCTAACTTGGAGATGATTTCTAATAGACTAGGATCGTCCCTCTGACTGGAACCAATCCTCTCAATCAAAGTGGGTCTGACTGTCAAACTTGCTAACATCTCTGGATCCAATTCGCACTTTGGTCTGAAATCATACCCAGCAATGTACTCCAGTTGCTTCCATTCAAGAAACATAGCCCCTAAACTGGCGTGTCTTCTACTCAATGCATCAGCTACCGCATTGCCCTTTCCTAGTGTATACGCGATATCGAAATCATAGGAAGCCAAGAATTCTAACCATCTCTGCTGTCGGAGATTTAGATCCTTCTGAGAGAAGAGATACTTTAATGATTTATGATCAATAAACAACTCGAATCTTTCTCCCAAGAGATAATGTCTCCACATCTTCAATGCGAACACGATCACTGCCAATTCCAAATCGTGTGTAGGGTATCTTTTCTCATGCGGTTCCAGTTGCCGACTTGCATAAGCTATGACCCTACCTCCTTGCATCAATACAGCACATAGTCCGGTACCATATGCATCTGTGTATACTGCATCTCTTCATTCCCTTTAGGAATGACTAACACTGGTGCACGCGTTAACTTTTCCTTTAGACTCTTGAATGCATTTTCTCCCAGACGAAAGCTTGATTCTTCCTGGTCAACTGAGTTAACGGTGCCACTATCTTGGAGAAGTCCTGGATAAACTTACAATAATATCCAGCCAATCCCAAGAAACTTCTTACGTCGGTTGCATTCTTGGGCGTAGACCAATCCTATACCATAGCCACTTTTGCAGGGTCCACGGTAATACCATTCTCTGAAACAACATGGCTCAAGAATCTCACTTCCCTCCTCCAGAAGTGACACGTAGAAAATTTTGCTTTCAATTTGTGTTTTCTCAACACCTCCATCACTATTCTCAAATGCTCCTTGTGTTCCTTTTCTGTCCTCGAGTAAAGAAGGATATCGTCTACGAACACAAGAATAAACTTATTCAATTGATCTCGGAATACTCTATTCATAAGATTCACAAAATAACCTCGTGCATTGGTCAAACCAAATGGCATGACCAACCACTTATAAAATCCTGATGGCATCCGAAATGTCGTTTTAGGGATACTCTCAGCTGCTACTCGGAGCTGATGAAATCCTGTCGCGAGGTCCAACTGGGAGAACACACTTTCTCCTTCCAGTTGATCAAAAAAATCATCTATCAGTGGGAGAGCATACTTATTCACCCCATCACTAGGTAAACCACCAAACACTACCCTCCGCCCATCATCCGCTCTAACTGTTACCAAAAAGCCCTCTCAGTCTACCACCACCCTATATCTTTGGAGCCAATCGACTCCCAAAATAATGCCAAACCCAATAAAGCTCAAAACAAAGCAATCACAAACAAACATGCATCCATGACTCGATAAGACCACATTACGACAAATCATACTAAGGCTAGTCAAACCACCAATCGGGTTCATCACCGCTGAAGGTCTATCGACTATCTCGGGTTCCAATCCCAACCTATCTACTAGGTCACTATATATGAAGGAATGGGAAGCCCCAGTATCAAATAATACTCGAACACAAACATCATAAAAAGAAAGCATACCTTGAATGACAACATTCTTTCCTTTCTCCGCCGTAGTTGGGGAATTCGACGAAGAAGGAACAGCATTAAAAGCATATGCTTTCACAAGCTGCTTCTCTTTGGGGGTTTGCGGACATTTATCCTTTTGATGTCCTACGTGGCCGCAGTTGAAGCACTTCCTGTCCGTTGGCTTTGCTCGACATTCTTTAGCATAATGGCCCTTCTTGCCACAGCTAATGCACTCTACCTCTTTCCTGCCTTTCTTTTTCTGACCATCCTTGGTCTGACTCTGCTTCCTTTTATTCTGAGAATTATTCTTTCCTCCACCGCTTGTTTGCGGCTTTGGCCCCTCTGCAGATGCAACAGCGACTTCGGTCTTGGGCTTAGGATAAAGGCTCTCTGATCTCAATGCTTTCCCAACGATCAATTCAAAAGTTTCATCAACATGGTTTATAAGCCTTTCCCACAAGTACTGATCTAAGCCTGTTATAAACTTCTCATTATTCTTCGCGGGGGTGTCAATAAGGGATAATCCACACTTCGATAAAGTATTGAACTCAGAAATATACTCCGAGACTGCTCTACTATTCTGCTTAAGCTCCAAGAATTTTCTAAACAATTCTGACTTCTGAGAAAATCACTAAATCGGGCCTTAAACTGATCCCAAGTAACTTAATCCTCAGGGGTAGCTGCCTTATTAGCGTTCCACCAATTCATTGCCCGTCCTTGCAGCTGACGGGATGCTAGCTTTCTCTTCATCGCATCCTCGATACCCAAGTCTTTGAAGATACGCTCACAGCTATCCAACCAATCCTCAACTTATGTAGCCGATTCCGTTCCATGGAACGGCTTCCCACCAAGACAAGTGTAGTCTTTACAGAGCTTGGCGAAATCGGCCGTAGGCGCCTGCGTCACTGCACCACCACCATTTGCAGCAATAGGAACTTCCCTCTGAACATCCTTAAGCATCTATCTCATGAAGTCAGTGAACATCGTCCTCATATCAAGAGCATTCCCGTTATTGGCTCCTCTACCAGTATTCCTCGTGTATCAGCTCATCGTTCAATCTGTAAGGAGAAACGATTAACCATCTCTTCGATGGTGCTAGTGCAGTGCGACTACATCCTTAAATATACTAATAGTGTATATATGTATATATAACTTTTGAAAACCAAAATATCACAAATATGCACTCTCATAAACGTATACTATCTCTCCCTGGTGTCTTTCCCTAGGTTAACTACACAACCGAGCTCCGATACCAAGTGTGACGGCCCGACCCCGCAGCAGCCGACATTCCCCTGAAATGCATTGTGCAGATGTCCGACCAGAAGTGGACGGTCGCCGAAGAAAGGAAAAGAAAGAAATTTAAACTAACAAGGAACCTATAGAATGTCTCACAGCGCATGGGGTAAAACATAATAATAACGTAACTTTGACATAAAACAGGCGAGACAGTGTATAAGCTGAAAACTAAACCATCATAGCAGCGGAAATCCAAAATACAGCTTATCATCCAAACCATCGTTATTACAACTTTGAAATATTGTCTCTAAAACAAAAGAAAGAGGTACAATACTAATGCCCAAAGTAGTGACCAACAACAACACAGGGAGAATATATATATCATATGTGGGAGCCTCCTGCTCGTCTCCGGTACAACTACTCGTGCATAATCACCTGACCTGACTCTAGTCTGCCCGTTTAAGAGCACCCAGAGTAATAAGAAGAGACATAAAACTCTGGGTTGGACAAAAGTCTGGTATGAGCGATAAACAGCAAAAAACAGAACAATAACAGGTATACATAACCATACCTGAACCTGAACCTGCAACTAAAGAGTTAGCACAACAGGATGTACAATACTCTAAGGTGACACTAACACATGGTGTGAAAATAATGCGGAGAGGGTATGCATGTCATAGTGATGTCAAACAAATCAAGCATAGCAACCATCCTCACATCTCTCACTCGGTGCATAAAGCATATGATATCCACCTCTTTGACCATCCAAATCATTTGCTATGATCACTCTTCCCCATGGAGTCATGATGGATCCACTGCACTAATCCTAAGCCACTAATCCCTTGCTATGTCCACTCTGCCCCATAAAGTCATGACGACTCCACTGCACTGGCTCATAGCCATGCTACAATTACTCTTCCCCATGGAGTAATAACTACCCCACTACATTGATCCGTAGCCTAACATCCGTCTTGGTGGTGAATAAAAGTTATGGACGTCGATAACCCCTTAGCACACGTCCCGCAACAAATCCCAACTCATGAAGTTAACTCGTTGGTTCCCAACTGGATCCTGAGTTCTACTTCCTATTTGCACTAACTTTGCTTCTCGAGTTTTTCTCTCCTTATGTCTAGTTCGTCACATTCAGTTCGTTAGTCTTCGTTCGTGATGTGCAATCGATTCTTGGTGCAAAATTCGTGGTTAAGCTCTCCGGGTCGTGACCTTGCTTTCCACTCGTGACCTTCCATAGGGGTCGGTTCATGATTCTCCATAGGGGTCGGGTTGTGATCCTCCATAGGGGTCGGGTCATGATCCCTACCCCCTTCAGAATCGAATTTCTGTAGTTTTTCCTATGAGCTAATTTGCCAAACGACGGCATTTTCGACCATTTTGACTATTCTATGAAATCACAAAACACTTCAAATAGTCATAGCAACATATGGAATCGACCATAAACACCAAAACAACAATTTAACATGTTTATATGGATCAAACATACCCAAAAACCCATGTTTTCCCCTTAATCCCCTTAATCATGAATTAACCATACGATTAGCAAAACATATACAAATTAGCCCAAATTTCTATCAGGGCCCTAAAATAATATTTAAGAATTTTACAAATTTTTCCAGATTTTTCTGAGCCATAATTTCATTAATTATCACTAATAACCCCTAATTAGCCGTAATTAGTGAAAAACAATGCAAATCACTCACCTTAGGCACAAATAAAATATCAAATCCGAAAACTCCATTATTTGGGTCGAATTCTAATGCCTAGTAGCAGCTCCAACTCTGATTTGGTGCTATTTCTTCTTGATTTGACGTTGATTAGCTTAATCCTTGTAGAGAGCGATTTGGGATGAAATTAGAAGGTGGAGGCCATTGTTAGGGTTTCTAAGAGGTAAATGGCGGCTGGAAAACTAAAACAGAATGAAAACCTAACTCATTTCAGCTGCCCCATAACCCTAATCCCGAAATGGGTTATGGGCCCATTTGCTAATTACCCTAACAACCCATTTAAGCAGTTTTTCACCTTCTAAACCTTGTTTCAGCCATATCTCCCAAACGGTGAGTCCGTTTGGCTAATGTGACCACTCTATGAAAATGTAAACCATCATCCAAATCCAATGGAAATGGTTTTAAGTCAAATCTTCTTACCAATCAAAAGTTATGGCCGAAACAATATTAGCTAGGGGCAAAACGGTCATTTAAAAATCAGAAAAAATCTTGAACATGGTAAATGACCCCAGTAGTCGTTCCCCAAAGTTACACGACTATAGGAACTCATATGGAAATAAATAAATATTCTACGAACCTCCGATGTGTAGAATGCACATCATTACATTCCAACTCTTGATCTGAATGCTACTATTGATAGGGATTTAGTTAATACTTTAAAAGCTGTTAACGAGAAAGAAAGGAGTAGAAAATTCTTAATCACAGAACAATTTCTTCGTCAATACCACCTTCTTGACCCTTCTCGTACCCTTATATTAGATCCAACCTTTGAGAAGGAAATTGCTGGCAAATCCCCGGCTAAGAAGGCCTCTCTAAAGAAATGCTCTGACATTGGAGGGAGTAGTAAGACGTCTCCCAAATCTAAGCTGGTTTCTATTAGAGAAGAGGAGTCTCAATGGCGCAAGGGTGAGAGTGGGCAGGTTGAAAAGGAAGATACCACCCTGGATCTTAGGAAGGAAACTACGCGGACTGGGAAGGATCAGACTACTTTAGAAACCATTTCAGACCCGATGAAGGGGGTCAAGCAAACTGGAGATGTTGAAGCTACGCCTAAAGATACTACAGATACCGAGAAGGTCATTGAGAACCCCACTATGCAAGATATTCAAGGGTAGACTTCCGTAGACACTGATTAGAGTTTAAGTGATCTCATCTCAGCCAGAGATCTTGTCCAGGGTGAAATTGTGACCTTGGATCCGAATGTTTTGGATAAGATAATTGGAACTGCGATAGTAGAATTTCTCGCTCGTTCATCTGGGAAAACAGTCGCCGATATAGGAGTCAACTTATCTTTGTCGCCTGATAGCGGTTCGTTACTAGACATGTATTAGGAGACTACCTTACATGTGTTATATACTTTCATTACACAAGCTTTATTATCTACATTAATACTTTCAAGTGTTAAGTATTGAAACTATATCTCAAAATCTACAAGATGAAATCTAAATTTTTCTCTTCCATTAGAAAATCATAATCCAATAAATCCAGATGATTCTTGTTTCAAAGAGTTCTGACTTATATTGGATCCTATACATTCATTTAAACTTCAATTCAGAAAATCACGAATTGCCGCTACGCGACAAGCTTGTTTTAATTGAATTTAATTAATAAATTTAACCTTCGTTATGTTTATAAATTATAAACCTGTTTTCTTATGTTTTCGTTAAACATTCCAATTCAACTTGAAAATGTCGACTACCGAAAATCGTCAAACTTCTCATTCCATCTATAGATTATATCTACCAAACATCATATCAACAGAGGCGCAAAATTATATAACTCCAATATGTAAACTATATGCATCCATATATAACTTAATTGAAAACTTCACTACCGGTTTTTATACTTCAAATAAATTGGATTCAAAACAGAAATCTAGTCAAATCCAAACCAACATCCATGGTAGCAGGTTCTTACTTAGAAACTCGAAAATGAATCCAGATGATGCTGCAGTCATCATCAACATTATTTTCCAGTGACTTAAGTAAGATCGATGCTTTTCTAATCTTTAAATAAACTCTTACTAACAATCTCAATAGTTCCTTTTGATCTTTGAAAATCATTTTCAAACTTACCGGAATTCCAAATCTTTAGTTCTCAACTAAAATCCATTTCATATTTATACCCAACATCATCTTCGAATGCCTTACAGTCAAATCGTGAAACTGAATTAACAAGGTGTTCGTTGCTAGTGTTCCCAAAATATAAATCTACCTATCCCATGCAAGCAAATGAATAAGATTACCCTTATCAAAACACAATAGTTAATACCCATAAACTAGACAGATACAACTACCAATCAACCAATAATTGTCAACGCTCTTAAGTGAGCATGACCAATTAACCAACGATTGATAATAATTTAATATCATCATTCCTTAGCAACCAACTCATCCATATAACTATATTTAGTTATTCAAATTTCTATATATATATATATATAATATAAATTATTGGTAACTTAATTCATTTACCAACTTCGAAAACAATATCGAATCGAATGACTTGTTCAAATGTTTCAAAATCTTCATAAAAACGATGATCAGTCGATTGATTCAGATCCAGAATTCAAACTTACAAATCAAACCACCCAATACAAAATATTTTTTATTCACTAACAAGTACGCCCTCATATATATAATATAAATACTCTCAGAACTCAATCTAGGGTTACTAACCTTATCTCTCGTGAGCTGTAACCCCATACGAGCCTAGGTGTTCGCTAAACCTGGCTCTGATACTAAATGTAATGACCCGACTTTTTGGCTCTCGAAAATCAACACTAACATCCTCTGTATTCATGTATCTCAAATCAAGAGCTAGAAAGTCTTATAGTTAGGGGAAAAGAAAGGAGTTAGAAGAATAGAAGAACGAAGATACAGAACAGAATCTCACAACGGAACGAATAATCTATAATAATAACAGTGCTCTCTTTTACAAAAAGCAGTAAAACTTAAAATATACATACACCAATCAAAGTACACAATGAATCAGCCTGAATAGTTAACAACCTATCCTTACAATTGTTGATACATACAATAACATACACAACGGGATAAAATAAAAGAGTACGAGTATATGTCTCGTCACCAACTCCACTTCTGAAGCTCTAAAGCAATCTAAATCCGATCTGGAAATATAATCTATCTGACCCGAGCATTTTCGCAAAATAACACCTGGATCAGGCTAGCAAACCGCGTGAGATAACTCAACATTTTGGTAACATATCAGTACAATCTGAGGTCGTATGCATGTCTATAACTGTTTTCCCCTCAATAACATCCAATCATTTATTAGGGGAGGTATAATTATATAATAGGTAATGTCTAGGGTATAGAATATAAATAAATCAAATAGCTGGAATGGTTACATTGGTTACATTCAACAACTATTAAGTGTATAAACAAAACCGATAAGGCACGTTCACGTATTTGAGTTTCCCTCAGAGATCTCTCAATGTAGATTCGAACTCCATGCACAAGGGTCAGAAAATACCTTCGAGCATCATATATATCTAGATAAAATATACCATAAGGTAAACACAACTGTCCCACACACGAAAACACTGAAGTGCACCATGTGGAACCAAATAAACCCAACTCCCACGTGCTACTTCAAAAAGCTCCCGCAACGATTCGATAATAAGCATACACTAGATATGGAGTCAATATATCCTACCACAGGTTAGCAAAACCCCAAATTGTTCTCCTACTCTATTTTTAGTCATTTCCGATGTCGAGGTTTCGTTCGGCATCTTTCACACGAGTCTTCTTCACTCGAACAGAACAAGAATTCCCAGTTGGAATTCCATAGCTCAATAGATCTTGGAATCACACATAGATTCCTTCACAGATCTCGGAATCACACATGGATCCCAATACATCAGTAGATCTTGGAATCACATGTAGATTCCTTCATAGATCTTATAATCACTATATGTGTTCAAGCATCTCAACGGATCTTATATCACCACATAGCCTTCACTTCACAACCGCTTCCAAAACATAGAACTCGTATACTAGTTTTGAAGTGTTTTTCAATAGTAGAACACTAATAAATCCCGGTCTCCTAAAAAACAGTCGCTAATTTAAGGTTAAGTTCTATAGTCGATTAATCGGCTACAATTGTGACGGCCCGCGCCGCACCAGCCGGCATTTCCTCCGAAAGTGCACTTTACACATGCCCGACTAGCACAAAACGGTCGCCAAAGAAAGGAAAGAGGAGAGTGAACTAATCGAAAAACCTGTAGAATGTCTCACGGCGCATGGGATAAAATATAATAACAACATACTTGACATAAAACAGGCGAGAAAGTGCATAAGCTAAAAACTAAACATGATAGTAGCGGAAAATCTAGATACAGTTTATGTTCCACATCATTATTATTACAACTTTAAAACTGTCTCTAAAGTAAAAGAACGGAAGTGTGCACTACTAATGCCCAAAGTAGTGACCAGCAGCGACACAGGGAGAATATCTATATATATCATTCGTGGAAGCCTCCTGCTCGTCTCCGGTACAGCTACTCGTGCATCACCAGCTAACCTGTGTCTAGTCTGCTCGTGAGAGCACCCAGAGTAATAAGAAGATACATAAAACTCTGGTTCAGACAAAAAGTCTGGTATGAGCGATAAGCAGCTAAACAGAACTATAACAGGTATATTAAACAATACCTGAAGCTGGACTTGCAACCAAAGAGTTAGCACTACATACCGTACAATACTCTAAGGTGCCACTGAACAGATGGTGTAGAGATAACGGGGGGTGGGGGTGTGCATGTTATAATGATGGCAAACAAATCAAACATAACAACCATCCTCACATCTCTCACTTAGTGCGTAAAGTATACGATGTCCACCACTGTCAATCACTAGACCCATTGAAGTAGTGACGGAATTCGACTTGTACAACTACTACTACTACCAAGCTTGCCCCATGGAGTCATGACCAAATCTTTACAAATGACCCCACTTCAGTGGTCTATAGCACTTTAGTCGTACCTAGGCCACTGTGGCCCTGAGTCCGTTCACGTACCCCCTACACATAGTGATCCAAAGTTACAGACATCGACAACCCTTTTGCACACGTCCCGCAGCAAAGTCCAACTCATGAAGTCAACTCATTGGTTCCTAACTAGATCCTGAGTACAAACTTCCCCCTTGGACTACCTTTGCATCTTGGGTTTTGGTTGTCACCTTCTTCTCCGGATCGGTCTTCATTTCTTCACTTCACTTTGCTTCAAGTCATGGTCACCAGCTCCTCGGTTCGGATCGGAATACCCCATACGGGTCGGGTCGTGCTCCTCCAACTCATGACTCATCGTCAGGTCCTACTCGTGATGCAACACCATTGGCTCGGAGTTCACTAAGCGGCTCAGATGGCATACTCCTCCCTAAGCAATCGGATCGGTTCGGAAGTAGTCTCCCTTCAAGGTACAAGAAGCTCAAGCCCTCCTCTCTGCTCCGGGTCGGATTGAGGAACCTCTGGCGGATCGGTTCGGGAGTGACCACTCGGGCCGGGTCGGGTTCCATCACCACAAGCGGATCGGGTCGGAGAAGGCGTTGCGATCGGGTAAGACGATCCGATCCGGTCCGGGTATTTTCTTGCACTTCGTCCAACAAGTTGTTTACGCCATTCGACGGCGTTTTCGACCAATCTAATACTTCTAGAAAATCACAAATCATACCATACAATCATAGCAACATGTATAATCATCCACAAACAGCAAAACAACAATCATAGCATGTAAAATGGATCAAACATACCCAAAACCACATATTTTCCCTTAAGCATGTTTAGGAAAAACTAATGATATGATTAGTGAAACTTAACCAAATCAAACCAAATTTCTAACAGAGTTCTAAAACATTATTTTCGAATTTATAAATATTTTTCCAAAATTTTATCATGTCTAATTTCTTTAATCTCCACTAATTACCCTTAATTAACCATAATTAGTGAGGAACTATGCAAATCACTCACCTTGGCCACAAATAAAATACCAAATCTGAAATGAATCTCTATTTGGCGCTGTTCCTGATGTAACACAGCAGTTCTCCTCGATTCTTGTGCTAATCCTCCTTGATTTGATGTTGCTAAGCATATTCCTTGATTAGAAAGTGATTTGGAGATGTTTTAGAGGTTGGAGGCCATTATTAGGGTTCTTAGGAGGTAAATAGCGGCTAGAAAACTAAAATGAATTGAAAACCTAACTCGTTTCAGCCTCACCATAACCCTAATCCCGAAATGGGTTATGGGGCCATTTACTAATCCCCTCATTTGGCCCGGTTAAGCAGTTTTTCACCTTCTGAAACTTGTTTCAGCCATATCTCCCAAACGATGAGTCCGTTTGTCTAATGTGACCACTCTACGGAAAGGTAAACCATCATCCGGAGCCAATGGAAGTGGTTTCAGGTCAAAACTCCTTTCCAATAAAAAGTTATGGCCAAAACAAGATCATCAAAGGGAAAAACGGTCATTTAAAAATCGGCAAAAATCATGAACATGGGAAATGACCCCAATAGTTGTCTCCCAAAGTTACATGACCATACGACTTCGTACGTGAAAGAAATAAATATTCTACGATCCTTTGTTGCGTAGAATGTGGGTCGTTACACTCTCCCTCCCCCCCCCCCCTTTTAAGAAATTTCGTCCCCGAAGTTCCTTAACCCTAAACATACAAAGGATCCTGCATGCCTACCATCCATATACAACAATCGATCATGCAAAACAAGTATAACAAACCTATCCTAGCATGCGGAAAGACTAAATCGAAACTAAAATCTTACCAGGCGAAGAGTTCTAGATACGTCTTCCTAATGCTCTCCTCTGTCTCCCAAGTACAGTCATTCTCATCTTCGCCCCACTGAACTTTGACTAGATTCACCGCTTTCCTTCGAAGTTGCTTCGTATCGTTCCCAAAAATACGCATAGGCTTGCGGTTCCCAACCGCCTCGGTTTCAACTTTGATATCATCCAACTGATCAGATGAAATAGTCACATCTGGGTCATGTACGAACTTCCTTAACTGGGAGACATGAAATACGTTGTGAACTCCTGCCATCTTTTCTGGTAATTCGACTTTGTATGCCAAATTCCCAATTTTCTCAAGAACTGGGAATGGGCCAACGAATCTTGGTGCTAACTTGCCTCTCCTACCAAATCGTATCACGCTCTTCAACGGAGAGATCTTGACAAACACCAAGTCGCCAATGGAGAACTTTAATTCTATTCTCCTCTTATCAGCATAACTTTTCTGCCTATCTTGGGCAGCCTTCATTCGCTGTTGGATAACCTAGATCTTGTCTAATGTTTCTCTTATTACTTCTGGTCCAAGCACATATTTCTCACCGGTCTCTAACCAGCAGGAGGGTGAGTTACACGGTCTTCCGTACAAATCTTCAAATGGAGACATACCAATACTGGATTGATAACTATTATTATATGCAAACTCTACTAAATGCAAATGGTCATCCCATGATCCACCAAAATCCAATACACAGGCTCTCAAGAGGTCTTCTAATATACGATTCACCCTCTCTATTTGACCATCGGTTTGAGGATGATACATCGTACTGAGATGTAGTTCTGATCCTAACGCCTCTTGTAAGCTTTTCCAAAATCCACTAGTGAACAACGGATCTCAGTCGCTCACAATGCCTTTGGGTATTCCATGAAATCTCACTACCACCTTTATAAACAGTTCCGCTAACTTAGCTGCCGTTCTGTTTGACTTGACGGGTATAAACCTTGCACTCTTAGTCAATCGGTTCACGATCACCCAAATGCTATCATGGCCTGATCTAGTCCTTGGTAACCCATCAATGAAATCCATTGACACTGTTCCCATTTCCATTCTGGAATTTCTAATGGTTGTAACAAACCACTAGGCTTCTTTTGCTTAGCTTTAACTAGTTGGGAATTCATGCATTTGGATATAAATTTCCTAACGTCTCTTTTCATCCCTTCCCAGTAGTAGGTCCGCTTCATGTCTCAGTACATCTTGTTACCACATGGATGTATAGTCAGTTTTGAGTGATGACATTCTCTAAGCACTTCATCTCTCAATCCATTGACATTGGGTACAACAAGTCTACCATTCTTTCTAAGCCATCCATCTCGATCAAGCTCATACTTGTTCATCTCTTCGTCGATTCCCATCTCTAACTTTGAGATGATTTCCAATAGGTTAGGATCATCCCTCTGACTGGAACCAATCCTCTCAATCAAAGTGGGTCTGATCGTCAAACTCGCTAACATTTCTGGATCCAACTCGCACTTTGGTCTGAAATCATACCCAGCGATGTACTCCAATTGCTTTGATTCAAGAAACATAGCCCCTAAACTGGCATGTCTTCTACTCAACGCATCAGCTACCGCATTGCCCTTTCCTGGTGTATATGCGATGTTGAAATCATAGGAAGCTAAGAATTCTAACCATCTTTGCTGTCGGAGATTTAGATCCTTCTGAGAGAAGAGATACTTTAACGACTTATGATCGGTAAACAACTCGAATCTTTCGCCCAAGAGATAATGTCCATACATCTTCAGTGCGAACACGACCGCTGCCAATTCCAAATCATGGGTAGGGTATCTTTTCTCATGCGGTTTCAGTTGCCGACTTGCATTCAACTGAGTCAACGGTGCTTCTATCTCGGAATAAACTTGGATAAACTTATGATAATATCCAGCTAACCCCAAGAAACTTCTTATGTCCGTTGCATTCTTGGGCGTAGACCAATCTTGTACCGTAGCTATCATTGCAGGATCCACGGCGATACCATTTTCTGAAACAACATGGCCTAAGAATCTCACTTCCCTTCTCCAGAAGTGACACTTAGAAAATTTTGCTTTCAATTGGTGTTTTCTCAACACCTCCATCACTATTCTTAAATGTTCCTTGTGTTCTTCCTCTGTCCTCGAATAAACAAGTATATCGTCCACGAACACAAGAACAAACTTATTCAGCTGATCTCTGAATACCCTATTCATAAGATCCACAAAATATGTTGGTGCATTGGTCAACCCAAATGGCATGACCAACCATTCATAAAATCCAGCCGGCGTCCGAAATGTCGTTTTAGCTATACTCTCAGCTTCCACCCTAAGCTGATGAAAACCTATCGCGAGATCCAACTGAGAGAATACTCTCGCGCTACTCAACTGATCAAACAAATCATCTATCCGCGGTAGAGGTTACTTGTTCTTCCTCGTCACCTTATTCAACTCGCGGTAGTCTACACACAACCGAAGGGAACCATCCTCCTTGGTAGCAAACACAACTGGTGCTCCCCATTCAGAAACACTCCTTCTGATAAATCTCTTCTTTAATAGATCGCGGACTTGCACCCCGAGCTCTCACTGCTCCCTTGGTGCCATACGACGAAGTGGCATCACTATAGGTCTGGCATCTTTCACTAAATCAATACGGAACTCAATCTCTCGGTGTGGTGGAAGCCCAGTCACTTCCTCGAAGACGTCTGGATACCGGCCAACCACGGGCAAACCTAACAACTCACTATGCGGGATGTCGAGGGAATTTAGAAAACTAGCCATTACCCTATCACTAGGTAGACTACCAAACACTACCCTCTGCCCATCATCCGCTCTAGCTGTCACCAAAAAGCCCTCACAGTCTACCACCACCCCGTATCTTTGGAGCCAATCGACTCCCAAAATAATGCCAAACCCAGTAAAGCCCAAAACAAAGCAATCACAAACAAACATGCAACCATGACTCGATAAGGCCACATTACGACAAATCATGTTAAGTTTAGTCGAACCACCAATCGGGTTCGTCATTACTAAAGGTCTATCGACAATTTCGGGCTCCAATCCCAACCTATCTACCAGGTCACTAGTTATGAAAGAACTGGAAGCTTCGGTATCAAACAAAACTCTAACAGGAACATCATAAACAGAAAGCATACCTTGAATAACAACATTCTTTCCTTTCTCCGCCGCAGTTGGGGCATTCGACGAAGAAGGAACAACATTAAGGGCATATGCTTTCACCATCTGCTTTTCTTTGGGGGGTTGCGGACACTTGTCCTTGTGATGTCCCACTTGGCCACAATTGAAGCACTTCCTATTCGCTGGCTTGGCCCGACAATTACTAGCATAGTGGCCATTCTTACCATAGCTAAAGCACTCAACATCTTTCTTCTTCTTTTGGCCATCCTTATTCTGGTTCTGCTTCCTCTTATTATGAGAACCATTCTTTCCTCCACCGCTTGCTTGCGGCTTTGGATCCTCTGCAGATGCAACCTTAGTCTTCGACTTAGGGTAAAGACTCTCTGACCTCAATACTTTCCCCACAATCGATTCAAACATCTCATCGATGTGATTAATAAGCCTTTCCCCCAAGTACTGATCCAAGCCAGTTATGAACTTCTCGTTCTTCTTCTCGGCAGTATCTATTAGGGATAACCCATATTTCGACAAAGTGTCGAATTCGGCAATATACTCCGAGAAAGCTCTGCCATTCTGCTTGAGTTCCATGAATTTCTTAAACAGCACTGACTTCTGAGCAGCTGGAATGAACTTACCGCTAAAGCGAACCTTAAACTGATCCCAAGTAATCTGATCCTCGGGAGTAGCTGCCTTTATAGCATTCCACCCATTCATTGCCCGTCCTTGCAGCTGACGGGATACTAGCCTTCTCTTCTTCGCATCCTCGACACCCAAATCTTCGGAGATACACTCGCAGCTATCCAACCAATCCTGAACATCCGTAGCCGACTCTGTTCCATGGAACGTCTTCCCACCAAGACTAGTATAACCCTTATTCAGCTTGGCGAAATCGGCCCTAGGCGCCTGCACTATTGGACCACCACCATTACCAGCATTTGGAGCTTCCCCCTGAACATCTCTAAGAATCTCTCTCATGAGGTCAACAAACATCATCCGCATGTCAGCAGCATTCCCATTATTGGCTGCTCTACCGGTACCCCTTGCATATCGGCTCATCGTTCAATCTGTAAAGAGAAAACAATTAACCATCTCCACAGTGGTGCCAGTGCAGTGCGACTTCATCCTTAACTATACTAATAGTATATATATATATAGCTTTTGAAAACCAAAATAATCACAAATACACGCTCTCATATACGTATTATCTCTCCCTGGTATCTTTCCCTAGGTTAACTACGCAACCTAGAGCTCTGACACCAAGGGTGACGGCCCGCCCCGCACCAGCCGGCATTTCCTCCGAAAGTGCGCTGTACACATGCCCGACTAGCACAGAACGATCGCCAAAGAAAGGAAAGAGGAGAGTGAACTAATCGAAAAACCTGTAGAATGTCTCACAGCGCATGGGATAAAATATAATAACAACATCTAGACATAAAACAGGCGAGACAGTGCATAAGCTGAAAACTAAACATCATAGCAGCGGAAAATCCAGATACAGCTTATGTCCCACATCATTATTATTACAACTTTAAAACTGTCTCTAAAGTAAAAGAAAGGAAGGGTGCACTACTAATGTCCAAAGCAGTGACCAGCAATGATACAGGGAGAATATCTATATATACCATAGGTGGAAGCCTCCTGCTCGTCTCCGGTACAACTACTCATGAATCACCAGCTAACCTGTCTCTAGTCTGCTCGTGAGAGCACCCAGAGTAATAAGAAGAGACATAAAACTCTGGGTCAAACAAAAAGTATGGTATGAGCGATAAGCAGCTAAATAGAACAATAACAGGTATACTAAACCATACCTGAACCTGGACCTGCAACCAAAGAGTTAGCACTACATACCGTACAATACTCTAAGGTGCCACTGAACAGATGGTGTAGAGATAGCGGGGGGTGGGGGTGTGCATGTCATAATGATGGCAAACAAATCAAACATAACAACCATCCTCACATCTCTCACTTAGTGCGTAAAGTATACGATGTCCACCACTGTCAATCACTAGACCCATCGAAGTAGTGACGGAGTTCGTCTTGTACAACTACTGCTACTACCAAGCTTGCCCCATGGAGTCATGACAAAATCTTTACAAATGACCCCACTTCATTGGTTTATAGCTCTTTAGTCGTACCTAGGCCACTGTGGCCCTGAGTCCGTTCACGTACCCCCTACACATAGTGATCCAAAGTTACAGACATTGACAACCCCTTTGCATACGTCCCGCAGCAAAGTCCAACTCATGAAGTCAACTCGTTGGTTCCCAATTGGATCCTGAGTACAAACTTCCCCCTTGGACTACCTTTGCATCTCGGGTTTTAGTCGTCACCTTCTTCTCCGGATCAGTCTTCATTTCTTCACTTCACTTTGCTTCAAGTCGTAGTCACCAGCTCCTCGGTTCGGATCGGAATACCCCATACGGGTCGGGTCGTGCTCCTCCAACTCGTGACTCATCGTCAGGTCCTATTCGTGATGCAACGCCATTAGCTCGGAGTTCACTAAGCGGCTCGGATCGCATACTCCTCCCTAAGCAATCAGATCGGTTCGGAAGTGGTCTCCCTTCGAGGTACAAAAAGCTCAAGCCCTCCTCTCTGCTCTGGGTCGGATTGAGGAAGCTCTGATGGATCGGTTCGGGAGTGACCACTCGGTTCGAGTCGGGTTCCATCACCACAAGCGGATAGGGTCGGAGAAGGTGTTGCGATCAGGTAAGACGATCCGATCCGGTCCGTGTATTTTCCTGCACTTTGTCCAGCAAGCTGTTTACGTCATTCGATGGCGTTTTCGACCAATTTAACACTTCTAGACATTCACAAATCATACCATACAGTCATAGCAACATGTATAATCATCCATAAATGGAAAAACAACAATCATAACATGTAAAATGGATCGAACATACCCAAAACTCCATATTTTCCCTTAAGCATGTTTAGGCAAAACTAATGATATGATTAGTGAAACTTAACCAAATCAAACCAAATTTCTATCAGAGGTCTAAAACATTATTTTCGAATTTATAAATATTTTTCCAAAATTTTATCACTAATTTCGTTAATCTCCAATAATTACCCTTAATTAACCATAATTAGTGAGGAACTATGCAAATCACTCACCTTGGCCACAAATAAAATACCAAATCTGAAATGAATCTCTGTTTGGCGCAGTTCCCGATGTAACACAGCAGTTCTACCTCGATTCTTGTGCTAATCCTCCTTGATTTGATGTTGCTAAGCATAATCCTTGATTAGAAAGTGATTTGGAGATGTTTTATAGGTTGGAGGCCATTATTAGGGTTCTTAGGAGGTAAATGGCGGCTAGAAAACTGAAATGAAATGAAAACCTAACTCATTTCAGCCTCCCCATAACCCTAATCCCGAAATGGGTTATGGGCCCATTTACTAATCATCTCATTTGGCCCGGTTAAGCAGTTTTTCACCTTCTGAAACTTGTTTCAGCCATATCTCCCAAACGGTGAGTCAGGTAAACCATCATCCGAAGCCAATGGAAGTGGTTTCCGGTCAAAACTCCTTTCCAAACAAAAGTTATGGCCAAAACAAGGTCAGCTAGGGACAAAACGGTCATTTAACAATCGACAAAAATCATGAACATGGGAAATGACCCCAGTAGTCGTCTCCCAAAGTTACATGACCATACGACTTCATATGTGAAAGAAATAAATATTCTACGATCCTTTGTTGCGTAAAATGTGGGTCGTTACAACAATTCACACAGTAGACGATTGTATATGGAAAATAGCCTCGCTTAATTTCCATGACAAACGAATAAACATTCAAGGCACTTTCAAGAACACGAAGCATGATAAAAATTTCAAGCATGGTTAACTCATATAAATGACTTCTAATCCCTTTCCGTTTAATTAATCTTTCATTAATTAAAACACTTTTTATTAGTAAAACTTCTTTTATCTAATAAAACTTCATTTCTCAAATAAGATTTCAATTATCTAATAAGACATCACTTATTAATAAGACATCATTTATTAATCAATAACTCATACTTGATTAATATTCCTTTATATACTATTGTATATATTCAACTTATACATATAAAAGGTGTATATGTATATATTCTACTAATTCACTATCCCTTTACTCTTGAATACATAAAAATGTTTTAATATACTTAAACCTCCGGTACAAGTATAATCACAATTCAATTTCAAGATTTCCCTTCTAATTCAATATTTCAAAACGTATTCATATACTTATCCCTTCGGTATAAGTATAACCACAATTCATTTCTAAGATTTCTTAAAATATAATCAAAGAGGTTAAAACAATTGTTTAATAAAGAACCTCTTCTCTTTTATAAGTTAGATGTCTTATTCAATATCTTTATCAAGAAAGATTTCTTTACTTGTTTCTGTCTTTAAAATCCATTATTTAAAGATCTAGGTATATTCAGACCCATTAAACTATATATTTCAGTTTAACTATATTCCAAGGGTTTAATTTTTATTTTTATTTTTTTGCTGAAACACTATTTACAACAAAACCAAAAAAATTCTATTATAATTATCTTTAAACATTCGTTCAAAAATCCAATTATACTAAAATCGATGATACAGTCTAAGGGGGTTAAAGACGAATGTAATTAACACATTGTCAAGACAACCCAAAACCATTTCTATATGTATTCACATATCTAAAATAGTCCATTAAAGATGTAAACATCGATGTAATAACCCGGAAAATCTGGGCCAGTTTAAAATTTTTATTTTGGCAATTTCAGCGAATTTTGAATATTTAAAATGAATTATTTTAAATAATATCGACGAGAAATTTATTTTGAATATAATTCGTACGTATATATTTATACGCGTCGTCGTTAGAAAATAAATATTTATATATAATTATAAATAGAATTGAAAATGGCGCGGTAGTTCGATTTCAAACTTCAATTGAATGTACCGGGAGCAAAACAATCCGGATTTTAGTGAAACCAAAAACATTAGGATCTAATTGACGATATCTTTCCAACGAAGTTAACAAACTGAGATTTCACTTTATAAATGATAAGATATGTCCAGTTGAAAATTCTGAATAGTCGCTATGGAATTCAGGCCCTTAAAAATGGACATTTTGCAGATGACCTCGGATTTCGACGAAACCACTTTGGTTGGATCCGTGATGTCAAGTTATTGCTAAATTCCAAATTTCATAATTTTTCGAATCAATATGTGAGCGTGGCGAAGGAAAACGCGCTTGACCAGTTTCAGTTGATTTTAATCGACTGGAAAATGGCCATTTTTCAAACGATCTCAGAATTCGACGAAACTAGTTTTGTTAGGACCGTATCGTCAATACGAAGCTAGAAAATATTTTTCTGGAATTTTTCTAGTTAGTACGTGACCCCGGTAATTTAAAATGTATGTTCAAAATAGAAATTGAATGTTTTATATTTTAATTTGAAGAAAAACTGACTCTAACAGTCGAATTGGCCAACGAAACATATCCCATTGTGTTCAGAATGGGGGTATTACCCTAGGGACGACAGTCGTTGGACTAGATTTGGAGATCAGATGAAATATCAACTTTTTGAAGATTAAAAGGAAAATAAATATAATAATAATAATATATGTTTTCCTTAAATCCCCCTTTCCCCTTTATACCTAAATCAGAAATCGATCGAGTAAAAAAAAAAAAAGATTAAATGGCATTCGTGCGCCACCGAGCTCCAGGCCATCGTCGGCCTCCGCCTGACGCCCCCTCTCCTTCGTCAAACGCCGCGACCTCCTTCCTCCCTCTCCACGATCAAACCCTCCCTCCCAATAACGAGAAGCGCGCTCGAACTCCGAAAACCCGCGCCACCCAAAACGAATCCCCAGTCGACGAAGACAACGACCGCCAGACCTGCCGCCGCACCATGTGTCAGCCTCCCCCTTGCCTCTGACGATCACGCCCTCCCTTCAAAAAAAAAACTGAAACCGAGATCCACACCCACGAGCATCCGAGACCAACGTCGCCCCACCTCGCGACATCAATCTTCCTCCCCATTCTTGAATCGAATCCAGCAGCTCCACTGTGACATTGTCTGAGGTGCGCAAGAAATTGATGGAGTTGGGGTTCTTCGGTGATTCTCCTGAGTGAAACGAAGAACTGGAAAGCAACAGTAGGAAAAAGAAATTAATGTGAGTTTCTCTAAATTTTGGTTTTTCCATTATAATTGTTTTTGAAAATAAAAATAAGCATTGTTTTTGAAAATAAAAATAAGCATTGTTTTTGAAAATAATAATAAGCATTGTTTTTGAAAATAAAAGAAAAAGAAATAGAAAAGATTAGATTTTTAGAAACTGAAAATATACATTGTTTTTAAAATAGATATAACGAAATAAAAATAGGATTTTTATATATTGAACTTCGAAATAAAAATAGGATTTTTATATGTTGAACTTCGAAATAAAAATATGATTTTTATATATTGAATAGCGAAGTAAAAATTCGATTTTTATATATGTAGTGAAAGCGGGCAACGAAGGTGACAAAAGGGCGAAACGACGAAGATTTCTGCAAAAGAAGAGCCGTGGAGCTAGGATAGCTATAAGTGAGAACTTCTCACCTTTCAATTTAATTTTTCTAGTTATATATATATACTAGGATGTAGACGGTGTTTAGTAGCACCCGACACCCGTCATCCACAGACCATGGATGGCTTGTTTGTTAAATTGTTTGGTTGTGTAGTTGATTAGATGATTTGATTTGAAATTGAATTGTTGGGTGAAATAAATTGATTTGATTGATGTGTGAATGGCGTGGGCCTCCACTAGACCGGGGATAAGGCTAGGCCTTGTCCGGTTTCTAGTATCGTGCCGTTATGCCGCCGAAATTTTCTAAAATATGTTAGAAAAATGAAAATATCATTTTATTTAAATAATGAACTGAATAGAAATTCATATGTTGGAATAAAATGTTTTATCGTTAAAAATATATTTTTTAACGTGAATGTGAATAAATAAAATATTCATTTACAAACCAGACGGTTTGTTTATGTACACCTATTTGAAGGACATTGATTGGGTCGATAAATTTTACACATCGCCCAACTGCACGAATAAAATATTTGTTTGATTGTTTGAAACCCCACACGGGTGTTGGGATGAAATTTGAAGTTCACTCATCCTGATTGATTAAATATGTCGATCGATTGATTGACAGGCTGTTATAAGCGTTGAATATCTATATTTGATGCTTATACAGTGTAGTGCACTTTGGTTGATGGTTGATTATTTTTCAATGCTATTATATACATGTGTTGTATGAAAATCCATATAATTAACTTTATATGGTAATTGATTGGGCCTCATTCCAATTTGAAAAATAAAGAATATCATAAAATAAAGGTTCATGTGTTGACAGTACTCATCCATTGAGATTGGTCATGTGTTGAACGAAATATTTTGATAATAACAACTATTTTGAAAAAGAAACATTTGAAATAGAATATTTGAAAATAGAAATTTATGAAGCCGTGTTGATTAGATTGACGCCATTTTGACGAAAACGATTTATATCGATTCTATTCGTTTTGAAATGAATTGAATTGAAAACGATTTCGAAATGAATTGAATTGAAAACGATTTCGAAATGAATTGAATTGAAAACGATTTCGAAATGAAATGAATTGAAAACCATTTCGAAATGAATTGAATTGAAAACGATTTCGAAATGAATTGAATTGAAAACGATTTCGAAATGAATTGAATTGAAAACGATTTCGAAATGAATTGAATTGAAAACGATTTCGAAATGAAATGAATTGAAAACGATTTCGAAATGAATTGAATTGAAAACGATTTCGAAATGAAGTGAATTGAAAACGATTTCGAAATGAATTGAATTGAAAACGATTTCGAAATGAATTGAATTGAAAACGATTTCGAAATGAATTGAATTGAAAACGATTTCGAAATGAATTGAATTGAAAACGAATTCAAATTGAATTGAAAGTGAATTGAAATGAATTCAAATTGAATTGAAATTTGAATTGAATAGAAATGAATTTTGAAACGAATTTATAAAGAAGAATTCAATTTTACTTTGAATTGAAATGGAAGTTGAAATAGATTTTGAAACGAATTTTAAAACTATTTATATAATTCGTTTTGAATAGAAAATCGACGAAATATATATTATATATATAATATAATGGCCTGAATAGAACGCGCCGCGCCGCGGCAGTTCGTGAATTTCGACCATTTATTTCAAACGGACATTCGGGAGATCCGACCGTCGGATTCTCCTAAAACCGGAACCGTTGGGTTCGTATCGAAAAGAGCTTTCTAACGAATATTAGAAATTTGAAATCTAACGGTTGGATTTGGAATTATGTCCAAATCAAATTTGAAAAAGGTCGCTATAAGTGCAGTTCGATGGCCATTGATGGAAATCGACTGTACAGGCCTTGATAAAATTATTAAAAATAGTAATAATTTGTGTAAAATCATAAGAAATGATTTGTGAAGATTTGGGATGAAAAACTCCATATTTGAAAAGATAAAAATAGATTTTTATCGAAATGAACTAGTTTTGAACTAGAAATATAATTCTATTTATTTTTAAATAAATAAATTGAATTTGAAAGGGGTTTTAAAAATAACCAAAATTTCCAATGATTGCATTGGAGTGGATTTGAATCGAAATTGTCTTCGGAATATTTCGATGTTGGAATTCGGGATTATACAGATGTTGTTATGGAAATTTGAAAGATGTGGATATTTATATCGTTATTTCCAATACGACATTTGTTAATCATAGAATTTGATATTGAATATAAGCCGATATATTTTCTATTCAGAGCCTTGTATTGAATATCAAATGTGATTTGGGTTTGTCGTGAATGGTGTCTTCACTAACACTGTTCTTGAACCCAGTTAAGAAATGATTAAATCTTTTATTTAGATTTAATGAAGTATACAAATTAAATAATATTTAATTGGAATTGATATTGATATTTGGGTTTATCGTGAACAGTGTTTTAAATAACACTTGTTCTTTAACCCGATAATTAATGAATGGGATTTTGGGTTTATCGTGAACCGTGTTTTAAATGACACTGATTCTTTAACCCAGTTAACGATTAAAACTAAGTGGAGTTTTAATGAATCTTTAATTAGATTGAAAAGATCGAAAATGGAGTATCACCAGTTTTGCTCCAGGCGATAGTTAAATCTTTAATTAGATTTGAACGCGAAATGGTAATTGAATTTACCGATAACACTGTGGTGTTAGATATGAAGTATTACCAGTTTTACTTCATGGGATGAATAGGTTGGGATTGGGAAATTAAATAAATGATTACTTCGGTAAGGTTCGCTAATCCCGACTAGTTTGAATTGAGATTCAAAAATAGAATAAAGAATAAATTCAAGGAATTTATCTTGGATAAAATTAATGGGAACCTTTCCCTATGAATGTGAAATCAGAAACTAATTGTCGGTTAGCTAAGCAGAATGGTTTTCTGGATATTGATCTGATGTTGGTTTCGGCCTTCGGGGTTAATATTTGGGGAATTATTCTCTTGATTAATTTACGGTTAGTGACTGATGAATTGGAATGAGGCGTATGTTGTGTTTGTGTAACACTTATTTAAATATACGCGAGTTATTCGGAAAGACCGGGTTTATCCCATTCTGAATAACTGATACGACGATAAGTCGAAGGTGAAGACGATGGTCGAAGACCAGAAGTCTTCACGTCGTTTGGGTAATTACTGATGATCTTGATTGGGCTGTACACCCAAGAAGATGGAAACAGTTAGTGATCGTCCAGACGTACTTGGAGATCGATGGATATGTGGAGTACTAGGTCCCTCCGGTTTCGTTCAGCCCCAGAACGGACTTGTAAATGGACTGTGTGTCTGACATTGGATTTTAGTCCGTGTGATTGATCTCTATTAAATATATATCTGTTTGGCGGCGTAGAATTTATTCTCTTGCTTAACGCCCTTCTCTGAGACGTACGAGCTCAGGGGTTATATATTGATGGATATCAAACGCATGGAGTGAATTGCCTGTGTGGCATGCCTAAGTGGCAATTGATCGAGGCTTCTGTTGAAAAGCAAAGTCTTGTGGTGATGATCAAAGCACGGCCTTTGTGGCGTAGCTTTGTGTAACGTTTACCTCGCGTGTTTCACACCCGGTATGAACCAAAAACGGGAGAGGACGTCAGGGAGGGCATGCGTTTCTTTCTAGCTAGAAGTGGCGTCAGTGGTTTTACACGCCCTGACGAGTTTGACTTATGTGGTTGTTGCTGTTGCGAGGCGCCTCGGATTGATCGGTCGTTCTCGAACCGATGGAGTCATTTAGTTGGCTCGTTTACGCCCCATAGGGCGGGGAAATGCATGTTCAGGGTTTAAGTTTAATCCACATCGGTGGACTGGCCCTGAGGATCCAAGGGCCCACCTGTGTCTGGGTCCTGAGACACGGGCTAGAGCGTCTCGAATCGGTTGAGGACTATCTTTTGCCTCGGTTCATAGATGGAAACCCAATTTCCAAATACGTGACATTTGCGGTTTTAATTGTAGAACTAGTACGGCGACATGATATATGGTACCCATGCCGCCTATGATTGATACTTATGATTTGAAGTTGTTTTATACACTATGCACTTATAATAGTATCAAATGATTTGTTTTAAACGTATCAAGCATTCTTTGGCTGTTATAAGGGAAAACCCTATCCCCCGGCTTGCGTTGCATTGTGTGATAGGACCTGGGTCTTATAACAGCTTCATTTTTCTTTATTTAGCATTGCGCTGTTTGTTTTATGCACTGGTATTCTTGGGAGGAAACCCGTTCCGTGTTACGGCGTGGTCCCTTGATTTACCGAACTTTAAAATAAAGAATTATAACTGTTTTAGTTCTCACACCAGTCCCATGACTGACCTGGAGTTTATTGTTTTAACCTAAACTCTGTGTGCCCCTTATTTTGACACGGGCAGCTAGTAGTTTTGGTTTTGCAGATTTATATTCACAGGATCCTGTTTACAGCTGGAACGATATCCGGAAAGCTTTGTATCCGTATATCTCTTTCTAGTTGTGTATTGTATTATTTTCCGCTGCTATATATTTAAATGTAATTTAAATCTCTAATATTTCTGTGTAATATTCATTTATACTCTGTATATTCTTGTAATCTGGTGCATTGTTGTAATATACAATGAAATGTTCTTCTGTATGCGTTCTATTTTTTCGTGTTCTCAAACGATAGGGCGTTTCGAACGGTCTGGGTTGGTTTAGCGACTGGTTCGGACCGAGCGAAATTCCTTGCCGTGACAATCGATAATTATTCGACACGGTGAACTACTAGTGATGTCTAAATCATTGATTATAACAGGAGTGTTATAATCCAAAATCATTTCCAAATCTTATAAAACAGACTTAGTTTATTTCAAAATTTATATAAAGTAAAATAGCTTAAAAATAGGATTAAAATAAAATAGTTTAAAATGTATATATAATAAAATAGCTTGAAAATAGGTATTAAAAATAAAAGGGTAAAATGTTAATATAGTAAAAATAGTTTGAAATAACTTTTAACGAAAAGAATTTAAAAGACTACTTTATATTTAAAACCATTGTTTAATTCCATTTTCCCAATTTCCATTCCAATTCGTATTATTTTCCAATTAAGCTCAGTTATGCTAAACACACCAAACTTTGTGAAACAGACAAACTCCATATATTATATAAAATAATATATATTCACCTCATCACAGTTTCACATATAACAACGTTATATAATCAATGGGGTCCAGAGTCATGTTTAACACACAACCATTTGTAATACAACATATGAATATAAGTACGATAACAATCACATTGAGGAATCTTGTTGGATTCCTCCAACCTGTCCCCCTGCATCATTGCTTATATATCAACATATATACGTAATATACTTCAATACTAGCTAATTCATGTAAGATGAATCTTCTGCTAACGCAGGTTGTGTCAAAGGATCATCCGTTCATAGACAGGAATTAAATATATTGACAACCACCAATAAAGAAATAAATCACTCAACCAATCAATTGTCGTATAAATATGTATATAAACAGTCAATACTATTATATGGTACAATAGTATAACAATAAGCGTGAGTTAAACTCACCATCCATTCCAATCGAGATTCCACGTTATTTATCTAATTTCAAACAGGCATTTGAAATCAGATAAAATTCCAGACTCCTCAGAATGATTCCAATCCATTGCGTATGCGTAGTATTCTCCGTCACGATCCCAACGTAAATGACGGTTCGTTAATCCGACTTCGTTTGAGCTAGATACGGGGTTTACAAGTTAATAAAATATTAAACGGTAATTAAACTTAACACTTAAATTAATTTAATTTAAAACCCACCCTCCCTTACGTGTGATAGCCTTCATCTTCCCCACTTCAAAATTTGAAAACCGCCATCTCCAATAAATGCGCTTGACCACCATTTGACCGCACTTCCCATCCACCTCGGCTACCTTTCAGGGATGCCACCACAACCAATAAACTTGGCGCTTCCCGCTAAACTCGACTGCCACCTCCTATCCAAGCTCGACAGTACCCCCTGAAGATCGACCTGCTGCTCTCTATACGATAGTGTGGTGTTGCGCCTTTCCTCGGACTATCGGAATCCTCCTCGTCGATGCCAACTGGTGTGCCTCGAAACCCTAAACGCCATGCCATCCTCACCTCCACCTAAAACCCTCCATATCGATGATTTATGTGTGCCCTAGGCCACGCTGTTCAATTTTTTAGGTCTGTGAAAATGCATCGCACCCAAATCTGGGCATACGAACTTAAAGCTCACGGTTAGGCGATCACAACGGATCCATAATCACATGTTTCCGTTAACTAGAACTCACGATTTTATTGAATGAAGAACTTAAAAGTGGTGGCCTATTTCTTTGAGTTTACAGAGGACTATGGAAGAATTAGGTTGTAAGGAAAGGAGTTAGGATACTTATAGGTTAGAGAATTTAGATATTTTAGTTAGATATTTTAGGATATTTTCAATATATAATTATATAATTTTCGTTGAACGTTTTTATCTTGCATGAACACTCGATCTATTCAATCGACACGAAAATTGACACTCCACTATATTTCAATAATCCGGACTTAATAAATTTGAATTCGACAATTTCCGAACTCATATGTAAAAAACAGTATTTTTACATGTTAATTAAATTGAGCTATTATTTAATCAATTGTTAACAATCTAATTCTTCGATAATAAATTTATATTATCTTTTCTATTTAAACGGAATTTTCCATAAGTTTTAAATTCAATATAATTAGATATTAAATTTCAGATTCAATTCAGTTATATTAAATAACTTGTATATTCCAAATTGAGGTTATTAATCTTCTAATTTAATCACATTCATATTTAAATAAATTAAATATTCTTTTATGGAAAATCCGGGTCATTATAGTAAGAGAATAACTCCCTAAATATCAACCCCGAAGATCGAAATCAACATCATACTAATACTCAGAAAACCACTCAACTTAACTCCATCTCTAGTTAGGTTCCAATTCTTTAATTTCTTATCTTAAATCCTTGTCATCCCATATTATTCCACTTTTAATCCATTAAACTATTTTCCATTTTGAAAATCTTGTTTTAATTTTATTCATTGCACTTAGTTTCGTTATTAAGTAATGCTAATTTAAAAATCGACATTTTAACTTCACATCTCTTCTATAAACCTTACTTATAAACTCAGGTTTAATTTAAACCCCTTTTATCTATATTTCTTTTTACTTAATTCAAATTTTAAGTAGACATTTATTTTAAACTATCCTATCCGCTTAAACCTTTTTATAACTTAGTTTTAAATACTCAAGTTAATATAAAACCCATTCATAACCTCTTTACAAAATTCAACTAGATTCCATTTCAACTTCGACTATTTACTTATATAAATTTCATTTAAATAGTGATCACTTAAATTATTATCATTTAAAATAATAATTTACTTCATTATTAACTACCATAAAGTAGTTAACATTTTAATTAACTAAAACAGTAAATTTTTTTTTATTTTAATCTTATTAAAATTAAAACAAATATTCGCTAAACTATTTCTTTGGATTAATTAAAGACAAATTAATCTAATTACTCAATTCAATTAAAATAGTTGATTTCATCAACTTGAAAACAAAACCGGAGTTTATCTCAAAAGAGAATAACTCTACTTTATATACTTTAAATGATGCGTTTGAATTATGTGTGTGCGTATATATATATATATATATATATATATATAATCTTATAGTATTTCAAACTCGATTTAAAAATCGATTCCAACAATTTTTATTACAGTATTAAAAAGCCAAACTACCATTAAAATGCCAAACTTATGTAATAAGGGTTTTCACATTCAATTTTCTCATTTTAATCCAATCAAATATATTAAACATATATAATAAACATTATCAATATTGGTGAGGAACCCAGTTGGATCCCTCCAACCTTTTTTCACTACATCCAAATAGGTTACCTCAAAATAATATCATTTAATTCAATAAACAGATCTAATATTCAACAATAAACCAGTAACAGAAATTTAAGCATTCATCTTTCAATTTAAAACGTTTATATTAATACAAACGTAACCAACAAGTTAAGTTACCTAGTTTGGAAATAATCATTAAAATAACGATTTGATTTCAATTAAATTAAACTAACATGTAATTAAACCGGTTTATAAAATATATATAAACATTCAGTATATAAAACGAACAATTATCAATCGTAGCACACAAAATAAATCCCGAGTTATATAAAATATAAGTGGGGCTAAAACTGAGTGAGTTATACTCACTTTGGTTTGGTTCACTGCTGAAACGGTTCGATTACAGTTAAATCAAACAGTCGTTTAATTTAACTGTAAAGTCCTGTTGTCTCCAAATCCATCCAAATAAATTTCAGAATGTAGATCTCGCCACCACAATCCTAATATCTTTTGTTTCATTCCATTCTTTTAACATGGGTACAACTTACGTTTAAGTTAACTATAATTTAATTATAATTATTAACTTCTTAATTATATTCTAAATATTCTAATTACTTTTGATTTACTCAGAAGACATGGGCAAACTAAAATCTTATGCTTCCTAAATGAAAATGAGACTGACATATATTTCTTTCCTTCGTTTCAATCCGTACACAGCTCCCTTTGGAAACAACCCACGCACACCTTCCATTTCATCAATGTCGCTCCTCCTTCGTTGACCTACCAGTCGATCCGAAGCCACCAGACGAGTCCTTTACCCAGACATGCTTGCGCCCCAAGTCTTATGCCATTCATCGTCTTCCTCCACTGGTAGTTGCTCCACGAATGTCGCCGGTGTTCAACACAATCTCGACCACCTCAGAGCTTCTATTGATCACCAATGTTCAGTAGGTCTATCTCCTTCCTCGAAAAATTTCTAGTTATGAGTTTTTGATGAAGATGAACAGATTAGGAGTTAAAGGGGAGAGGAGATCCGACTGTCGTAACGACTTGGCTTTTTAACCGCTCCAAGTCGGTAATTAAACCAAATCAGACCGTTCAAAACGACAGATTGTTATTTCTTATGAAGTTGAAATAAAAATCATCACAGAATCACAGCCACAGAACACATGGTATCTCACAGTGGAAGTAAAAAAATTATACAATATTACAAAATCTTTTACATTTGCATAATATCAAGTACGTAATAAATATAGAAACAGCGGAAGAATGAATATAGGACCATATTAATATTCGGGAATAAGCAAAAATGGGCACAACCAAATATGGTACGGTAGATGAACGACTGGATCTCCAACGAATCTCAAGCTCTAACAGATATACCTACAATTTGAAATACTCGGTCTGACTTGGCATTTTGCAAAGAGTAAAACAACAAAATACACTAGTCAGGACTAACAGTCTCATATAAGTGAATTAAATTAGCTGAAGTGTTAACTGAAATGTACAATAACTTAAAAGATGTTTGGGATTCCCATCCTCTAAGGATCCGTGGAAATAATAAATATAAAATAGTACACTATTATTGTAATGTCTATTCAGTAAAGTAAATATACTGAAAATAGCGTAAGTGGGATTACCATATTACCCTTACGCAGTTTATAGGCATCACAGTCTATACAGTACCATAAATTCACCGCACTAGTATTATCAGAGGGCACTCGATAGAAAGCAATAATAAATCAAAATCGTATGGGGCTCGTATGGGATAAATATGACAAGGCACACGAGGCAATACCCAGGGTAGGATTCCACTAGTTGCACTCTAGGACCAGTGGTATCGCATAGCAGCAACTACCGCCCACCTCGGAACACACTCCCATAATCAAAGGGCGCACCCAAATCAATCACAACAGTAATAGAGATGGTATCGAAGAAGCGTGCCCGATATGAGGTGCAGCCTCAATTAGTCACGGTATAGCTCATGTTTTAGTCATTTTAATTATGACCTGAAGGTCAAGGCCATATCGTCATCGTTCGTCTTCTTTGATCCAGTAGTCGCTTCCAAGCCATCTTGTTGTCGTGCCGAATACACCATCACGGATACAGTTGTTAAAGTGGTATCGACACTGAAAGAGAGTATGCCACTTACCGACACCGGTCTCTTTAACAACCGACATTACATTTTTTCACATTGTGGCCACTAGATTTGAAATCATATTTCAAATATTCTAATCGCTTAATTTCAAATTTTGCCTCACAATTAATTATCCCAAATCATTTATAATAGTTCGATTAGGATGGTAAACCAATATTCACCCTTGGATTCACTAGACTGGATTAGACATAAGTTTTGTCTAAAATAAGATTAAATAAAATAAATATATTTAGAAAAGTTAAGTTTTGAAATTAACATATGTATATTAAATTTAAAATAGTGTGTAAACATATATGCTTTTGGAAAACTATTATAAAACTTATACGGTTAAAGTAATCAAATCATTTTATAAAGAATATTTATAAAACCAAGTAATGTGGAAAATCGCTTTTTATAAAATAATAGTTTTTTTTTTGAATATATTAATCCAAATCCAAATCAAAGTCCATATCTTACAAATTCTTCCCGAGTAGTTTCTTATAAAAAATCTAATTCTTTTGATTTGGTTCAATTCCAATGTTTCATGGTAAAACGATTCTCAAATTGTTTTTGCCTCGAATTCACACACCTATTTACATAATAAATCCCCAAACACTTTAGCGTTATCTATGGATCAAAATCTTTCTTATATTCACATGGCGAAAATCCTTTCGACAAAAAATATATATATCAAAATAAGTTTTGAAAGTCTTTGCAAATTATTTACAATGAATCATCATATTACTAAATTCTTGATATGACTAAAAATTATGAAGAATTTATTTAAATAAATTAAAAGTATTAACTTGCAAAATCACTATAAAAATTTATGTTAATACAAATGGGATTTCTTACAAAATTTCAATTAAGATTTGAACAAAATTTCTTTAAACCTTTCTTTATACATAAAGAAGTTTCATTTAAAATTTCTACTTATAAAATCGATAAATTATTTTAAAACTATTTTATTTTATTGACCACGGTGTCTGTATAAAATTTTCTATCATATGGTCAAGTGATACAGATATTTATCATTTCAATTCGTTCTGTAAAATATTCAAATCCCGGGTATGTACAATTTTAACCCGCATCCCAAATCGATTTGAATACATAAGCGGTCCGGGTATGTATCGTTTCAACCCGTAATGTTTCTAATAAAAGGGGGAACTTGCATGGTGATAAATAAACATAGCATGTCAACCATTCATCCATATGTGTTATGTGAAATAATAGTGTGTGCGTCGCACGTGCACAATCACAAAGCAAACAAAACTAGAGCACCCTAACATTTCATTCAACATTTCAAATCTTTAATTCACTTAATAAAAATATTAGTCTGTGAGTGAGAAAAACTCACCTTTTATGGACTGAAGATGACGCAAAGTGAACATAGAAATTTGAGCACAAAGCTAGTTGGCCATACGATGAACGCATGTGACGGCAAGGAATTTCGCTCGGTCCGAACTGGTCGATAAACCGATCCAGGCCGTTCGAAACGCCCTATCGTTTGAGAACAGGATAAAACAGAACGCATACAGAAGAACATTTCATTGTATATTACAACAATGCATCAGATTACAAGAATATACAGAGTATAAAAGAATATTACACAGAAATATCAGAGATTTAAATTACATTTAAATACATCGCAGCGGAAAATAATACAATGCACAACTAGAAGAGATATACGGATACAAAGCTTTCCGGATATCGTTCCAGCTGTAAACCAGGATCCTGTGAATATAAATCTGCAAAACCAAAACTACTAGCTGCCCGTGTCAAAATAGGGGCACCCAGAGTTTAGGTTAAAACAATAAACTCCAGGTCAGTCATGTGACTGGTGTGAGAACTAAAACAGTTAATCTTTATTTTAAAGTTAGGTAAATCAAGGGACCACGCCGTATAACACGGAACGGGTTTCCTCCCAAGAGTACCAGTGCATAAAGCAAACAGCGCAATGCCAAATAAAGAAAAATGAAGCTGTTATAAGACCCAGGTCCCATCACACAATGCAACGCAGTCGAGGATAGGGTTTTCCCTTATAACAGCCAAAGTATGCTTGATACGTTTAAAACAAATCATTTGATACTAATAAGTGCATAATGTATAAAACATCTTCAAATCATAAGTATAAATCATAGGCGGCATGAGCGTCCCATGCCACTATGTCGCCACATATAGGTTTACAATCAAAACCGCAATGTCGTATTGGAAGTTGGGTTATCATTTATGGTATGAACCGAGGCTAGGGGCAAGATCCTCTACCGATTTGTGACTCTCTAGCCCGAGCCACCGGAACAGCCGCAACTGCCCCTTAGATCGTCAGGGCCGGTCCACCGATGTGGATTATTATGCCTGAACACTGCGTTTCCCCGCCCTTTGGGGCGTAAGCCTGGCCCGTCAGCCGACCAGAAGCATCGGCCGAAACCGATATCACGAGGCGCCTCGCTTTTCAGCAAGTAATAATAAGTAACATCCACATGAGTCAAACTCGTCAGCCAGTTCAAGCACTGACGCCACTCATAACTAGAAAGAAACGCATGCCCTCCCTGAGGTCCGTCTCCCGTTTTTGATTCATACCGGGTGTGATACTCGCGAATCAACGTTACACAAAGCTACGCCACACAAGGCCGTGCTTCGATCATCAACCACAAGACTTTGCTTTTCAACAGAAGCCTTGATCATTTGCATCTTAGCATGCCACACAGGCAATTCACTCCATGCGATTGATATCCATCAATATATAACCCCTAAGCTCGTACGTCTCAGAGAAGGGCGTTAAGCAAGAGAATAAATTCTCCGCCGCCAAACAGATATATATTTAATAGAGATCAATCACACGGACTAAAATCCAATGTCAGACACACAGTCCATTTACAAGTCCGTTCTGGGTCTGAACGAAACCGGAGGCACTTTCCTCGCATATCCATCCATCTCCAAGTACGTCTGGACGATCACCAACTGTTTCCATCTTCTTGGGTGTACAGCCCAATCAAGATCATCAGTAATCACCCAAACGACGTGAAGACTTCCGGTCTTCGACCATCGTCTTCATCTTCGACTTATCGTCGTATCAGTTATTCAGAATGGGATAACCCGGTCTTTCCGAATAACTCGCGTATATTTTAAATAAGTGTTACACAAACACAACATACGCCTCATTCCAATTCATCAGTCATTAACCGTAAATTAATCAAGAGAATAATTCCCCAAATATTAACCCCGAAGGCCGAAACCAACATCAGATCAATATCCAGAAAACCATTCTGCTTGGCTAACCGACAGTTAATTTCTAATTTCACATTCATAGGGAGAGGTTCCCATTAATTTTATCAAAGATAAATTCTTTAATTCATTCTTTAATCTACTTTTGAATATCAATTCAAACTAGTCGGGATTAACGAAACTTACCGAAGTAATCATTTGTTTTAATTTCCCAATCCCAACCTATTTACCCCATGAAGTAAAACTGGTAATACTTCATATCTAACACCACAGTGTTATCGGTAAATTCAATTACCATTTCACATTCAAATCTAATTAAAGATTTAACTATCGCCTGGAGCAAAATTGGTGATACTCCATTTTCGATCATTTCAATCTAATTAAAGATTCATTAAAACTCCACTTAGTTTTAATCTTCGACTGGGTTAAAGAATCAGTGTCATTTAAAACACGGTTCACGATAAACCCAAAATCACATTCCATTAATTATCAGGTTAAAGAACGAGTGTTGTTTAAAACACTGTTCACGATAAACCCAAAAATCAATATCAATTCAATTCCAATTAAATATTATTTAATTGGTACACTTCATTAAATCTAAATAAAAAGATTTAATCTTTTCTCAACTGGGTTTAAGAACAGTGTTGGTGAAGACACCATTCACGACAAACCCAAATCACATTTGATATTCAATACAAGGCTCTGAATAGAAAATATATCGACTTATATTCAATATCAAATTCTACGACTAACAAATGTCGTATTGGAAATAACGATATAAATATATATCTTTCAAATTTCCATAACAACACCTGTATAATCACGAATTCCAACATCGAAATATTCCGAAGACAATTTCGATTCAAATCCACTCCAATGCAATCATTGGAATTTTGGTTATTTTTAAAACCCTTTTCGAATTCAATTTATTTATTTAAAAATAAATAGAATTATAATTCTAGTTCAAAACTAGTTCATTTCGATAAAAATTTATTTTTATCTTTTCAAATATGGAGTTTTTCATCCCAATTCTTTCTAAATCATTTCTTATGATTTTACATAAATTATTACTATTTTTAATAATTTTATCAAGGCCCGTACAGTCGATTTCCATCAACGGCCATCGAACTGCACTTACAGCGACCTTTTTCGAATTTGATTTGGACGTATCTCCAAATCCAACTGTTAGATTTCAAATTTCTAATATTCGTTAGAAAGCTCTTTTCGATACGAACCCAACGGTTCCGGTTTTAGGAGAATCCGACGGTCGGATCTCCCGTAATGTCCGTTTGAAATAAATGGTCGAAATTCACGAACTGCCGCGGCGCGGCGCGTTCTATTCAGGCCATTATATTATATATAATATATATATAATATATATTTCGTCGATTTCTATTTAAAACGAATTATATAAATGGTTTTGAATTCGTTTCAAAAACATTTTCAACTTCCATTTCCATTCAAATCAAAATTGAATTCTTCTTTACAAATTCGTTTTAAAATTCATTTCTATTCAATTCAAATTTCAATTCAATTTGAATTCATTTCAATTCGCTTTCAATTCAATTCGAAATCGTTTTCAATTCAATTCATTTCGAAATCGTTTTCAATTCAATTCATTTCGAAATCGGTTTCAATTCAATTCATTTCGAAATCGTTTTCAATTCATTTCATTTCGAAATCGTTTTCAATTCATTTCATTTCGAAATCGTTTTCAATTCAATTCATTTCGAAATCGTTTTCAATTCATTTCATTTCGAAATCGTTTTCAATTCATTTCATTTCGAAATCGTTTTCAATTCATTTCATTTCGAAATCGTTTTCAATTCAATTCATTTCGAAATTGTTTTCAATTCATTTCATTTCGAAATCGTTTTCAATTCAATTCATTTCGAAATCGTTTTCAATTCATTTCATTTCGAAATCGTTTTCAATTCATTTCATTTCGAAATCGTTTTCAATTCATTTCATTTCGAAATCGTTTTCAATTCATTTCATTTCGAAATCGTTTTCAATTCATTTCATTTCGAAATCGTTTAAAATCGATATAAATATCGTTCACGTCAAAATGGCATCAAACTAATCAACACGGCTTCATAAATTTCTATTTCATATGTTTCTTTATTCAAAATAGTTGTTATTATCAAAATATTTCGTTCAACACATGACCAATCTCAATGAATGAGTACTGTCAACACATGAACTTTTATTTTATAATATTCTTTATTTTTCAAATTGGAATGAGGCCCAATCAATTACCATATAATGTTAATTATATGGGTTTTCATACATCACATGTATATAATAGCATTGAAAAATAATCAACCATCAACCAAAGTGCACTACACTGTATAAGCATCAAATATAAATATCTAACGCTTATAACAGCCTGTCAATCAATCGATCGACATATTCAATCAATCAGGATGAGTGAACTTCAAATTTCATCCCAACACCCGTGTGGGGTTTCAAACGATCAAACACAGATTTTATTTGTGCAGTTGGGCGATGTGTAAAATTTATCGACCCAATCAATATCAGTCAAATCAGTGTACATAAACAAACCGTCCGGTTTGTAAATGAATATTTTATTTTATTCACCTTCACGTTAAAAATTATATTTTTAATGATAAAACATTTTATTCTAACATATGAATTTCTATTATTCATTTACACAATAAAATGATATTTTTATTTTCTAACATATTTTAGAAAATTTCGGCGGCATAACGGCACGATACTAGAAACGGGACAAGGCCTAGCCTTATCCCCGGTCTAGTGAAGGCCCACGCCATTCACACATCAATCAAAATCACCAAACAACCAAATTCAAATCAAATCATATAACTAATCTATGCAACCAAACAAACAAGTCCATGGTCTGTGGACGATTGTGTCGGGTGCTACTAAGCACCGTTTGCATCCTAGTATATATATATAATTAGAAAAGAAATTGAAAGGTGAGAAATTCTCACTTATAGCTATCCAAACATCTTGACTCTTCTTTGATATAGATCTTCTTCGTTCTCGCCCTTTTGTTACCTTCGTCGCCCGCTTTCACTACCTATGTAAAAATCGAGTTTTTACTTCGCTATTCAATATATAAAAATCATATTTTTCTATCGAAGTTCAATATATAAAAACCATATTTTTCTATCGAAGTTCAATATATAAAAATCATATTTTTCTATCGAAGTTCAATATATAAAAATCATATTTTTCTATCGAAGTTCAATATATAAAAACCATATTTTTCTATCGAAGTTCAATATATAAAAATCATATTTTTCTATCGAAGTTCAATATATAAAAATCATATTTTTCTATCGAAGTTCAATATATAAAAATCATATTTTTCTATCTTCAAAAATAATTCTATTTTCTACCTTTAAAACCAATTCTATATTTTTATATTTCTAAAAACAATTCTATATTTTTATATTTCTAAAAACAATTCTATATTTTCTAAACTCATGTTTTTATTCAGTTCTTTTCAAAACAAAGATTATAAAACATCGTCATATATATTTCAAAACTGATTTCCTAAGCACCATTAATAAGTAATTAAAACTACATTAACCTCACCTTAACTACCTACCCTTCATTCACCTCTTCTGGAACGAAGAAAGCTATGGCTCGACTTCATCCCATGATTACACGCGCCAAACGAGAGGGCCAGAACTCGATCAGAGGGGCTCACGATGTGCACCCTCGCGACACCTCTCAACGGTGGTGGTGGCTCTCAGCTCGAGGCGAGGCGGCCAGAAGAAGGCTTCGACGGCGGCGCTTTCCAGCTGAGAAATCGAGCGAATCACGAAATGATAATCCATCAAACTTCCCTCAAATTTAAGATCTCTTAACTCTGAATGATTTCGTGTTGATGGTTGGTTGAATCGAAGTGGGGATTTGCGGATTGAACGAGGGATTGATTGGAGAAAAAAAAAACAGCCGTTCATTTCTTTGGGGAGGGGCGCAATGAACGGGTTTGACCGAGAAAATTAGTTTGACCTTATTATTAGGGTTACACCATATATATATATATTTATATTTAATTCATTTATTAATTCTTTTCACATCCGAACCTCAATTCAAACCCAACGACTGTCGCTCCTAGTTAAATACCCCCATTACGAACACCATGGAATATGTTTCGTAGGCCCATTCGACTGTTTCAGCCAGTTTTTATTGAAATTAACATTTAAATCACTATATTGAATTTTAAACGTACGTTTTAATTTACTGGGGTTTCATATTAACTCGAAAAATTCCGCAAAAATGTTTTCTAGCTTCGTATTGACGATACGGTCCTAACAAAATTAGTTTCGTCGAATTCTGAGACCGTTTGAAAAATGGCCATTTTCCAGTCGATTAAAATCAACTGAAACTAGTCAAACACGTTTTCCTTTGCCACGCCCACATAATGATTCGAAAAATTATGAAATTTGGAATCTAGCAATAATTTGACATCACGGACCCAACAGAACTGGTTTCGTCGAAATCCGAGGTCGTTTGCAAATGTCCATTTTTAAGGGCCTGAATTCCATAGCGACTATTCAGAATTTTCAACTGGACATATCTTTTGATTCCCGATATGAAATCTTGATTTTTCGGATTCGTTGGAAAGATATTCACAAATAGATCCCATTATTTTTGGTTTCACTAAAATCCGGATTATTTTGCACCCGGTACATTCAATTAAAGTTTGAAATCGAATTATCGAACTACCGCGCCATTTTCAATTCTATTTATAATTATATATAAATATTTATATTCTAACGACGACGCGTATAATATATACGCTCGAATTCTATTCAAAATAAATTCCTCGACCATATTATTTAAAATAATCCATTTTAAATATTCAAAATTCGCTATAATCGCCAAAATAAAATTTTCAAACTGGCTCGCATTTTACGGGTTGTTACAATCTCCCCCACTTAAAACTTTTCGTCCCCGAAAAGGAACAAAGTCGAAAGTGGTTTGATTAATCAACTCTACGTTCGATCTGACTTCCATTCTCCAACTCTTTAGTTTCTGAGAATTTTCAAAATTTCAAAAATTTGGCTAACACCCTAAATTTTCGAAAAATTTCGCCATAACCTCCCCTGCAATGGGAGCATCGGGGAATTTCAAATAGCTTCCCCGGTCCTTCAGATCTCAAAAAGAAAAAGAAAAAGCCAAGCGGCTAGCCAATAGGCTCATAAAATCATCATCACCCAAACAAAGCAGTAAATTATGTAGTAAACATGTACCTATTTGTCGGGCAAACAAATTTAATTCTCTGCTCTAGCCTCCTTGCTATGACCTGTTCAATGATATATATGTATATGCAAGCAAATGCAACCAATTTTCAATACAATTCAATATTTGTTTCAATTAGGCGTAATGGTTCAAAATTACCAAACAAATAAACAATCAACACAAACATCAATCAATTAGTGAATTAGAGTTTCAAATTCATAATTTCGATACATAGTCAAAAATCATGTTTTTGATGCCCAATCACAACAATTAGCCCTATCTAATTTTGGTTCTCACACCAGTCTAATGGAAATATATAGATATTACACGTTCGTCACTCGAATATAAATTGTGATGATGATATATCAATCATCAGAATCACTCCCGGGCGACTAGAGCGTAATTCTATATCTATCCAGTATATTAAAATTTCGAATACACGCGGATCAGACGTATACGCAAAATCTATATATACTGGATTGTCCACATCAATATAAATAAATAACCAAATACGAATAGTTGATTTAGATTTTCAAAATAAAATTGGTTTTCATTTGAAAAATATACTCTTCACACTCGTTCTAGGATACTACTGATCATATCTCTAACGAGTCATTCTCGTTGGATATTACTAATCCAATATCTGATGAATTCTTTCGTACGGTTCTAATGTGCCTTGTTCTTTGAGCTTTGTAAACCAAAGCTCTGATACCAACTGTGACGGCAACGCGAAATCCGGTAGGCTTTGAAACCATCCCTTCATCCTCCATTCCAGCAGGTAAAACCCACCGCGGCTCACAGCGGTCCCCCAGTAACTTGTTTTACGGCAACCCTCTCGAGTCTCGCGCCCACTGGCGAACCAACCCCCACCAAAAGGGACATGTAGGGGTATGAGTCTCCCGTTCGCCACCAAACTGCGAAGCGAGAACCCCCTATCACGACTGCAACAAGAACTGGTGATACTCCATTTTCGATCATTTCAATCTAATTAAAGATTCATTAAAACTCCACTTAGTTTTAATCTTCGACTGGGTTAAAGAATCAGTGTCATTTAAAACACGGTTCACGATAAACCCAAAATCACATTCCATTAATTATCGGGTTAAAGAACGAGTGTTGTTTAAAACACTGTTCACGATAAACCCAAAAATCAATATCAATTCAATTCCTATTAAATATTATTTAATTGGTACACTTCATTAAATCTAAATAAAAAGATTTAATCTTTTCTCAACTGGGTTTAAGAACAGTGTTGGTGAAGACACCATTCACGACAAACCCAAATCACATTTGATATTCAATACAAGGCTCTGAATAGAAAATATATCGGCTTATATTCAATATCAAATTCTACGACTAACAAATGTCGTATTGGAAATAACGATATAAATATATATCTTTCAAATTTCCATAACAACACCTGTATAATCACGAATTCCAACATCAAAATATTCCGAAGACAATTTCGATTCAAATCCACTCCAATGCAATCATTGGAATTTTGGTTATTTTTAAAACCCTTTCCGAATTCAATTTATTTATTTAAAAATAAATAGAATTATAATTCTAGTTCAAAACTAGTTCATTTCGATAAAAATTTATTTTTATCTTTTCAAATATGGAGTTTTCCATCCCAATTCTTTCTAAATCATTTCTTATGATTTTACATAAATTATTACTATTTTTAATAATTTTATCAAGGCCCGTACAGTCGATTTCCATCAACGGCCATCGAACTGCACTTACAGCGACTTTTTCGAATTTGATTTGGACGTATCTCCAAATCCAACCGTTAGATTTCAAATTTCTAATATTCGTTAGAAAGCTCTTTTCGATACGAACCCAACGGTTCCGGTTTTAGGAGAATCCGACGGTCGGATCTCCCGTAATGTCCGTTTGAAATAAATGGTCGAAATTCACGAACTGCCGCGGCGCGGCGCATTCTATTCAGGCCAATATATTATATATATATAATATATATTTCGTCGATTTCTATTTAAAACGAATTATATAAATGGTTTTGAATTCGTTTCAAAAACATTTTCAACTTCCATTTCCATTCAAATCAAAATTGAATTCTTCTTTACAAATTCGTTTTAAAATTCATTTCTATTCAATTCAAATTTCAATTCAATTTGAATTCATTTCAATTCGCTTTCAATTCAATTCGAAATCGTTTTCAATTCAATTCATTTCGAAATCGTTTTCAATTCAATTCATTTCGAAATCGTTTTCAATTCATTTCATTTCGAAATCGTTTTCAATTCATTTCATTTCGAAATCGTTTTCAATTCAATTCATTTCAAAATCGTTTTCAATTCATTTCATTTTGAAATCGTTTTCAATTCATTTCATTTCGAAATCGTTTTCAATTCATTTCATTTCGAAATCGTTTTCAATTCAATTCATTTCGAAATTGTTTTCAATTCATTTCATTTCGAAATCGTTTTCAATTCAATTCATTTCGAAATCGTTTTCAATTCATTTCATTTCGAAATCGTTTTCAATTCATTTCATTTCGAAATCGTTTTCAATTCATTTCATTTCGAAATCGTTTTCAATTCATTTCATTTCGAAATCGTTTTCAATTCATTTCATTTCGAAATCGTTTTCAATTCATTTCATTTCGAAATCGTTTAAAATCGATATAAATATCGTTCACGTCAAAATGGCGTCAAACTAATCAACACGGCTTCATAAATTTCTATTTCAGATGTTTCTTTATTCAAAATAGTTGTTATTATCAAAATATTTCGTTCAACACATGACCAATCTCAATGAATGAGTACTGTCAACACATGAACTTTTATTTTATAATATTCTTTATTTTTCAAATTGGAATGAGGCCCAATCAATTACCATATAATGTTAATTATATGGGTTTTCATACATCACATGTATATAATAGCATTGAAAAATAATCAACCATCAACCAAAGTGCACTACACTGTATAAGCATCAAATATAAATATCTAACGCTTATAACAGCCTGTCAATCAATCGATCGACATATTCAATCAATCAGGATGAGTGAACTTCAAATTTCATCCCAACACCCGTGTGGGGTTTCAAACGATCAAACACAGATTTTATTTGTGCAGTTGGGCGATGTGTAAAATTTATCGACCCAATCAATATCAGTCAAATCAATGTACATAAACAAACCGTCCGGTTTGTAAATGAATATTTTATTTTATTCACCTTCACGTTAAAAATTATATTTTTAACGATAAAACATTTTATTCTAACATATGAATTTCTATTATTCATTTACACAATAAAATGATATTTTTATTTTCTAACATATTTTAGAAAATTTCGGCGGCATAACGGCACGATACTAGAAACGAGACAAGGCCTAGCCTTATCCCCGGTCTAGTGAAGGCCCACGCCATTCACACATCAATCAAAATCACCAAACAACCAAATTCAAATCAAATCATATAACTAATCTATGCAACCAAACAAACAAGTCCATGGTCTGTGGACGATTGTGTCGGGTGCTACTAAGCACCGTCTGCATCCTAGTATATATATAATTAGAAAAGAAATTGAAAGGTGAGAAATTCTCACTTATAGCTATCCAAACATCTTGACTCTTCTTTGATATAGATCTTCTTCGTTCTCGCCCTTTTGTTACCTTCGTCGCCCGCTTTCACTACCTATGTAAAAATCGAGTTTTTACTTCGCTATTCAATATATAAAAATCATATTTTTCTATCGAAGTTCAATATATAAAAACCATATTTTTCTATCGAAGTTCAATATATAAAAATCATATGTTCAATATATAAAAATCATATTTTTCTATCGAAGTTCAATATATAAAAATCATATTTTTCTATCGAAGTTCAATATATAAAAACCATATTTTTCTATCGAAGTTCAATATATAAAAATCATATTTTTCTATCGAAGTTCAATATATAAAAATCATATTTTTCTATCGAAGTTCAATATATAAAAATCATATTTTTCTATCGAAGTTCAATATATAAAAATCATATTTTTCTATCTTCAAAAATAATTCTATTTTCTACCTTTAAAACCAATTCTATATTTTTATATTTCTAAAAACAATTCTATATTTTTATATTTCTAAAAACAATTCTATATTTTTATATTTCTAAAAACAATTCTATATTTTCTAAACTCATGTTTTTATTCAGTTCTTTTCAAAACAAAGATTATAAAACATCGTCATATATATTTCAAAACTGATTTCCTAAGCACCATTAATAAGTAATTAAAACTACATTAACCTCACCTTAACTACCTACCCTTCATTCACCTCTTCTGGAACGAAGAAAGCTATGGCTCGACTTCATCCCATGATTACACGCGCCAAACGAGAGGGCCAGAACTCGATCAGAGGGGCTCACGATGTGCACCCTCGCGACACCTCTCAACGGTGGTGGTGGCTCTCAGCTCGAGGCGACGAGGCGGCCAGAAGAAGGCTTCGATGGCGGCGCTTTCCAACTGAGAAATCGAGCGAATCACGAAATGATAATCCATCAAACTTCCCTCAAATTTAAGATCTCTTAACTCTGAATGATTTCGTGTTGATGGTTGGTTGAATCGAAGTGGGGATTTGCGGATTAAACGAGGGATTGATTGGAGAAAAAAAACAGCCGTTCATTTCTTTGGGGAGGGGCGCAATGAACGGGTTTGACCGAGAAAATTAGTTTGACCTTATTATTAGGGTTACACCATATATATATATATTTATATTTAATTCATTTATTAATTCTTTTCACATCCGAACCTCAATTCAAACCCAACGATTGTCACTCCTAGTTAAATACCCCCATTACAAACACCATGGAATATGTTTCGTAGGCCCATTCGACTGTTTCAGCCAGTTTTTATTGAAATTAATATTTAAATCACTATATTGAATTTTAAACGTACGTTTTAATTTACTGGGGTTTCATATTAACTCGAAAAATTCCGCAAAAATGTTTTCTAGCTTCGTATTGACGATACGGTCCTAACAAAACTAGTTTCGTCGAATTCTGAGACCGTTTGAAAAATGGCCATTTTCCAGTCGATTAAAATCAACTAAAACTGGTCAAACGCGTTTTCCTCTGCCACGCCCACATATTGATTCGAAAAATTATGAAATTTGGAATCTAGCAATAATTTGACATCACGGACCCAACAGAACTGGTTTCGTCGAAATCCGAGGTCGTTTGCAAAATGTCCATTTTTAAGGGCCTGAATTCCATAGCGACTATTCAGAATTTTCAACTGGACATATCTTTTGATTCCCGAAATGAAATCTTGATTTTTCGGATTCGTTGGAAAGATATTCACAATTAGATCCCATTATTTTTGGTTTCACTAAAATCCGGATTATTTTGCACCCGGTACATTCAATTGAAGTTTGAAATCGAATTATCGAACTACCGCGCCATTTTCAATTCTATTTATAATTATATATAAATATTTATATTCTAACGACGACGCGTATAATATATACGTTCGAATTCTATTCAAAATAAATTCCTCGACCATATTATTTAAAATAATCTATTTTAAATATTCAAAATTCGCTATAATCGCCAAAATAAAAATTTCAAACTGGCTCGCATTTTACGGGTTGTTACAACGCACTTCCAAAATTTCATATGCACATGTACATAAGTATACATGTATATATAAATGTAGTATCGGAAATGCACAAATACATTTCAAATTGACCTTTGTCGAACAAAACAGCAACTCCACGATGTTTTCCCGAACTATAGTTAACCAATTGTCAGTTAAAATTTGATGTTTTAAAAGGCGATGACCTGCATACAAGAGTATTTGAACATCAAGGTAAAACTTACCAGTCCAAGTCAAACAGTCGGTGAATCGAACGATACACGAAAAGCTCGAAACCTGACCTAAACTAGTTGTCAAAACAGTGACCTTCAGCCATAACAGCCTTTCAGGCATTTGCTCGAGCGCCTATGGTGCACGCTATTCTTTACTCCAACCTACAGCCAACTTGAGGATGTCGGAGCTGTAGAGGTGGAGTAGCGTGACAGAGGTCAACACAAAAAGTGGAGGAGGCGAGAAATTCCATCTATTGGAGTACGCTGGTGCTCTGATGTGAGTGGTGTGATGTCGATTAGTAGGTCTAGACGCGGTGGAGTGGTCTAACAGGTGAAGATTGGCTAAAGAGGAGGTCGCAAGCACCATTTCAACGATTTGGGTTTCTCAATGTCGGTGAAATATGGACATTTTTGAGTGGCTTCCGCTGATGAGGGCGGGGAATGACAAAGCGTGGTGGCGCGGGTGTAACTGTGGTGATGGCGGCTTGATGGGTGCGCCTATCGATCAACGATGGTCGTCAGTACAACGAAGCAGACCTGGAGGAGGGCACCATCACTGTTCATGGAAAAACGGATGTAACGACCCGTATTTGTACGGATAATAATTAATTTATTTAATTATTTAAATAGTGAAAATGGTTGTTTAATTAAATTATATTGAATATTTAATTAATATAAATAATAGAATAATATATTTAATTTTTAAAATGATCAGAAATAGTGAATTGACAATATAATGTGAACTGGACAATTCAAAATATATAATTCAGTTTGGAATTGAATTAGAGTGACGAATATATTATTTGAACGACAGTTTGAACTTATAATTATAATATAATTAAAATTGAGCTCGAAATGGCACGGTAGTTTGCTATTTGGCAATTTGAACTTCAACTGAATATACAGGGTCCGTTTTAAATCAGATTTTTGTGAAACAATAAACGTACGTAGCCGGTGAAGTATATTTTTCTAGTGGAAGAGAAAATTCGGGATTTCATTGCGTAGATTTTGATTTATGTCCAAATCAAATTTTAGAAAAGTCGCTATGGAATTCCTTTATAATTTATAATGATATATATAAGGAATAACGATATAAATTTGAATATCGATTCAACCGAGATTTGAATATTGAGTTGTAAAATCCCAATGGGGTTGTATGATATTCTGTTGTGAATATATACGATAATAATTATTTATACATATTTAATTTAGTTGTTTTTAAAAATATTTATATATTTAAAAGGGTTATTTAGAGATTTAAAAATAGCCAGTTTTTCAAACGACCTCAGAATTCGGCGAAACTAATTTTGTTGGATCCGCAGTATTAAATTATTGTTAGATTTCAATTTCCGTGATTTTAGAGTCACTATGTGGCCGTATGGATTTTTAAAGTGAAAAACATTCGATATTTTGACAGTTAAAAATACGCTGTGTGAACAAACGGAGTCGAAATTCGATGAAACCAGTTTCGTTGGGACCGTAATGTCGAACTAAAGGTGCATATCAATTTTCATGATTTTTAGGTATCACGTGTGTTCGTAGGGATTTTGTGAAAACCCGTAACTTCCCCGTAAAAGAAAGCGTCGGATAGTTCGAGAACAAGCCACAACAGAACACATACAATAGAACATTTCATTGTATATTACAACAATGCATCAGAATACAAGAATATACAGAGTATAAATGAATAAATATTACACAGGAATATCAGAGATTTAGATTACATTTAAATACATCGCAGCGGAAAATAATACGATACACAACTGAAGGAGATATATGGATACAAAGCTTTCCGGATATCGTTCCAGCTGTGAACCAGGATCCTGTGAATATAAATCTGCAAAACCAAAACTACTAGCTGCCCGTGTGGAAAATAGGGGCACCCAGAGTTTAGGTTAAAACAATAAACTCCAGGTCAGTCATGTGACTGGTGTGAGAACTAAAACAGTTATTAATCTTTATTTTTAAAGTTTGGTAAATCAAGGGACCACGCCGTATAACACGGAACGGGTTTCCTCCCAAGAATACCAGTGCATAAAACAACAGCGCAATGCTAATTAAAGAAAAATGAAGCTATTATAAGACCCAGGTCCCATCACACAATGCAACGCAAGCCGGAGGATAGGGTTTTTACCTTATAATAGCCAAGAATGCTTGATACGTTTAAAACAAATCATTTGATACTTTTATAAGTGCATATTGTATAAAATATCTTCAAATCATAAGTATCAATCATAGACAGCATAAGTGCCCCATCCCACTATGTCGCCATACTAGGCTCTACAAATAAAGCCGGAATACACGTATTGGAAATTGGATTTCCATCATGGTGGCTCCTGATTCGAAAGATCGATCGCGTAATGCAATTCACCACGGTTACGTCCCAACAAGAGAACACCGTCTGCATCCGCACATTTGGGACCAGAGTACCACCGCGGCTTACGTCCCAGCGAGAGAAAACACCGCTTACTCTATATATCCCTGAGCACTAGGCTCATCTCGGTCGACCGAATCCACGACACCACTAAGGTGCCCATCCACGAAAAAGCATACTGATCAAACCATCAGTTTACCACCATACCGGGGTGTGAGGCTCGCGGATCAACGCTATACACAAAGCCATGCTATATCAGCTGCGCTTTGATCATCAACCACCAAACTTTGCTTTTCAACAAAAGTCTGGATCACTGCATCTCAGCATGCCACACTATTAATCCATATCGTACCACTGATTTCTGCCAATATATAACCTCTGAGCTCATATGTCTCAGAGAAGGGTGTTAAGCAAGAGAATAAATTCTCCGCCACCAAACAGATATATATTTAGCAGAGATCAACAAATACAATATAAAGGAATACAATGTCAGACACACCACCATTTACAAGTCCGTTCTGGGTCTGAACGAAACCGGAGGCACTTTCCTCGCATATCCATCCATCTCCAAGTACGTCTGGACGACCACCAACTATTTCCATCCTCTTGGGTGTACAGCCCAATCAGGATCGTCAGTAATTATCCGAACGATGTGAAGACTTACGGTCTTTAACCACCGTTTTCATCTTCGACATATCGTCGAATCGGTTATCCAGAATGGGTATAAACCCGGCATTCCCGAACAACCCGCGTATATTAAAAACGAATGTTATACAAACACAGCATACGCCTCATTCCAATTCAGTAGCTACTAACCGTAAATCAACAAGAGAACAATTTCCCAAATATTAACCCCGAAGGCCGAAACCAACATCAGATCAATACCCAGGAAACCATTCTTCTTAGCTAACCTACAGCTAGTTTCTAAATTTCAATTCTTAGGGAAAGGTTCCCATTAATTTTATCCAAGATAAATTCTTTAAAATTTATCCTTTGATCTTCCTTTGGATGTCATTTCAAACCAAATTATGGTTTTCCAAACTAGTCGAGATTAGCGAACCACACCGAAGTAATTATTTATTTTATTTCCCAATCCCAACCTATTCGTCCCATGAAGCAAAACTGGTAATACTCCATATCTAACACCATGGTGTTATCGGTAAAATTAATTACCATTTCACGTTCAAATCTAATTAAAGATTTAACCATCGCTTTGGAGCAAAACTGGTGATACTCCATTCTCGCTCATTTTCTAAAGTTGATAATTTAAATTATCAATTCCCCATTTCAATCTAATTGCAGATTCATTAAAACTCCTTTTAATGGGTTAAAGAACTAGGTGTTATTTAAAACACGGTTCACGACAAACCCAAATCACATTCTATTTATTATCGGGTTAAAGAACTAGTGTTATTTAAAACACAGTTCACGACAAACCCGAATCACATTCTATTTATTATCGGGTTAAAGAACTAGTGTTATTTAAAACACAGTTCACGATAAACCCATGAATCAATTCTGGTTTAATTTAATTCAAATATATTAGGAATTCCGATTATTTAAAACCCCTTTTTAAATCTCATTTATTTATTTAAAAACAAATCGGGTTTTAAATTTAGTTCAAACTAGTTCATTTTGATAAAAATCTATTTTTATCTTTTCAAATATGGAGTTTTTCATCCCAAATTTTCCCAAATCATTTCTAATGATTTTACACAAATTATTGATATTTTTAATAATTTTATCAAGGCCCATACAGTCGATTTCCAACAACGGCCATCGAACTGCACTTACAACGACCTTTTTCAAATTTGATTTGGACGTATCTCCAAATCCAACCGTTAGATTTCAAATTTCTAATATTCGTTAGAAAGCTCTTTTCGATACGAACCCAACGGTTCCGGTTTTAGGAGAATCCGACGGTCGGATCTCCCGTAATGTCCGTTTGAAATAAATGGTCGAAATTCACGAACTGCCGCGGCGCGGCGCGTTCTATTCAGGCCATTTATATTTTATATATAATATATATAATATATATTTCGTCGATTTCTATTTAAAACGAATTTTATAAATAGTTTTGAATTCGTTTCAAAAACAATTTCAACTTCCATTTCTTCATTTCGAAATCGTTTTCAATTCAATTCAAAGTCGTTTTCTATTCGATTCAATTCAAATTGGTTTTCTATTCGATTCAATTCAAATTGGTTTTCTATTCGATTCAATTCAAATTGGTTTTCTATTCAATTCAATTCAAATTGGTGTTCTATTCGATTCAATTCAAATTGGTTTTCTATTCGATTCAATTCAAATTGGTTTTCTATTCGAACCAAATTCGTTATATATTCAATTCATTTCGAAATCGTTTTATATTCAACTCATTTCGAAATCGTTTTCAATTCAATTCATTTCGAAATCGTTTTCAATTCAATTCATTTCGAAATCGTTTTCAATTCAATTCATTTCGAAATCGTTTTCAATTCAATTCATTTCGAAATCGTTTTCAATTCAATTCATTTCGAAATCGTTTTATATTCAATTCATTTCAAAATCGTTTTCAATTCAATTCATTTCGAAATCGTTTTATATTCAATTCATTTCGAAATCGTTTTCAATTCAATTCATTTCGAAATCGTTTAAAATCGATATAAATATCGTTCACGTCAAAATGGCGTCAATCTAATCAACATGGCTTCATAAATTTCTATTTTCAAATATTCTATTTCAAATATTTCTTTTTCAAAATAGTTGTTATTATCAAAATATTTCGTTCAACACATGACCAATCTCAATGGATGAGTACTGTCAACACATGAACCTTTATTTTATATTGATAAAGATGTAAATTTTATTACTAAAATATTTCGTTCAACACATGACCAATCTCAATGGATGAGTACTGTCAACACATGAACTTTTATTTTATAATATTCTTTATTTTTCAAATTGGAATGAGGCCCAATCAATTACCATATAAAGTTAATTATATGGATTTTCATACATTACACACATATAATAGCATTGAAAAATAATCAACCATCAACCAAAGTGCACTACACTGTATAAGCATCAAATATAGATATCTAACGCTTATAACAGCCTGTCAATCAATCGATCGACATATTTAATCAATCAGGATGAGTGAACTTCAAATTTCATCCCAACACCCATGTGGGGTTTCAAACAATCAAACGCATATTTTATCTGTGCAGTTGGGCGATGTGTAAAATTTATCGACCCAATCAATGTCCTTCAAATAGGTGTACATAAACAAACCGTCTGGTTTGTAAATGAATGTTTATTTATTCACATTCACGTTAAAAATTATATTTTTAACGACAAAACATTTTATTCCAACATATGAATTTCTATTCAGTTCATTCTTTAAATAAAATGATATTTTTATTTTTCTAACATATTTTAGAAAATTTCGGCGGCATAACGGCACGATACTAGAAACGGGACGAGGCCTAGCCTTATCCCCGGTCTAGTGAAGGTCCACGCCATTCACACATCAATCAAATCAATTCATTTCACCACACAATTCAATTTCAATCAAATAATCTAACTTATTTTTGCAATCAAACAAACAAGTCCATGGTCTGTGGACGATTGTGTCAGGTGCTACTAAGCACCGTCTGCATCCTAGTATATATATATATATATAAATATTAATGAAATTGAAAGGTGAGAAATTCTCACCGAAAGCTATCCAAACATCTTGACTCTTCTTCGATATAAATCTTCTTCGTTCTCGCCTTTTTGTTTCCTTCGTTGCCCGCTTTCACTACCTATGTAAAAATCGAATTTTTACTTCGCTATTCCATATATAAAAATCATATTTTTATTTCGAAGCTCAATATACAAAAATCAGATTTTTACTATGTTGTTCAATATATAAAAATCGAATTTTTACTTCGATGATCAATATATAAAAATCTTATTATTATATTTTGTTCTCTAAAACAAAATATAATTTCCTTTTTCTAAACAAAGTATATTTTTTTCAAAACAAGGTTCATTTTTCCTTTCAAAACATATGTATATTTTCTCTTTTCAAAACAATGCGATATATATGTTTTTCAACACTAATGTGTATATACATATTTCTATGAGCTAAAATCATATTTTTTTTCTTTGTGTTTCATATATAAAAATCTGTAATTATACAATATTTTTTTTTTTTACATCTAAAAATCTGAAATTTAAAGCAATGTTTTTTTTTCCAAAAAGAAGCTGAAATTTACTTACTATTTTAATTCCTCAGTAATACTGCTTCAGGCTGTGTCGAACTGGGTTCCAAGCTAGGGTTGGTCGTTGCTTCGCCAAAGGGTCGTTGGAGGTCGATCAGAGTGCACCTCCTACTTCGCCATCGAGAGGGCTTCCCGTCGACACCCCACTTGGCCAGCTCGGTGGCCAGGACGGTGCGCAAAACGAGGCGATGCGGCGGCTTCTTGGAGGCTCGATTCGAACGATTAACACCCTGATGAAAGGCGAGGTCGGTATATATTGGAAGAGCAAAAGATCCTCTACAATCTTTGCTTTATGATTCCAAAGATTATTGAGTGGATAAATCGATTTTTTGAGGGAGAAAATTCGAGCGGTTTTGACCATCGATTTCATTCTGGCGGCCTGGACGTTGAATTAGGGTTAAGGGGGAATTCCTAGTATATTTATATTATTATATATTAATATTATATTCTACTTTTGCTTTGTTATCAAATTTAACACCACGAACCCCAAATCAAACTCAACGACTGTCTCCCCTAGCTAAATACCCCCATTCCGAATACAATGGGATATGTATCGTAAGCCAATTCTATCGTTTCGACTAGTTTTCGTTAAAAGTAAAATATAAATCAATATATATTAAATTTGAACGCACATTTTAATTTATCGGGGCCATGTACTAACTCTAAAAATTCCTGAAAAATATTTTCTAGCTTCGTATTGATGATACAGTCCTAACAAAACTAGTTTCGTTGAATTCTGAGACCGTTAGAAAAATGGCCAATTTCCAGTCGATTAAAATCAACTGAAACTGATCAAACGCGTTTTCCTTTGCCACGCTCACATATTGATTCGAAAAATTATGAAATTTGGAATCTATCAATAATTTGACATCATGGATCCAACAAAAGTGGTTTCGTCGAAATCCGAGGTCGTTTGCAAAATGTCCATTTTTAAGGGCCTGAATTCCATAGCGACTATTCAGAATTTTCAACTGGACATATCTTTTGATTCCCGCCATGAAATTTTGATTTCCCGGATTCGTTGGAAAGATATTATCAATTAGATTCTAATATTTTTGGTTTCACTAAAATCCGGATTGTTTTGCACCCGGTACATTCAATTGAAGTTTGAAATCGAATTATCGAACTACCGCGCCATTTTCAATTCTATTTATAATTATATATAAATATTTATATTCTAACGACGACGTATATAATATATACGTTCGAATTATATTCAAAACAAATTTCTCGTCGATATTATTTAAAATAATTCATTTTAAATAATCAAAATTCGCTAGAATTACCAAAATAAAAATTTTAAACTGGCCCAGATTTTCGGGTTGTTACAATCTCCCCCACTTAAAACTTTTCGTCCCCGAAAAGGAACAAAGTCGAAAGTGGTTTGATTAATCAACACTACGTTCGATCTGGCTTCCATTCTCCAACTTTTCAGTTTCTGAGAATTTTCAAAATTTCAAACATTTGACTAACACCCTAAATTTTCGAAAAATTTCGCCATAACCTCCCCTGCACCGGGAGCATCGGGGAATTTCAAATAGCTTCCCCGGTCCTTCTGATCTCAAAAAGAAAAAGAAAAAGCCAAGCAGCTAGCCAATAGGCTCATAAAATCATCATCACCCAAACAAAACAGTAAATTATGTAGTAAACATGTACCTATTTGTCGGGCAAACAAATTTTATTCTCTGGCTCTAGCCTCCTTGCTATGACCTGTTCAATGATATATATGTATATGCAAGCAAATGCAACCAATTTTCAATACAATTCAATGTTTGGTTCAATTAGGCTAAATGGTTCAAAATTATCAAACAAATAAACAAACAACACAATCATCAATCAATTAGTGAATTTAACGTTTCAAATTGATAATTTTGATATATATATAAGAAAATCATGTTTTTGATGCCAAATCACAACAATGTATTCTAGCTATATTAGTTTTGGTTCTCACACCAGTCTAATGGAAATATATAGAAAATCACACCTTCGAAACTCGAACATAAATGTTGATGATGCGATCGCTATCATCAATATCATCTTCGGGCGACTAGAGTGTGATGCTATATCTATCCAATATATTAAAACTTTGAATACACGCGGATCAGACGTATACGCAAAATCTATATATTCTGGATTGTCCACATCAATATAAATAAATAATCAAATACGAATAATTGATTTAAATTTTCAAAACAAAAATTGTTTTCATTTGAAAAATATACTCTTCACACTCGTTCTAGGATACTACTGATCCCATCTCTAACGAGTCATTCTCGATGGATATTACTAATCCAATTTCTGATGAATTCTTTCGTACGGTTCTAATGTGTCTTGTTCTCTGCTTTGTAAACCAAAGCTCTGATACCAACTGTGAAAACCCGTAACTTCCCCGTAAAAGAAAGCGTCGGATAGTTTGAGAACAAGCCACAACAGAACGCATACAATAGAACATTTCATTGTATATTACAACAATGCATCAGAATACAAGAATATACAGAGTATAAATGAATAAATATTACACAGGAATATCAGAGATTTAGATTACATTTAAATACATCGCAGTGGAAAATAATACGATACACAACTGAAGGAGATATACGGATACAAAGCTTTCCGGATATCGTTCCAGCTGTGAACCAGGATCCTGTGAATATAAATCTGCAAAACCAAAACTACTAGCTGCCCGTGTGGAAAATAGGGGCACCCAGAGTTTAGGTTAAAACAATAAACTCCAGGTCAGTCATGTGACTGGTGTGAGAACTAAAACAGTTATTAATCTTTATTTTTAAAGTTCGGTAAATCAAGGGACCACGCCGTATAACACGGAACGGGTTTCCTCCCAAGAATACCAGTGCATAAAACAACAGCGCAATGCTAATTAAAGAAAAATGAAGCTATTATAAGACCCAGGTCCCATCACACAATGCAACGCAAGCCGGAGGATAGGGTTTTTACCTTATAATAGCCAAGAATGCTTGATACGTTTAAAACAAATCATTTGATACTTTTATAAGTGCATATTGTATAAAATATCTTCAAATCATAAGTATCAATCATAGACGGCATAAGTGCCCCATCCCACTATGTCGCCATACTAGGCTCTACAAATAAAGCCGGAATACACGTATTGGAAATTGGATTTCCATCATGGTGGCTCCTGATTCGAAAGATCGATCGCGTAATGCAATTCACCACGGCTTACGTCCCAACAAGAGAACACCGTCTGCATCCGCACATTTGGGACCAGAGTACCACCGCGGCTTACGTCCCAGCGAGAGAAAACACCGCTTACTCTATATATCCCTGAGAACTAGGCTCATCTCGGTCGACCGAATCCACGACACCACTAAGGTGCCCATCCACGAAAAAGCATACTGATCAAACCATCAGTTTACCACCATACCGGGGTGTGAGGCTCGCGGATCAACGCTATACACAAAGCCATGCTATATCAGCTGCGCTTTGATCATCAACCACCAAACTTTGCTTTTCAACAAAAGTCTGGATCACTGCATCTCAACATGCCACACTATCAATCCATATCGTACCACTGATTTCTGCCAATATATAACCTCTGAGCTCATATGTCTCAGAGAAGGGCGTTAAGCAAGAGAATAAATTCTCCGCCGTCAAACAGATATATATTTAGCAGAGATCAAAAAATACAATATAAAGGAATACAATGTCAGACACACCATCCATTTACAAGTCCGTTCTGGGTCTGAACGAAACCGGAGGCACTTTCCTCGCATATCCATCCATCTCCAAGTACGTCTGGACGACCACCAACTATTTCCATCCTCTTGGGTGTACAGCCCAATCAGGATCGTCAGTAATTATCCGAACGATGTGAAGACTTCCGGTCTTTAACCACCGTCTTCATCTTCGACATATCGTCGAATCGGTTATCCAGAATGGGTATAAACCCGGCCTTCCCGAACAACCCGCGTATATTAAAAACGAATGTTACACAAACAAAGCATACGTCTCATTCCAATTCAGTAGCTACTAACCGTAAATCAACAAGAGAACAATTTCCCAAATATTAACCCCGAAGGCCGAAACCAACATCAGATCAATACCCAGGAAACCATTCTTCTTAGCTAACCTACAGCTAGTTTCTAAATTTCAATTCTTAGGGAAAGGTTCCCATTAATTTTATCCAAGATAAATTCTTTAAAATTTATCCTTTGATCTTCCTTTGGATGTCATTTCAAACCAAATTATGGTTTTCCAAACTAGTCGAGATTAGCGAACCACACCGAAGTAATTATTTATTTTATTTCCCAATCCCAACCTATTCATCCCATGAAGCAAAACTGGTAATACTCCATATCTAACACCACGGTGTTATCGGTAAAATTAATTACCATTTCACGTTCAAATCTAATTAAAGATTTAACCATCGCTTTGGAGCAAAACTGGTGATACTCCATTCTCGCTCATTTTCTAAAGTTGATAATTTAAATTATCAATTCCCCATTTCAATCTAATTGCAGATTCATTAAAACTCCTTTTACTGGGTTAAAGAACTAGGTGTTATTTAAAACACGGTTCACGACAAACCCAAATCACATTCTATTTATTATCGGGTTAAAGAACTAGTGTTATTTAAAACACAGTTCACGACAAACCCAAATCACATTCTATTTATTATCGGGTTAAAGAACTAGTGTTATTTAAAACACAGTTCACGATAAACCCATGAATCAATTCTGGTTTAATTTAATTCAAATATATTAGGAATTCCGATTATTTAAAACCCCTTTTTAAATCTCATTTATTTATTTAAAAACAAATCGGGTTTTAAATTTAGTTCAAACTAGTTCATTTTGATAAAAATCTATTTTTATCTTTTCAAATATGGAGTTTTTCATCCCAAATTTTCCCAAATCATTTCTAATGATTTTACACAAATTATTGATATTTTTAATAATTATATCAAGGCCCGTACAGTCGATTTCCAACAACGGCCATCGAACTGCACTTACAGCGACCTTTTTCAAATTTGATTTGGACGTATCTCCAAATCCAACCGTTAGATTTCAAATTTCTAATATTTTTTAGAAAGCTCTTTTCGATTCGAACCCAACGGTTCCGGTTTTAGGAGAATCCGACGGTCGGATCTCCCGTAATGTCCGTTTGAAATAAATGGTTGAAATTCACGAACTGCCGCGGCGCGGCGCGTTCTATTCAGGCCATTTATATTATATATATAATATATATTTCATCGATTTCTATTTAAAACGAATTTTATAAATAGTTTTGAATTCATTTCAAAAACAATTTCAACTTCCATTTCAATTCAATTCATTTCGAATCGTTTTCAATTCAATTCAAAGTCGTTTTCTATTCGATTCAATTCAAATTGGTTTTCTATTCGATTCAATTCAAATTGGTTTTCTATTCAATTCAATTCAAATTGGTTTTCTATTCAATTCAATTCAAATTGGTTTTCTATTCGATTCAATTCAAATTGGTTTTCTGTTCGATTCAATTCAAATTGGTTTTCTATTCGAATCAAATTCGTTATATATTCAATTCATTTCGAAATCGTTTTATATTCAATTCATTTCGAAATCGTTTTCAATTCAATTCATTTCGAAATCGTTTTCAATTCAATTCATTTCGAAATCATTTTCAATTCAATCCATTTCGAAATCGTTTTCAATTCAATTCATTTCGAAATCGTTTTCAATTCAATTCATTTCGAAATTGTTTTCAATTCAATTCATTTCGAAATCGTTTTATATTCAATTCATTTCGAAATCGTTTTCAATTCAATTCATTTCGAAATCGTTTTATATTCAATTCATTTCGAAATCGTTTTCAATTCAATTCATTTCGAAATCGTTTAAAATCGATATAAATATCTATCACGTCAAAATGGCGTCAATCTAATCAACACGGCTTCATAAATTTCTATTTTCAAATATTCTATTTCAAATATTTCTTTTTCAAAATAGTTGTTATTATCAAAATATTTCGTTCAACACATGACCAATCTCAATGGATGAGTACTGTCAACACATGAACCTTTATTTTATATTGATAAAGATGTAAATTTTATTACTAAAATATTTCGTTCAACACATGACCAATCTCAATGGATGAGTACTGTCAACACATGAACTTTTATTTTATAATATTCTTTATTTTTCAAATTGGAATGAGGCCCAATCAATTACCATATAAAGTTAATTATATGGATTTTCATACATTACACACATATAATAGCATTGAAAAATTATCAACCATCAACCAAAGTGCACTACACTGTATAAGCATCAAATATAGATATCTAACGCTTATAACAGCCTGTCAATCAATCGATCGACATATTTAATCAATCAGGATGAGTGAACTTCAAATTTCATCCCAACACCCGTGTGGGGTTTCAAACAATCAAACGCATATTTTATCTGTGCAGTTGGGCGATGTGTAAAATTTATCGACCCAATCAATGTCCTTCAAATAGGTGTACATAAACAAACCGTCTGGTTTGTAAATGAATATTTATTTATTTACATTCACGTTAAAAATTATATTTTTAACGACAAAACATTTTATTCCAACATATGAATTTCTATTCAGTTCATTCTTTAAATAAAATGATATTTTTATTTTTCTAACATATTTTAGAAAATTTCGGCGGCATAACGGCACGATACTAGAAACGGGACGAGGCCTAGCCTTATCCCCGGTCTAGTGAAGGCCCACGCCATTCACACATCAATCAAATCAATTCATTTCACCACACAATTCAGTTTCAATCAAATAATCTAACTTATTTTTGCAATCAAACAAACAAGTCCATGGTCTGTGGACGATTGTGTCGGGTGCTACTAAGCACCGTCTGCATCCTAGTATATATATAAATATTAATGAAATTGAAAGGTGAGAAATTCTCACCGAAAGCTATCCAAACATCTTGACTCTTCTTCGATATAAATCTTCTTCGTTCTCGCCTTTTTGTTACCTTCGTTGCCCGCTTTCACTACCTATGTAAAAATCGAATTTTTACTTCGCTATTCCATATATAAAAATCATATTTTTATTTCGAAGCTCAATATATAAAAATCATATTTTTACTATGTTGTTCAATATATAAAAATCGAATTTTTACTTCGATGATCAATATATAAAAATCTTATTATTATATTTTGTTCTCTAAAACAAAATATAATTTCCTTTTTCTAAACAAAGTATATTTTTTTCAAAACAAGGTTCATTTTTCCTTTCAAAACATATGTATATTTTCTCTTTTCAAAACAATGCGATATATATGTTTTTCAACACTAATGTGTATATACATATTTCTATGAGCTAAAATCATATTTTTTTCTTTGTGTTTCATATATAAAAACTGTAATTATACAATTTTTTTTTTTTTACATCTAAAAATCTGAAATTTAAAGCAATGTTTTTTTTTCCAAAAAGAAGCTGAAATTTACTTACTATTTTAATTCCTCAGTAATACTGCTTCAGGCTGTGTCGAACTGGGTTCCAAGCTAGGGTTGGTCGTTGCTTCGCCAAAGGGTCGTTGGAGGTCGATCAGAGTGCACCTCCTACTTCGCCATCGAGAGGGCTTCCCGTCGACACCCCACTTGGCTAGCTCGGTGGCCAGGACGGCGCGCAAAACGAGGCGATGCGGCGGCTTCTTGGAGGCTCGATTCGAACGATTAACACCCTGATGAAAGGCGAGGTCGGTATAGATTGGAAGAGCAAAAGATCCTCTACAATCTTTGCTTTATGATTCCAAAGATTATAAAATCATATAAAGGAAAAAGGATTTTATATAAGGAAATAATTATAAAATCAAAAGAGTTAAAAAGGAAATATATTTGTAAAACAAATATAAAGGAAATTATTTGTAAAACAAATATAAAGGAAATATATTTGTAAAACAAATACAAAGGAAGATATTTGCAAAACAAATAGAAAGAAAATATTTGTAAAACATTTACAAATAAAATAGAAAAAAGGAATATTTGTAAAACATTTAGAATTTAAAAGGAAATATTTGTAAAACATTTACAAATAGATTAAATAGAAATATTTATTTATAGGAAATAAATAGAATGTTGTAAAAGAAATATTTATTTGTTAAATAAATAGGAAAGATAAATAAATAAATAGGAAAGATAAAAGAAATATTTATTTGTTAAATAAATAGGAAAGATAAAAGAAATATTTATTTGTTAAAGAAATAGAAAAGATAAAAGAAATATTTACTTGTTAAATAAATAGAATTGAAAAGGGAATAGTTATTTGTTAAGTAAACAAATAGAAAAGGAATAATTCAAAGGAGATAATCCAAAGGAGATAATCCGAAGGAGATAATTCAAAGGAGATAATTCAAAAGGAAATGATTCAAAGGAGTTAACTCAAAAGAGTAAATCGAAATGAGTTAATCGAACACTAGTAATTCGATTAGAGTTAGAGTTAACCAGTTAGAGTTAATCGATTAGAGTTAGAGTTAACCAGTTAGAGTTAATCGATTAGAGTTAGAGTTAACTAGTTAGAGTTAATCGATTAGAGTTAGAGTTAACCAGTTAGAGTTAATCAGTTAGAGTTAACCAGTTAGAGTTAACCAGTTAGATTTATTCAAATGGAGCTAATCAAGTCGAGTTAATTAAGATGAGTTAATCAAACCGAGTAAATCTAAATGAGTTAATCCAAAGAACTTAGTCGAATATTGGTTATTTGAATAAGACTTAAAGGAGTATCGAATATAGTTTACTTGAATAGAGTTAAAGGAGTATCGAATATAGTTTATTCGAATAAAGTTGTAATAACCCGGAAATTTGTGCCAATTTAAAATTTTTATTTTGGCGATTTTAGTGAATTTTGAATATTTAAAATAAATTATTTTAAATAATAACGACGAAAATTTTATTTTGAATAGAATTAGAACGTATATATTTATATACGTCGTCGTTAGAATATAAATATTTATTTATAATTATAAAAGGAATTGAAAATGGCGCGGTAGTTCGAAAATTCGATTTCGAATTTCAAATGAATATACAGAATTCGTTTTAAGTCAGAATTGGACGAAACAAGAAATATTTGAATCTATTTGACGATATCTTTCTAACAAATGTAAGAAACTGAGATTTCACTTTATAGAGTGAAAGATATGTCCAGTTTAAAATTCAAAAAATTCACTGTGGAATATATATATATTAATATATATAAAGGCCTTAAAAATAGCCATTTTGCAAACGACCTCGGTTTTCGACGAAACCACTTTTGTTTGATCCGTGATGTCTAGTTATTGCTAGGTTTCAAAACTTGTAATATTTCGAATCAGTATGTGAGCGTGGCAAATGAAAACGTATTTAACCAGTTTCAGTTGATTTTAATCGACTGGAAAATGGCCATTTTTCCAATAGTCTCAGAATTCGATGAAATTAGTTTTGTTAGGACCGTATCGTCAATACGAAGCTAGAAAATATTTTTCGGGAATTTTCAGAGTCAGTATGTGACCCCAGTAAATTGAAATGCGCGTTCAAATTCAATATATAGATTTATATTTTGATTTTAAAACTTGTAGTTTTTCGAATCAATATGTGAGCGTGGCAAATGAAAACGTGTTTGACCAGTTTCAGTTGATTTTAATCGACTGGAAAATGGCCATTTTTCCAACTGTCTCAAAATTCGATGAAATTAGTTTTGTTAGGACCGTATCGTTAATACGAAGCTACAAAATATTTTTTAGGAATTTTTAGAGTCAGTATGTGACCCCAGTAAATTGAAATGCGCGTTCAAATTCAATATATAGATTTATATTTTGATTTTAACAGAAACTGATCGAAACGATCGAATCAGCTTACGATACATATCCCATTGTGTTCGAAATGGGGGTAATTAGCTATGGACGATAGTCGATGGGTTCGATTTCGAGGTCGAAATAAAAAGTTGCTTTTTGAAATTAATTAAATAAAATAATATATATTATTATATATTTCTTTTACTCTCCCTCTCCCCTCATTTCAAAATCGAATTCAGAAAAGAAAAAAAAAGAAAAAAAATACGATCACGCCCCTATACTGCCGCCGCCCTCCACCCAAGCGCCGTCGCCGATGATGAGGCCCCCCTCCTTCTCATCCGCCCTCCTCCTCTTCCTCCATCTCCTTCGTTCCTCCTTCCTCTCCCCTTCCACCGCAACTCCCCCAAAGCCAAAAACTGACGCGCCCCCCCTCGACTCGCATCCCACGCCGCTACCCCAGATCCGCCGCCCCAGGTCCACCAGCGACGCCCCCCCCCCCCTCTGACGCTGTGAGTTTTTCTTTTATTTATTATTATCATTTTTTTTTCTTTGATGATTTTATTGTAAGTAAATTGAAAATATAAAATTATTTTTTACTTATACAGTATATGTAATGAAATGATTTTTAGGTTAGAAAATTTTTGATTATTTTTAATATGTAAAAGATTATATTTTTAATATATATAAGATTAGATTTTATATAGAAGATGATAAAGTTTATACGGTTTTTAGAGAAAGAAAGATCATATTTTTAAAGCAAGAAAGATCATATTTTTAAAGCAAGAAAGATCATATTTTTAAAAATAGAAAAGGTCGGATTTTTATAAAGTTAATCGAATAGAAAAGGTCGGATTTTTATATAGTTAATCGAATAGAAAAGGTCGAATTTTTATATAGTGAGAAGAATAAAAATAAATTTTTTATCTATATAGTAGCGAGGTAAAAATAGAATTTTTATCTATATAGTAGCGATGTAAAAATAGAATTTTTATCTATATAGTGGCAGTATAAAAATGTGATTTTTATCCATATATAGCGACTATAAAAAGGTGATTTTTATGTACATATCAACAATATAAAAATGTGATTTTAATATATGTAGTGAATACGGACGACGAAAGTAACAAAAGGCGAGCACAGTGGAGATTTCCTACATATGAAGAGTCGTGGCGTTTGGTTTAGCTAGTCGGTGAGAACTCCTCACTTCTATTTTTATTTCTAGTTGAAATATATATTAGGACGCAGATGGTGCTTAGCAGCACACGACACCCGTCGTCCACAGACCATGGATGACTTGTTTGTTTGATTGCTGTGTTGTGAAATTTGATTGTGTGATGGTGAATGAAATAAAATATTTTATAGTGGAAAAAATTTTATAGTTAAAAATATGATTTTTAACGTATATATAAAATAAATATTTATAAACTAATCGGACGATTTGTTTATATACACTGATTTAACTGGTATTGATTGGGACGATAAATTTTACACATCGCCCAACCGCACAAATAAAATATGTGTTTGTTGATTTGAAACCCCACACGGGTATTGGGATGATATTTGGCGTAGACTAATCCCGATTGTTTAGTTGTATATCAATCGATGGGTTGACAGCCTGTGTAAGCGTTAATTATTTATATTTAATGCTTATGCAGTTGTGTGGTGCACTCTGGATGATGGTTGATTATTTATCGTTGCTATTATATACATGTGTTGTATGGAAATCCATATAATAAACGTTATATGGTAATTGACTGGGCCTCATTCCAATATAGAAAATAAATTCATGTGTTGAATTGGAAATAAATTCATGTGTTGAATTGAAAATAAATTCATGTGTTGAATTGAAAATAAATTCATGTGTTGAATAAAAGTCGTGTTGATTAGATTGACGCCATTTTTAACATGAACGATATTTATATCGATTTTTTTTCATTTTTATAATGAATATAGAAAAGAAAGTGATTTCAAAATTTAACGTTCTGAAAATATTATCATTTGTATATCGATGATGTGGAATATTCAATTTTGATTCGAAATTGAATATGAAGTTGAAATCGTTTTGAAAACGAATTTAAAACGATTTATAAAATACGTTTCAAAAGGAAATCGACGAAGTATATATTATATATATTATATATATAATATAATGGCCTGAATAGAACGCGTCGCGCTGCGGCAGTTCGCGAATTTCGACCATTGACTTTGAATTGACGTTGCGGGAGATCCGACCGTCGGATTCTCCTAAAACCGGAACCGTTGGGTTCGTATCGAAAAGTGATTTCTAACGAATATTAGAGACTAGAAATCTAGCGGTTGGACTTGGAATTATGTCCAAATCAAATTTAGAAAAGGTCGTTGTAAGTGCAGTTATATGGCCGTTGTTGGTAATCGACTGTACGGGCCTTGATAAAATTATTAAAAAATAGTAATAATTTGTGTAAAATCATAAGAAATGATTTGTGAAGAATTGGGATGAAAAATTCCATATTTGAAAAGATAAAAATAGTTTTTTATCAAAATGAACTAGTTTTGAACTAGAATTATAATTCTATTTATTTTTAAAATAAATAAAGTGGATTTGAAATGGTTTCAAAGGTAACCAGAATTTCCAATAATTGAATTGGAATGGATTCGAATCGAAATTCTGTTTGGTATATTTCGATGTTGGATTTCGTGATGAAATAGATATTGTTATGGGAATTTGAAAGATATATTAATATCGTTATTTCCAATACGATATTTGTTGGTCGTAGAATTTGATATTGAATATAAGCTGCTATATTTTCTATTTAGAGCCTTGTATTTAATATCAAATGTGATTTGGGTTTGTCGTGAATGGTGTCTTCATTAACACTGTCATTAAACCCAGTTGAGAAAAAGATTAAATCTTTTATTTAGATTTAATGAAGTGTACCAATTAAATGGTATTTAATTGGAATTGAATTTGAATTGATTTTTGGGATTATCGTGAACGGTATTTTAAATAACACTTGTTCTTTAACCCGATAATTAATGGAATGTGATTTTGGGTTGTCGTGAACGATATCTTCAATAATACTGTTCTTAGACCCAACGGAGTTAAGAAAAGCAGAAACTAACTGGAGATTAGTTAAGTTGAATGGTTCTTGGGTATTGATCTGATGTTGGTTTCGGCCTTCGGGGTTAATACTTAGGGAATTGCTCACTTGCTAATTTACGGTTAGGGACTGATTGAAATATGATGTGATTTTGGGGTTTATCGTGAACCGTGTTTTAAAAGACATCGGTTCTTTAACTCAGTTAAAGATTAAAAATAAGTGGAGTTTTAATGAATCTTTAATTAGATTGAAAAGATCAAGAATGGAGTATCACCAGTTTTGCTCCAGGCGATAGTTAAATCTTTAATTAGATTTGAATGTGAAATGGTAATTGAATTTACCGACAACACCGTGGTGTTATATATGAAGTATTACCAGTTTTACTTCATGGGATGAATAGGTTGGGATTGGGAAATTAAAACAAATGATTACTTCGGTAAGGTTCGTTAATCCCGACTAGTTTGGATAAACCATAATTTGGTTTGAATTGATATTCAAAAGAAGATTAAAGAATAAATTTAAGGAATTTATCTTTGATAAAATTAATGGGAACCTCTCCCTAAGAATGTGAAATTTAACAACTAACTGAAGATTAGTTAAGATGAATTGTTTCCTGTGCATTGATCTGATGTTGGTTTCGGCCTGCGGGGTTAATATTTTGGGAATTGTTCTCTTACTAATTTACGGTTAGTGACTGGTGGATTGGAATGAGGCGTATGTTGTGTTTGTGTAACACTTGTTTATTATATACGCGAGTTGCTCAAAAAGACCGAGTTTATCCCATTCTGAATAACTGATTCGACGTGGTGTCGAAGAGGAAGACGGTGGTTGAAGACCGGAGGTCTTCACGTCGTTTGGTGATTACTGATGATATTGATTAGGCTGTACACCCAAGAGGAGGGAATCAGTTGGTGATCGTCCAGACGTACTTGGAGATCGATGGATATGCGAGGAATAAGTTTCCTTCGATTTCGTTCAGGCCCAGAACGGACTTGTAAATGGATGTGTGTCTGACATCGGATTTCATTCTGTGATTGATATCGGTTGCATAGCGTGAATTGCCTGTGTGGCATGCTGAAATGCAAATGATCAAGGCTTCTGTTGGAAAGCAGAGTCTTGTGGTTGATGATCAAAGCACGGCCTGTGTGGCATAGCTTTGTGTAGCGTTGATTCGCGAGCCTCACACCCCGGTTGTGAATCAGAAAAGGTAGAAGGACCTCAGGGAGGACATGCGTTTCTTTCTAGCTAGAAGTGGCGTCAGTGGTTTTACACGCACTGACGAGTTTGACTTATGTGGTTGTTGCTGTTGCGAGGCACCTCGGATATATCGGTGACTATGTGAAGCCGATGGAGTCATTTTTTGGCTCGTTTACGCCCCAAAGGGCGGGGAAACGTAGTGTTCAGGCATAATAATCCACATCGGTGGACCGACCCTGACGATCCAAGGGGCAGTTACGGTTGTTCCTGAGGCTCGGGCTAGACAGTCTCAAATCGGTGAGGACTATCTTTTGCTTCGGTTCACAGATGGAAATCCAATTTCCAAATACGTGACTATGCGGTTTTATTTGTAAAGCCTAGTATAGCGACATAGTGGGATGGGGCACTCATGCCATCTATGATTGATACTTATGATTGAAATTGTTTTATACACTATGCACTTATAATAGTATCAAATGATTTGTTTTTAGAGTATCAAGCATTCTTGGCTATTATAAGGTAAAAACCCTATCCTCCGGCTTGCGTTGCATTGTGTGATGGGACCTTGGTCTTATAATGGCTTCATTTTTCTTTATTTAGCATTGCGCTGTTTGTTTTATGCATTACTATTCTTGGGGGGAAACCTGTTCCGTGTTATATGGCGTGGTCCCTTAATTTACCTAACTTTAAAAATAAAGATTAACACTATTTTAGTTCTCACACCAGTCACATGGCAGACCTGGAGTTTATTGTTTTAACCTAAACTATGGGTGCCCTTATTTTGACACGGGCAGCTAGTGGTTTTGGTTTTGCAGATTTATACTCACAGGAACCCGGTTTACAGCTGGAATGATATCCGGAAAGCTCTGTATCCGTATATCTCTTTCAGTTGTCTATTGTATTAATTTTCCGCTACAGTAATGTATTTAAGTCTCTGATATTTCTGTGTTGTATAATATTTATTCATACTCTGTATATTCTTGTATTCTGATGGAATTGTTGTAATAAACAATGAAATGTTCTTCTGTCTGCGTTCCGAGGTGGCTTGTTCTCAACTCAATCCATGATTTCCCGTTAGGGGGATCTCGGGACGTGACATTTGGTATCAGAGCTATGGTTTACAGAGCTCGAAGAACAAGACACATTGGAACCAAACGAAAGAACTCATCAGAGATTGGATTAGTAATATCCAATGGGAATGACTCATTAGAGATGGGATCAATAGTATCCTAGAACGAGTGTGAAGAGTATATTTTCAAAAAATGAAAATAAATTTTGTTTTGAAATTTAAATCGTTGTATACGTATTTAAATATTTATATTAAATTAGTTTAGACAATCCAATATATAAAGACTTTGCATATACGCCTTGCAGACGTGTATTCGAAGTTTTAATATGCTGGATAAATATAGAATCACGCTCTAGTCGCCGGGAGATGGTTCTGATGATTGAAGCCTCATCATCAGGATTTATGTTCGAGTGACGAAAGCGGGATTTCTGTATATTTCCAATTGACTGGTGTGAGAACCAAAACTAGATAGAGCTTATTGTTGTGATTAGGCATCAAAAATGTGATTTTTGACTGTATATCAAAATTATGAATTCAAAAAGCTAATCAACTAATTGATTGCTAGGTGAGTTGTTTGATTATTGTTTGATTAATTAAATGTTGAACCTTTAGCCAAATTAATCAAATAGTGAGTTGTACTGAAAATTTATCGCATATGCATGCATATACATGTACTTACATTGAATAGGTCACAGCAAGGAGGCTAAAGCAGAGGAATAAAATTGTTTGCCTAACAAATAGGTATATGTTTATTGTATTTTTTGGGTTTTGGATGATTTTATAAGCCGATTGGCTAGCCGCTTGGCTTTTTCTTTTGGATTGAAGAAGGCCATGGGAGGCTATATGAAATATCCCGAAGTCCCCGGTGTAGGGGAGGTTATGGCGAAATTTTTCGAAAATTTAGGGTGTTAGCCAAATTTTTGAAAAATTTGAAAAGTTCTTAGAAACTGAAAAGTTGAAGTACTTAAGCCGTAATGAAAACAATGGAAGTTGAGTTGATTTGTAAAACAACTTTCGGCTTCGTTCCTTTTCGGGGACGAAAAGTTTTAAGTGGGGGAGATTGTAATAACTTGGAAATCTGAGCCAATTTAAAATTTTTATTTTGGCGATTTTAGTGAATTTTGAATATTTAAAATGAATTATTTTAAATAATAACGACGAAAAATTTATTTTGAATAGAATTAGAATGTATATATTTATACACGTCGTCGTTAGAATGTAAATATTTATTTATAATTATAAAAGGAATTGAAAATGGCGCGGTAGTTCGAAAATTCGATTTCAAATTTCAAATGAATATATAGAATTCGTTTTAGGTCGGAATTGGACGAAACAAGAAATATTTGAATCTGTTTGACGATATCTTTCTAAGAATGTAAGAAACTGAGATTTCACTTTATAGAGTGAAAGATATGTCCAGTTTATAATTCAGAAAAGCCGCTGTGGAATATATATATTTTTTAATATATTTAAAGGCCTTGAAAATAGCCATTTTGCAAACGACCTCGGTTTTCGACGAAACCACTTTTGTTGGATCTGTGATGTCTAGTTATTGCTAGGTTTCAAAATTCGTAATTTTTCGAATCGATATGTAAGCGTGGCAAAGGAAAACGTGTTTGACCAGTTTCAGTTGATTTTATTCGACTGGAAAATGGCCACTTTTCCAACGATCTCAGAATTCGATGAAATTAGTTTTGTTAGGACCGTAACGTCAATACGAAGCTAGAAAATATTTTTCGGAAATTTTTAGAGTCAGTATGTGACCCCAGTAAATTGAAATGCGCGTTCAAATTCAATATATAGATTTATATTTTGATTTTAACAGAAACTGATCGAAACGATCGAATCAGCTTAAGATACATATCCCACCGTGTTCGAAATGGGGGTAATTAGCTATGGATGACTGTCGGTGGGTTCGATTTCGAGGTCGAAATAAAAAGTTGATTTTTGAAATTAAATAAAATAATATATATTATTATATATTTCCTTTACTCTCCCTCTCCCCTCATTTCCAAATCGAATTCAGAAAAGAAAAAAAAGAAAAAAAATACGATCGCGCCCCTATACTGCCGGCGCCCTCCACCCTAGCGCCGCCGCCAATGATGAGGCATCCCCTTCCTCCTCCGTCCTCCTCCACTTCCTCCATCTTCTTCGTTCCTTCTTCCTCTCTCCTTCCACCGCAACTGCCCCAAAGCCAAAAACTGACGCCGCCCCCCCTCGACTCGCACCCCACGTCGCTACCCCAGATCCGCCGCCCGCCGCCCCAGGTCCACCAGCGACGCCCAGCGCGCGATGCCCCCCCCCCCCCCCACCAGACGCTTTGAGTTTTTCTTTTATTTATTATTATCATTTTGTTTTCTTTGATGATTTTGTTGTAAGTAAATTGAAAATATAAAATCAATTTTTACCTATACAGTATATGTAATGAAATGATTTTTAGGTTAGAAATGTTTTGATTATTTTTAATATGTAAAAGATTATATTTTTAATATATATAAGATTAGATTTAATATAGAAGATGATAAACTTTATAGGTTTTTTAGAGAAAGAAAGATCATATTTTTAAAGCAAGAAAGATCATATTTTTAAAGCAAGAAAGATCATATTTTTAAAAATAGAAAAGGTCGGATTTTTATTTAGTTAATCGAATAGAAAAGGTCGGATTTTTATATAGTGAGAAGAATAAAAATAAAAATTTTATCTATATAGTAGCGAGGTAAAAATAGAATTTTTATCTATATAGTGGCGATGTAAAAATAGAATTTTTGTCTATATAGTGGCGGTATAAAAATGTGATTTTTATCCATATAGAGCGATTATAAAAATGTGATTTTTATATACATGGCAACAATATAAAAATGTGATTTTTATATATGTAGTGAATACGGACGACGAAAGTAACAAAATGCGAGTACGGCGAACATTTCCTACACATGAAGAGTCGTGGCGTTTGGTTTAGCTAGTCGGTGAGAACTCCTCACTTCTATTTTTATTTCTAGTTGAAATATATACTAGGATGCAGACGGTGCTTAGCAGCACCCGACACCCGTCGTCCACAGACCATGGATGACTTGTTTGTTTGATTGCTGTGTTGTGAAATTTGATTGTGTGATGGTGAATGAAATAAAATATTTTATAGTGGAAAATATTTTATAGTTAAAAATATGATTTTTAATGTATATATAAAATAAATATTTATAAACAAATCAGACGATTTGTTTATATACACTGGTTTAACTGATATTGATTGGGACGATAAATTTTACACATCGCCCAACCGCACAAATAAAATATGTGTTTGTTGATTTGAAACCCCACACGGGTATTGGGATGATATTTGGCGTACACTAATCCTGATTGTTTAGTTGTATGTCAATCGATGGGTTGACAGCCTGTGTAAGCGTTAATTATTTATATTTAATGCTTATGCAGTTGTGTGGTGCACTCTGGATAATGGTTGATTATTTATCGCTGCTATTATATACATGTGTTGTATGGAAATCCATATAATAAACGTTATATGGTAATTGATTGAGCCTCATTCCAATATAGAAAATAAATTCATGTGTTGAATTGGAAATAAATTCATGTGTTGAATTGGAAATAAATTCATGTGTTGAATTGAAAATAAATTCATGTGTTGAATTGAAAATAAATTCATGTGTTGAATAAAAGCCGTGTTGATTAGATTGACGCATTTTTGACGTGAACGATATTTATATCGATGTTATTCATTTTTATAATGAATATAGAAAAGAAAGTGATTTCAAAATTTAACGTTTTGAAAATATTATCATTTGTATATCGATGATGTGGAATATTCAATTTTGATTCGAAATTGAATATGAAGTTGAAATTGTTTTGAAAACGAATTTAAAACGATTTATAAAATAAGTTTTAAAAGGAAATCGACGAAGTATATATTATACATATTATATATATAATATAATGGCCTGAATAGAATGCGCCGCGCTGCGGCAGTTCATGAATTTCGATCATTGACTTTGGATTGACGTTGCTGGAGATCCGACCGTCGAATTCTCCTAAAACTGAAACTGTTGGGCTCGTATCAAAAAGAGCTTTCTAAAGAATATTATAGATTAGAAATCTAATGGTTGGATTTGGAATTATGTCAAAATCAAATGTAACGACCCAGAAAATCTGAACCAATTTAAAATTTTTAAATTGGCTAAAATAATGGATTTTAAATATTTAAAATAAATATTTTAAATAATGGCGATGAAAACTGAGTTTGAATCGACAATTGAAAACGAATATAATTAATTATAATTATAAATAAGGCCTGAAATGGCGCTGTAGTTTCAAAAATCGAATTCAAACTTTGTCGGACTATACCGGGTGCAAAACAAAACGAATTTTAGTGAAACCAAAAATATTTAAATCTGTTAGTGAATACCTTTCCAACGAATCTGACAAATCGAAATTTGATAGCGGGAATCAAAAGATATGTCCAATTGAAAATTCTGAATAGTCGCTATGGAATTCAGGCCCTTAAAAATGGACATTTTGCAAACGACCTCGGATTTCGACGATACCACTTTTGTTGGATCCGTGATGTCAAATTATTGCTAGGTTTCAAATTTCATAATTTTTCGAATCAATATGTGAGCGTGGCAAAGGAAAACGCGTTTGACCAGTTTCAATTGATTTTAATCGACGGGATATTGGCCATTTTTCGAACGGTCTCAGAATTTGACGAAACTAGTTTTGTTAGGACCGTATCGTCAATACGAAGCTAGAAAATATTTTTCGAGAATTTTTCTAGTTAGTATGTGACCCCGGTAAATTGAAATGCGCGTTCAAATTCAATATATTGAATTATATTTTGTTTTTGACGAAAACTGATCGAAACGATCGAATCAACTTACGATTCATATCCCATTGTGTTCGGGACGGGGGTAATTAGCTAGGGACGACAGTCGTTGGGTTCAATTTGGTATTCGTATGTAACATCTCACTTTAACGTAATAAAACATTATTAAAATTATAAAATATATTTAAATTAAGTGTCCAACCCTAGGTCAAAAAGGGAAGTCCACGGTCAAAGCTTCATTAGCCGCCTCTCTCTTACGATAACGGCTGGGAGCCTCAAATTTTCTTTCGATTAAATCTCCCAATTCGTTTCGAAATTCAATCCAAACCCAATCGAAAATCGAAGACCTCTCAATCATCTTTAAATCCATACAGCTGAGATCGGAAATCTCGATCTCTATTGGCTGGGTTACTCCTTGAAAGCTCCGTCGTTCGCAGTCAAATCAGGGACGGAGGGGGGGCATCGACTCTGGCACTCACACAGGCGATGGTGGAGGAGCTGAAGCCGGAGGTTATGGAAGTGTCGGATCATGGTTTAATGCGTTGAGGTGCGTGCGGTTTTGGGATTAAAGGATGGAGCTCATGGGTTCTTTGATGCCTGTAGGAGACGATGGAAGCAGCTTTACAGAACGAAGACACAGTGAGTTGATTTTTATTGTTTATTTTAATTTAAATATAAATGCAGTTTTTTTAATTTAAATATAAATGCAGTTTTTTTAATTTAAATATAAATGCAGTTTTTTTTTTATAATAAATATAAATGCAGTTTTAATAAATATAAAGGCAGCTTTTATTTTCATTTTTTTTATATAAATATATATAGCATTATGACGATAAAACTAGAAAGGTTTTAAAATAAAATACTTTCAAATAGAAAATATAAAATAGAATTTGTTTCAAAAAATAAAATTAGCATATGGTTTTCAAAATAAAATTAGCATATGGTTTTCAAAAAAATAAAATTAGCATATGGTTTTCAAAAAATAAAATTAGCATATGGTTTTCAAAAATAAAATTAGCATATGGTTTTCAAAAATAAAATTAGCATAAGGTTTTCATAAATAAAATTAGCATATTGTCTTCAAAATAGAAATATGATTCGTTTTCAAAATAGAAATTAGCGATGTTTTAAAAATAAAAATATACATTGTTTTAAAAAATAGAAGTCGCAGAATAAAAATATGATTTTTATTGAAATAAAGAAGTAAAAATTTGATTTTTACATATGTAGAGAATACGGGCAACGAAAGTGATAAGAGACGAGAACAGTAAAGATTTCCTGCATTAGAAGTGTCGTGGGATTGAATTAGCTATTGGTGAGAATTTCTCACTCTTCAATTTCTTTTTCTAGCTATATATATATATGTGTTGAAATAAAAGTGAATTGCTATATATAAATATATATATATATATATATATACGCCCCTCGTCCACAAACCATGGACGATATTTATTGATTGAAATTGTTGTGAAAATTGATTGATAGCGAATGATTGTTTGGGATTGTTTGTGGTTGATATTGATTGATGGTGGTTGAAAAATACCCATTTGTGGTTGAGAAATATTTGGTTGAAACCACATAGGATTAGTTTTGTGGAAATGAAATAAATATATACATGCCGCCTGCGTGCGAACTAGATGCATGATCCCCATTGTCAAAAACCGCGAGGTTTTAAGGTAGAGCGAGGAGCCGTACTAGGGACGGTCCCGGTTTTAACTACCCTGTCGTTATGCTGCCGAAATTTTTAATAATATTCGTGTGTTTGAATTATTTTCATCTGCTTAAACTTTATTTCTTCACTGAATAGAAAACCTTCATGTGTTGAATTGATATTCATTCATTGATTAGAAATTCATGTGTTGAATGGTATTCGCGTTATAAATATAAAAATCACATTTTTATCTATATATAGAAACTATAGAAAACCTTCATGTGTTGAATCGATATTCATTCGTTGAATTGAAATTCATGTGTTGAATGGTATTCATATTTTGAAATAGATTGTTTGATAATAAAAATCACCTTTTATCGACTATACGAACTGTGTAAAATAATCTCGTTTTGAAAGAAATTGTTTTATAAGAAAAAAAATCCTATTTTTATCACCATTATGAAATATATAAAATAATAGTGTTTTGAAATGAGATGGTTTACAACAAAAATCACATTTTTATTGTATGCATGAATCGTTAAAATGTGAAGTGTTAAAAATAGCCACTTGTTCAAATAAACATATATGAGTTGAAATATTCATTAATTAGCTAATGAAATGATTTGTGCCTATGTATGTAACATTAGAATGAATGGTGTTTTTAAACCAAATAGAAATCAAATATGAAGTTGAATAGAAAATGATAAATGATAAGAACTGTATATATATGTACATGCATATTCATTGAACAGGTTATAGCAAAGGGGCTAGAGAAGAGGAATAAAATTTTGTGCCCGACAAATAGGTACACATTTACTGTTTTGTTTGGGTGATGATTTTATGAGCCTGTTGGCTAGCCGCTTGGCTTTTTCTTTTTCTTTTTGAGATTAGAAGGACCGGGAAAGCTATTTGCGATTTCCCGATGCTCCCGGTGCAGGGGAGGTTATGGCGAAATTTTCCAAAATTTTAAGGCGTTAGTGAAATATTTGAAGTGAAAACGATATTGAAATCATTGAATGAACTATATTTATATAAATATATAAATATAAATAAAATTAAAACTGAACATAGTCGTGCAGTTCGTGTTTTGAAACCGTGTTTTCAAACAGCTAGTATAGGGAATCCGACCATTGGATTTTCCCGAAACCGCAACCGTCGGGTTCGCCTTGGAAATATCTTCCAAACGGCACCAACTTTGTAAAAATCCAACGGTTGGATTGTCTGGAATGTTTAATTCAAATCTGAAGAAAAACAGCGCCAGAAGCGATTATATTTATATATATATATATAATTATATATTTAATCGAATAACGACGCTGCAGTTCGTATTTTGAAATCGAAACTTCAAACGATTGTACCGGGAGATCCGACCGTCGGATTTTCCCGAAACTGAAACCGTTGGATTCATTTTGAAAAGACCTTTTTAATGATGTAAATTTTGTGAAGATCCAACGGTTAGATTTTCAGATATGTGTAAATCAAATCTGAAGAAAAACAGCGCCACGGCCGCTTTATGGCCCGAAGCGTCGTTTTGAATAAATTAGCTATTTTAAAATAAATAAAAATATCGATAAATAGTTATAAAATATCATAAGCGATATGGAATGGAAATAAACTGAATTTGCTCGATTTATGTGGCTTTTGATGGTTGAATGTGTTTGGTGTGAAAATTACATTAAAGAACAAGATTGGTGCCGTCAAATAATTTAACCATTGAAATAAATATACGTGAATTATTTGAAAAGGCCGAGTTAATTCTCATTTCAAATAATTGACCGACGATTGAAAGTCGAAGATGAAGACGATGGTCGAAGACCGGAGATCTTCACCTCGTTTGGATGGTAACCGAGGTCCTGATTGGGAGGCATCCCGAAATATGGATAATGAGTGGTGATCGTCCAGACGTACGTGAAAATCGATGGGTTTGCGAGGTATTTAGTGCCTCCGGTTTCGTTCAGACCCAGAACGGACTTGTAAATGGACTGTGTGTCTGACATTGGATTTTCTCCTGTGTTGATTGATCTCTATTAAATATACATCTGTTTGGCGGCGGAGAATTTATTCTTTTGCTTAACGCCCTTCTCTGAAATGCACGAGCTCAGAGGTTGTATATCGATGGACATCAGTCGCATGGCAGGAATTGCCGGTGTGGCATGCTAAGATGCAGTGATCAGGACTTCTGTTGAAAAGCAAAGTCTTGTGGTGATGATCAAAGCACCGCCTGTGGCTTTGTGTATAACGTAAAATCGCGAGCCTCACACCCCGGTATGAACCAGAAACGGGAGAAGGACCTCAGGGAGGGCATGCGTTTCTTTCTAGCTAGGGTGGTGTCAGTGACCTACCAGCCCTGACATTTATATACTTTTCACCTATGTGGTTGTTGCTGTTGCGAGGCGCCTCGGTTTGATCGGACGATCCGGGTCCGATGGAGTCATTCGTTGGCTCATTTACGCCCCAAAGGGCGGAGAAACGTATTGTTCAGGCACTATAATCCACTCCGTGTGGCCGGCCCTGTCGCTCCAAGGGGCAGTTGCGGCTGTTCCGGAGACATGGGCTAGATTGTCTCGAAGTCGGTAAGGACTATCCTTTGCCTTGGTTCAGGACGGAAATCCAATTTCCAAATACGACATCGTGCGAATTTGATTGTATACCTATATATGGCGACATAGTGGTATGGGGCATTAATGTCGTCTATGATTGATAGTTATGATTCAAATTGTTTTTGAAACATATAAACACTAGCAATAATATCAAATACCTTTGTTTTATTCGTATCAAGCATATTTTGGCCATTATAAGGTAAAAACTCTATCCTCCGGTTTGCGTTGCATTGTGTGATGGGAACTGAGTCTTATAACGGCTTCATTTTTATAAAAAGCATAGCGATGTTTAAAAGAATGATTTGTTTTAAAGCACTGGCAATCCAATGGAGTAAACCCATTCCACGAAAGTGGCGTGGTCCTGTGATTGGCCAAAATATATATATGTGTTGAGTAGATTTCTCATACCAGTCCCATGACTGACTCGTAGTTTGTTTCACTCTCAAACTCGAGTGCCCCTTTTTCTACACGGGCAGCCTTGTATTCAGGTTTAGCTGGTTCTTTCTGGATAGCTGGAGCTGAAGATGGATTCTATCATTTACCTCTTTTTATGCTGTTCAGCTCCTATTGTACATATTTTGTTTGTTTTTTCGCTGTAGACATTTATGTATAGCTGAACTGTATTTGTACTAAGTAAGATCCTGTATACTGTGTAACTCTGATGATTACTTTTATCCAGTATATTCTATTGTTCATTATGGTGTATTTATTTAATTCTGTTTTGCTATTATCTGTTTCTGTGTTATATTCCAAAGATAACCCTTGTCTCCGTCTGAACGGGATTTCGGGTCGTCTCAATCAAATTTGGAAAAGGTCGCTGTAAGTGCAGTTCGATAGCCGTTGATGGAAATCGACTGTACGGGCCTTGATAAAACTATTAAAAATAGTAATAATTTGTATAGAATCATAAGAAATGATTTGTGAAGAATTGGGATGATAAATTCCATATTTGAAAAGATAAAAATATTTTTTTATCGAAATGAACTAGTTTTGAACTAGAATTATAATTCTATTTATTTTTAAATAAATAAAGTGGATTTGAAATGGTTTCAAAGGTAACCAGAATTTCCAATAATTGAATTGGAATGGATTTGAATCGAAATTGTCTTTGGAATATTTTGATGTTGGATTTCGTGATGAAACAAATATTTTTATGGGAATTTGAAAGATATATTAATATCATTATTTCCAATACGATATTTGTTGGTCATAGAATTTGATCTTGAATATAAGCCGATATATTTTCTATTCAGAGCCTTGTATTTAATATCAAATGTGATTTGGGTTCGTCGTGAATGGTGCCTTCATTAATACTGTCCTTAAACCCAGTTGAGAAAATATTAAATCTTTTATTTAGATTTAATGAAGTGTACCAATTAAATGGTATTTAATTGGAATTGAATTTGAATTGATTTTTGGGTTTATCGTGAACGGTGTTTTAAATGACTCTTGTTCTTTAACCCGATAATTAATGGAATGTGATTTTGGGTTGTTGTGAACGATATCTTCAATAATACTGTTCTTAGACCCAACGGAGTTAAGAAAATCAAAAACTAACTGGAGATTAGTTAAGTTGAATGGTTTCTTGGGTATTGATCTGACATTTTTTTGGGCCTTCGGGGTTAATACTTAGGGAATTGCTCACTTGCTATTTTACGGTTAGGGACTGATTGAAATGTGATGTGATTTTGGGGTTTATCGTGAACCGTGTTTTAAAAGACATCGGTTCTTTAACCCAGTTAAAGATTAAAACTTAGTGGAGTTTTAATGAATCTTTAATTAGATTGAAAAGAACGAGAATGGAGTATCACCAGTTTTGCTCCAGGCGATAGTTAAATCTTTAATTAGATTTGAACATGAAATGGTAATTGAATTTACCGACAACACCGTGGTGTTAGATATGCAGTATTACCAGTTTTACTTCATGGGATGAATAGGTTAAGATTGCGAAATTAAAACAAATGATTACTTCGGTAAGGTTTGTTAATCCCGACTAGTTTGGATAAACCATAATTTGGTTTGAATTGATATTCAAAAGAAGATTAAAGAATAAAAATTTAAGGAATTTATCTTTGATAAAATTAATGGGAACCTCTCCCTAAGAATGTGAAATTTAGAAACTAACTGAAGATTAGTTAAGATGAATGGATTGCTGTGTATTGATCTGCTGTTGGTTTCGGCCTTCGGGGTTAATATTTGGGGAATTGTTCTCTTACTAATTTACGGTTAGTGACTGGTGGATTGGAATGAGGCGTATGTTGTGTTTGTGTAACACTTGTTTATTATATACGCGAGTTGTTCAGAAAGACTGGTTTTATCCCATTCTGAATAACTAATTCGACGTGGTGTCGAAGAGGAAGACGGTGGTTGAAGACCGGAGGTCTTCACGTCGTTTGGGTGATTACTGATGATATTGATTAGGCTGTACACCCAAGAGGAGGGAAACAGTTGGTGATCGTCTAGACGTACTTGGAGATCGATGGATATGCGAGGAATAAGGTTCCTCTGGTTTCATTCAGGCCCAGAATGGACTTGTAAATGGATGTGTGTCTGACATCGGATTTCATTCTGTGTGATTGATATCGGTTGCATAGCGTGAATTGCTTGTGTGGCATGCTGAGATGCAAATGATCAAGGCTTCTGTTGAAAAGAAGAGTCTTGTGGTTGATGATCAAAGCACGGCCTGTGTGGTATAGCTTTGTGTAGCATTGATTCGCGAGCCTCACACCCTGGTTGTGAATCAGAAAAGGGAGAAGGACCTCAGGGAGAACATGCGTTTCTTTCTAGCTAGAAGTGACGTCAGTGGTATTACACGCCCTGGCGAGTTTGACTTATGTGGTTGTTGCTGTTGCGAGGCACCTCGGATATATCGGTGACTATGTGAAACCGATCGAGTCATTTGTTGGCTCATTTACGTCCCAAAGGGCAGGAAAACGTAGTGTTGAGGCATAATAATCCACATCAGTGGACCGGCCCTGACGATCCAAGGGGCAGTTCTGGCTGTTCCTAAGGCTCGGGCTAGACAGTCTCGAATCGGTGAGGACTATCTTTTGCCTCGATTCACATATGGAAAATCAATTTCCAAATACGTGACTATGCGGTTTTATTTATAGAGCCTAGTATGGCGACATAGTGGGATGGGGCACTCATGCCGTCTATGATTGATACTTATGATTGAAATTGTTTTATACACTACGCACTTATAATAGTATCAAATGATTTGTTTTTAGCGTACCAAGCATTCTTGGCTATTATAAGGTAAAAACCCTATTGTTCGGCTTGCGTTGCATTATGTGATGGGACCTGGATCTTATAATAGCTTCATTTTTCTTTGTTTAGCATTGCGCTGTTTGTTTTATGCACTAGTATTCTTGGGAGGAAACCCGTTCCGTGTTATATGGCGTGGTCCCTTGATTTACCTAACTTTAAAAATAAAGATTAACACTGTTTCACACCAGTCACATGGCTGAACTGGAGTTTATTGTTTTAACATAAACTCTGGGTGCTTTTATTTTGACACGGGCAGCTAGTAGTTTTGGTTTTGCAAATTTATATTCACAGGAACCCGGTTTACAGCTGGAATGATATCCGGAAAGCTCTGTATCCATATATCTCTTTCAGTTGTGTACTGTATTATTTTTCCACTGCAGTAATGTATTTAAATCTCTGATATTTCTCTGTTGTATAATATTTATTCATACTCTGTATATTCTTGTATTCTGATGGAATTGTTGTAATAAACAATGAAATGTTCTTCTGTCTGCGTTCTGATGTGGCTTGTTCTCAACTCAATCCGTGATTTCCCGTTAGGGGGATCTCGGGACGTGAAAAAAGTTTAAAGAAAGGAGTTATCAATTTTAGTTTAATCGAAAGGAGTTATTGATTAGTTTAATCGAAAGGAGTTATCGATTTTAGTTTAATCGAAAGGAGTTATCGATTTTAGTATAATCGAAAGGAGTGAATCGAATTTAATTATTCGAACAGGAGTAATCGAAAATAGTTTATTCGAAAAGACAAATTTTTTTAATATCGTTTATTCGAAAGAAGGAGTTATTCGAATTTAGTTTTTCGAAAAGGATTTAATCGAAAATAGTATATTAGAAAGAGAGATTATCGAATATAGTTATTCGAAAGTTAAGTAAATCGAATATGGTATTCGAAGGTAAGTAAATTGAATATAGTTATTCAAAAGAAGTTAGTCGGGTATGGTTAGTCGAGTCGAGTTAATCAAATAGAGTTAAGTCGAACATTTGTTAATCAAATGTTAGTAAATCGAATATGGTATTCAAAAGTAATAAATCGAATATGGTATTCGAAAGGGAGTTAATCGAATATAAATATTCGAAGGAGAGTTAATCAAATAGAGATTTTACTCGAAAGGGAGTTAATCATCGAATTCGATTATATCGAATTCGAGAAAGTATTATTTACTTTCCGATGTTTAAATCAAGATTTAGTTATTTATAAATTAGGTGTTTATTTATTTATTCACATCAAAGAATAAAGGCTAAAATTGAAATTAGATATTTCGAAAGGAGGGATTATAACGTTATCGTTATAACCAATGTTCTGTAAAAGAAGTGGATTCATAAATAGAATCCGAGAGTTACGTAAGGAAGCTTGTTAAAGATTTAAAAGATAAACTTTGACTATTTCGAGGTTAAAACGTTGTTCAGTTAAGGTCTGAGAGGTAATTATACCCCAACTTGATTGACTTCCTTCTTAACTAAGGAATGGTAAGGTTTGATAGTGAAGGTTCGTTAAGTGAATATAGTTAATGAAGGTAATGGTGAATTGGCATAGCGATGTTTTATTTAAACATCTGTTTAAATCCAAGGAATGAGTTTTGGAAACGTTTTCCAAATAAATCAGAGATATTTTCTAATCATAGAGAATGAAATGTTGAATGGTAAAGAATACTGGAATGACAGTGATACGTGGAAAGGAGATGGAAATGTTTGCCAATGATTAATGACGTATATTTTCTAAATTTAGAAAATAAGGATTTCTGTGTGTATATATATATACATATATATATATATATATATATATATATATATAGAAACAGGAAATGGAGAATGAATAAATTAATGATAAATTAATTTAAGAGATAAATATTGAATGTTGATCGATCGATAAAATTTCCATTTGGAAATAATATCGTTGTTTGCACACCTATTTTTCTTTGATAGTTAACTCACCGATTACTGAAGTTTTCGACCATTTTAACGTTGTTAATATGGAGAGACCAGTTGTATTATTATCCGAAGAACCATTCCGTAATGGCATAAGCGTTGTGAATCATATATGCCAAAGATAATTGAAGACGGAGTAAAGTGCAAGGGCTGTGGTATAAATCTTAGGTAAAGATTGCCTAAGACGGTTGTACTGAATAATGCCTTCGGTTTGCCCAGTCCCAGGACGACATGTATGGAAGAATGTCTGACAGAGTATATTTAATAGATCGCGTAAGTTGATCTCTTCAAATGTATTTACGTTTGGTGGCGGATGAATTAGTTTCACTTAGCTGTATACCCGTGGTATTTTTGGGGAAATCAATTTTTGATTTGGTGGGTATGACAATGTGACATTCAAAGTGAATAAATGTGTAATCTGTCAGAGATAAGCGTGGCCTCTAGCCTCACAACCAGGAAATGACAAAAATCGGGCAGGCAGCATGGCTATGTAGGTCGCACCTATTAGGGTGTATAATCACATGATCTAGAGTTTCATTTACTTCTAAAAATCTATTGTCGATGCTGTCCCATTCGGGAAACGGTTGCTGATCCCAACCGTTGGTGATATACATTCGATACACTCAAGCGAAATGAGTGGTAGGTCATGTGTGGCTGGGTTGCAAGATGTTCTTGTTGAACCCATTGTATTCCTCTCTAGAGGTGCACTAGCGAAAGGTTCCATACCTTATCATAGTTGGGAATCCATTACCCAATACGTGCTTGCGGTTTTGATTATATACTATATATGTAGAACGTGAGATGAAAGCGTTTTTACTAGATGATTATTATATTGTAGTTGATCGACATTATTATAATATCAAAAGGTTTTTGATATAAAGATATTTTGGATTTTCATAAGGAAAAACCCATTCTGTTATACGGCGTGGTCTTATGGGATATCGTTTTATGGCTGAAACTGTTTTAAACTGTTTTACTCATACCAGTCATATGACTGACCCGGAGTTTATTTTGTATTGTTTCCCCTAAACTCTTGGGTGCCCAATTTTGTACGGGCAGTCAAGTAGTCGGGATTTATAGATACTTGAAGAGCTGGAGCAGGAGGCTTTAGGATCATATAGCTATTGTTTATTTCCGCTGTGTTGTAAGTGTTGTACTTTGGAAATGATATGTATATTCAAGTACAGATTTATATTTCCAAGTTATGATATATATTCTATGTTATACGTTCCACTGTGAGGTTCGTGTTACTCTGATGTTGTGTTCTTCTTCTTCTTCTATTCTAAGTTTCTATCTTATCTATTCTCACCCTCTAATTTCTTCTATTAACTTTCAAGTATTTTTCGATGTTTGGTTAGTCAACATTGAGTTTATGGCGATAACCAAAGTCGACAAAAACCGGGTCGTTACAGTTGGTATCAGAGCTTAAGGTTAAGTAATTACCTTGGCTCTATGGCGTGACTCAGTAGAGATGGGGTTAGTAATGCCCTAGATTGAGTTGAGTGTATATATACGAGTGAACGTATTTTTTATTTAATACAAATGGTTTTATATTGTGGAGATGTATTGGTTGAGTTGATCATGAGTTCTGGTCGATCACTTTGATCCACTGTATCGGTAGGAGTTTATAAATACTCGAATACGATGGGTTGACACGATATATTTTGAAAAGAAGGTAAATGAAAAGTTTTACCCAAATTATATTTTGATATAAAGGATTTATATTGAAATGATTATAATATATTGGATATATTGGTTGTTATTATAAACGAGTAAGATTATAAATTGAATGGTTATATAAATAGCCAATCGGAATTCATATAAGTGAAATATGTTAAATCAGATGAATTAAATCTGAAATTAAATCAGAATTGAAATTAAAACCTTGGAAATTGGAAAGGTGTTTGTAAATGGACTTGGATTAAATATAAAGAAATTTTAAAAGCCTAGGAGATTTTAAATTGTGGTTCAAGCATTGTGAATGGTATTTTGAAATGTATTTCAAACTGGAATAGTTTAAAAGTGATTTTGAAAGTGATATAGTATTGAACTCACTTCGATGGCTGGGAAATAAACCTAATGATGAATCGCGACATCATTAGTGTTCATTCCAAGTTGTAAGTGACGGATTACTACCGAAAAGAATTTGTTTTTGAATTGTTTTGAGAAAAACAAGTTGTTTGAAATCCAAAAAGGAATATTTGGTTTTAGAAAAGCAAAGCTGTTTAAAAACTCCCAGGAAGAGACCGTTTGAATTAAAAACAAATTTAGATATAAATTTGTGAAACTGAGCTAGAACAGAATTGAAACCAATTAACTGGAAATTGAATTGGATACGATATATCAAGTAGAATCAGATTTTGAATTGTGAGATAGAATATGAAATGGTATAGGATTGATGAGTTAAGAATTTGAAAATCGGGAATAGAACTTTGATTTGAAATTGAATTTGGCTTGGATAAGCGAATGGTTGGGTTGAGGATAAATTGATCAGAGTTTGATTGGATTGATATTGGCATATGTTGAATCGGCAGCAGATGGAAATGATATAACGATATACCTGACAAAAAGGTACAAGTTTATATTTGTTATAAGCATGAGATTTATGAGCCGAATTGGCAAGCCGCTTGGCTGTTTGATTTTCTTTTGGGTTGAAGAAGGCCTAGAGAGGCGAGTTGGAGTTTAAGCTATTGACCAGTACAAAGGCGGTGCTGGAAAAAAAATTGAAAAGTTAAGGTGTTAGAAAATTTTCAGGATTTTTTTGAAATTTTCGTAAATAAGAATTTATTTATATATTTGGAATTAATTGGTTCAGTTGAGATTGAAGTTAAGAAGTGAACAAATAAGTTCTAATCAGTTAATAGGGTTTGATTTCTACCTAAGAAATTTCGAGGACGAAATTATTTTAAGGAGGGAAGAATGTAACGACCTATATTTGTACGGATAATAATTAATTAATTTAATTATTTAAATAGTTAAAATGGTTGTTTAATTAAATTATATTGAATATTTAATTAATATAAATAATAGAATAATATATTTAATTTCTGAAATGATCAGAAATAGTGAATTGACAATATAATGTGAACTGGACAATTCAAATATATAATTCAGTTTGGAATTGAATTAGAATGACGAATATATTATTTGAATGACAGTTTGAACGTATAATTATAATATAATTAAAATCGAGCTCGAAATGGCGCGGCAGTTCGCTATTTGGCAATTTGAACTTCAACTGAATATACAGGGTCCGTTTTAAATCGGATTTCTATGAAACAAGAAACGTACGAAGCTGGTGAAGTATATTTTTCTAGTGAAAGAGAAAAATTGGGATTTCATTGTTTAGATTTTGAGTTATGTCCAATTCAAATTTTAGAATGAGTACCGTCCATGTGTGACTATTTTTGTTAAAATATTTCGTTCAACACATGACTAATCTCAACGGATGAGTACAGTCAACCCATGAACCTTTATTTTATATTGATAAAGATGTAAATTTTATTATAAAAATATTTCGTTCAACACATGACTAATCTCAACGGATGAGTACAGTCAACACATGAACCTTTATTTTATATTGATAAAGATGTAAATTTTATTATAAAAATATTTCGTTCAACACATGACTAATCTCAACGGATGAGTACAGTCAACACATGAACCTTTATTTTATATTGATAAAGATGTAAATTTTATTATAAAAATATTTCGTTCAACACATGACTAATCTCAACGGATGAGTACAGTCAACACATGAACCTTTATTTTATATTGATAAAGATGTAAATTTTATTATAAAAATATTTCGTTCAACACATGACTAATCTCAACGGATGAGTACAGTCAACACATGAACCTTTATTTTATATTGATAAAGATGTAAATTTTATTATAAAAATATTTCGTTCAACACATGACTAATCTCACGAATGAGTACAGTCAACACATGAACCTTTATATTATATATTCTTAATCTTCTAAATTGGAATGAGGCCCAATCAATCACCATATAATATTAATTATATGGATTTTCATACATCACATGTATATAATAGCATTGAAAAATAATCAACCATCAATCAAAGTGCACTACACTGTATAAGCATCAAATATAGATATCTAACGCTTATAACATCCTGTCAATCAATCGATCGACATATTTAATCAATCAGGATGAGTGAACTTCAAATTTCATCCCAACACCCGTGTGGGGTTTCAAACAATCAAACACATATTTTAGTTGTGCAGTTGGGCGATGTGTAAAATTTATCGTCCCAATCAATGTCAGTCAAATCAGTGTACATAAACAAACCGCCCGGTTTGTAAATGAATATTTTATTTTATTCACTTCACGTTAAAAATTATATTTTTAACGATAAAACATTTTATTTCAACATATGAATTTCTATTCAGTTCATTTATTCAATAAAAATGATATTTTTATTTTTCTAACATATTTTAGAAAATTTCGGCGACATAACGGCACGATACTAGAAACGGGACGAGGCCTAGCCTTATCCCCGGTCTAGTGAAGGCCCACGCCATTCACACATCAATCAAATCCATTCATTTTACCGAACAATTCAATTCAAATCAAAACTATCTAACTAATCTATGCAACCAAACAAACAAGTCCATGGTCTGTGGACGGTTGTGTCGGGTGCTACTAAGCACCGTCTGCATCCTAGTATATATATATAAATAGAAATGAAATTGAAAGGTGAGAAATTCTCACCGATAGCTATCCTACCTCCACGGCACTTCATTGATAGAAATCTTCATCGCTATCGCATCTTCGTTGCCCGTATTCTCTACATATGTAAAAATCACATTTTTACTTCGCTATTCAATATATAAAAATCGAATTTTTACTTTGTTATTCAATATATCAAAATCGAATTTTTACTTTGTTATTCAATATATAAAAATCGAATTTTTATTACGTTGCTATATAGATAAAAATTCTATTTTTACTTTGTTATTCTCTATATAAAAATCTCGCCTTTTCAACTATAAAGATTTCGCCTTTATAAAAACATAGACTTCGCCTTTTCAAATTTAAAGATTTCATCTTTATAAAAATCTCATTTTTATTTTTCTACACATATAAAGATGATATTTTTAATATTCCTATCATGTAAAAATTATATTTTTAACTCTCTACCTAACCAAAAATCATATTTTTACCTCTTCTATATAGTAAAGACTATATTTTTAATACTTTAAAAATATAAAAATCATATTTTTAATACTTTAAAAATATAAAAATCATATTTTTAATACTTTAAAAATATAAAAATCATATTTTTACATCTTCTACTTAATAAAGATTATATTTTTAACACTTTAAAAATATAAAAATCATATTTTTAACTCTCCGATTGAATAAAAATTCTATTTCTAATTTTCCTATCTAATAAATTCAGTTTTAGAATCAAATAAAATGGTAATTGAAAATAGAAAAATAAAATAAAGACTTACATAGGAAATAGAAGGGGGAAAAGCATCATTCACTGTCGGAGAGGGGGCGTGGGGTGTTTCTACGCCTTGCTGGTGGTCGGAAGGGGGTTTAGAGGGGCGCTGCTATGGGTGGTGGCAGCTATGGGTCCCGGAGGTGTCGGATGGGGTCTCGCGAGGTGGCTAGCGGGGTTTTGGGGGGTGCGGCGGCCTGGGGGCGCGGTGAGGCGGTTTCCTGTGATGAGGGGGTGGAAGTTGAACGAGCGGTGGCGGCGATTGCTGGAGAGGTCGGGGGGGTCTGGGTGGCTCGCCGCGGCACTAGGGGGTGGTGAGGGTTTCGAGCGAGGTGGCGGGAGGAGCGGCGGCTCCTCCCCCTTCCTCCTCCGTCGCCTAATTCTTTTTTTTTTTCTTCTGGTGGAAATCGATTTAAAAATGAGAGAAGGGGGGTGAGGGTTAAAAAGGGAAATATATATTATTTTATTTGTTAAATTAATCCTAAAAAGCAACTTTTATTTTCGACCTCGAAACGAAACCCACCGCCTGTCGTCCATAGCGTATTACCCCCATTCTGAACACAATGGGATATGTATCGTAGGTTGATTTGATCGTTTCGATCAGTTTCCTTTGAATTTACATTTAAATCACTATATTGAATTTTAAACGTACATTTCAAATTACCGGGGTCGCATACGAACTCTAAAAATTCTCGAAAAATATTTTCTAGCTTCGTATTGACGATACGGTCCTAACAAAACTAGTTTCCCTGAATTCTGAGATCGTTGGAAAAATGGCCAATTTCCAGTCGATTAAAATCAACTGAAACTGGTCAAACGCGTTTTCCTTTGCCACGCTCACATATTGATTCGAAAAATTATGAAATTTGGAATCTAGCAATAATTTGACATCGCGGACCCAACAAAAGTGGTTTCGTCGAAATCCGAAGTCGTTTGCAAAATGGCTATTTTTAAGGGCCTAAATTCCATAGCGACTATTCAGAATTTTCAACTGGACATATCTTTTGATTCCCGCTATGAAATTTTGATTTTTCAGATTCGTTGGAAAGATATTCACGAATAGATTCTAATATTTTTGGTTTCACTAAAATCCGGATTGTTTTGCACCCGGTACATTCAATTGAAGTTTGAAATCGAATTATCGAACTACCGCGCCATTTTCAATTCTATTTATAATTATATATAAATATTTATATTCTAACGACGACGCGTATAAATATATACGTTCTAAATATTTCAAAATAAATTTTCTCGTCGATTTTATTTAAAATAATCTATTTATAAATAATCAAAATTCGCTAAAATTGCCAAAATAAAAATTTTAAACTGGCTCGGATTTCCGGGTTATTACAATCTCTCCCACTTAAAACTTTTCGTCCCCGAAAAGGAACAAAGTCGAAAGTGGTTTTATTAATCAACTCTACGTTCGATCTGGCTTGCATTCTCCAACTTTTCAGTTTCTGAGAATTTTCAAAATTTCAAAAATTTGGCTAACACCCTAAATTTTCGAAAAATTTCACCATAACCTCCCCTGCACCGGGAGCATCGGGGAATTTCAAATAGCTTCCCCGGTCCTTCTAATCTCAAAAAGAAAAAGAAAAAGCCAAGCGGCTAGCCAATAGGCTCATAAAATCATCATCACCCAAACAAAACAGTAAATTATGTAGTAAACATGTACCTATTTGTCGGGCAAATAAATTTTATTCTTCGGCTCTAGCCTCCTTGCTATGACCTGTTCAATAGATATACATGTATATGCGAGCAAATGCGACCAATTTTCAATATAGTTCAATATTTGATACAATTTGGCATAATGGTTCAAAATTATCAAACAAATAACCAAACAACACAAACATCAATCAATTAGTGGATTAACGTTTCAAATTTAAAATTTCGATATCTATACAGAAAATCATGTTTTTGATGCCAATTCACAACAATGTGTTCTAACTATATATAAGTTTTGGTTCTCACACCAGTCTGATGGAAATATATCGATATCACACCTTCGTTACTCGAACATGAATACTAATGACGACTAGTCAATCATCAGAATCATCTTCGGGCCACTAGAGTATGATTCTATATCTATCCAATATATTAAAACTTCGAATATACGTTCATGACGCGTATATGCAAAACCTTTATATACGGGATTGTCCATATTCAAAAATAAATAAATAATCAAATACGTATAAAACGATTTAAATTTTCAAAACAAAATTGTTTTCATTTGAAAAATATACTCTTCGCCCTCGTTCTAGGATACTACTGATCCTATCTCTAACGAGTCATTCTAATTGGATATTACTAATCCAATATCTGATGAATTCTTTCGTATGGTTCTAATGGGTCTTGTTCTCGAGCTCTGTAAACCAAAGCTCTGATACCAAATGTCACGGCCGGGAATTTCGCTCGATCCAAATCAATCGTTAAACCGATCTAGACCGTTCGAAACCCCTGATCGTTTGAGAACAGGACAAATCAGAAGACAAACAGAAGAACATTTCATTGTTATTACAACAATTCCATCAGATACAAGAATATACAGAGTATAAATGAATAAATTACATTTGATCAATATCAGAGATTACAATAAATTACATAGCAGCGGAAAATAATACAAAGCACAACTGAAGGTGATATACGGATATAGAGCTTTCCGGATATCATTCCAGCTGTAAACCAGGATCCTGTTAATATAAATCGGCAAAACCAAACTACTAGCTGCCCGTGCGGAAAATAGGGGCACCCAGAGTTTAGGTTAAAACAATAAACTCCAGGTCAGTCATGTGACTGGTGTGAGAACTAAAACAGTTATTTAAAATTTTACTTTAAAAGAGAGTACTTCAAGGGACCACGCCGTATAACACGGAACGGGTTTCCTCCCAAGAATACCAGTGCATAGAATAAACAGCGCAATGCTTTTTCGAAAAATGAAGCTATTATAAGACCCAGGTCCCATCACACAATGCAACGCAAGCCGGAGGATAGGGTTTTACCTTATAATAGCCAAACATGCTTGGTACGTTTAAAACAAATCATTTGATACTATAATAAGTGTATAGTGTCAAAACAATTTCAATCATAAATATAAATCATAGACGGCATAGTATCCCATGCTACTATGTCGCCATACTAGGCTCTACAAATAAAGCCGAAATACACGTATTGGAAATTGGATTTCCGTCATGAGTCGAGGCAAGAGGCAAGCTCCTCTCCGCGTTCGAGACACTCTAGCAAATGTCCCAGGGTTACGCACTCTGGGCAACCCCTGGATCTTCAGGGCCGATCCTCACTTACGTTAGAGGATTGGAAATTCCTGAACACACGTTTCCCGGTCCTTACAGACCTATAATCGAGGCGCCTCGCATTCCAACAACAACATAGGTGAAAAGTATATATATGTCAGGGCTGGTAAGTCACTGACACCACCAAAGCTAGAAAGAAACGTCGTGCTCTCCCTGCAGTCCATATCCCGTTTTTAACTCATACCGAGGTGTGAGGCTCGCGAATTCACGTTATACACAAAGCTGCCACGTAGGCGTGCTTTGATCATCAACCACAAGACTTTGCTTTTCAACAAAAGCCTTGATCATTGCATCTTAGCGTGCCACACAGGCAATTCATGCCATGCGACTGATGTCCATCGATATACAACCTCTGAGCTCGTACGTCTCAGAGAAGGGCGTTAAGCAAAAGAATAAATTCTTCGCTGCCAAACAGATGTATATTTAATGGAAATCAATCTACACAGAATAAAATCCAATGTCAGACACACAATCCATTTACAAGTCCGTTCTGGGTCTTAACGAAACCGGAGGCACTTTCCTCACATATCCATCCATCTCCAGGTACGTCTGGACGACTACCAACTATTTCCATCCTCTTGGGTGTACAGCCCAATCAGGATCGTCAGTAATTACCCAAACGATGTGAAGACTTCCGGTCTTCGACCACCGTCTTCATCTTCGACGTACCGTCGAATCGGTTATTCAGATTGGATGTAAACCCGGTCTTTCCGAACAACCCGCGTATATTGAAAACAAATGTTACACAAACACAACATACGCCTCCTTCCAATTCATTAGTCACTAACCGCAAATTAGCAAGAGAACAATTTCCCAAACATTAACCCCGAAGGCCGAAACCAACATCAGATCAATATCCAGGAAACCATTCTTCTTAGCCAACTTACAGCTAGTTTCTAAATTCCACATTCTTAGGGAAAGGTTCCCATTAATTTTATCCAAGATAAATTCTTTAAAATTTATCCTGTAATCTTCCTTTGGATGATCGTTTTAAACCAAATTTTGGTTTTTCTAAACTAGTCGAGATTAGCGAACCACACCGAAGTAATTATTTATTTTATTTCCCAATCCCAACCTATTCATCCCATGAAGCAAAACTGGTAATACTCCATGTCTAACACCACGGTGTTATCGGTAAAATTAATTACCATTACACATTCAAATCTAATTAAAGATTTAACTATCGCTTTGGAGCAAAACTGGTAATACTCCATTCTCGCTCATTTCTAAATTTGATAATTTAGATTATAGATTCACATTTCAATCTAATTGCAGATTCATTAGAACTCCTTTACTGGGTTAAAGAACTAGGTGTTATTTAAAACACAGTCCACGACAAACCCAAATCACATTCTATTTGTTATCGGGTTAAAGAACTAGGTGTTATTTAAAACACTGTTCACGATAAACCCATTTCAAATTCAATCAAATATATTAGAAATTCCGATTATTTAAAACCCCTTTTTAAATCTAATTTATTTATTTAAAAATAAGAACCCGGATTTTAAATTTAGTTCAAACTAGTTCGTTTCGATAAAAATCTATTTTTATCTTTTCAAATATGGAGTTTTTCACCCCAATTTTTCCCAAATCATTTCTTATGATTTTACACAAATTATTACTATTTTTAATAATTTTATCAAGGCCCGTACAGTCGATTTCCAACAACGGCCATCGAACTGCACCTATAGCGACCTTTTTCAAATTTGATTTGGACGTAACTCCAAATCCAACCGTTAGATTTTAAATTTCTAATATTCGTTAGAAAGCTCTTTACGATACGAACCCAACGGTTCCGGTTTTAGGAGAATCCGACGGTCGGATCTCCCGTAATGCCTGTTTGAAATAAATGGTCGAAATTCGCGAACTGCCGCGGCGCGGCGCGTTCTATTCAGGTCATTATATTATATATATAATATATATAATATATATTTCGTCGATTTCTATTCAAAACGAATTTTATAAATAGTTTTGAATTCGTTTCAAAAACAATTTCAACTTCCATTTCAATTCAAATCAAAATTGAATTCTTCTTTATAAATTCGTTTTAAAATTCATTTCTATTCAATTCAAATTTCAATTCAATTTGAATTCATTTCACTTCGTTTTAAATTCAATTCGAATTCGTTTTCAATTTGATTCAATTCAAAGTGGTTTTCTATTCGATTCAATTCAAATTGGTTTTCTATTCGATTCAATTCAAATTGGTTTTCTATTCGATTCAAATTCGAATTCGTTATATATTCAATTCATTTCGAAATCGTTATATATTCAATTCATTTCGAAATCGTTATATATTCAATTCATTTCGAAATCGTTATATATTCAATTCATTTCGAAATCGTTATATATTCAATTCATTACGAAATCGTTATATATTCAATTCATTTCGAAATCGTTATATATCCAATTCATTACGAAATCGTTATATATTCAATTCATTACGAAATCGTTATATATTCAATTCATTTCGAAATCGTTATATATTCAATTCATTTCGAAATCGTTATATATTCAATCTATTTCGAAATCGTTATATATTCAATTCATTTCGAAATCGTTATATATTCAATTCATTTCGAAATCGTTATATATTCAATTCATTTCGAAATCGTTATATATTCAATTCCGAATGTAATCGATATAAATATCGTTCGCGTCAAAATGGCGCATCACTAATCAACACGGCTTTATATATTATATTTCAAATATTTCTTTTTGTCAACACACGACTAATCTCAACGAATGAGTACCGTCCATGTGTGACTATTTTTGTTAAAATATTTCGTTCAACACATGACTAATCTCAATGGATGAGTACAGTCAACCCATGAACCTTTATTTTATATTGATAAAGATGTAAATTTTATTATAAAAATATTTCGTTCAACACATGACTAATCTCAACGGATGAGTACAGTCAACACATGAACCTTTATTTTATATTGATAAAGATGTAAATTTTATTATAAAAATATTTCGTTCAACACATGACTAATCTCAACGGATGAGTACAGTCAACACATGAACCTTTATTTTATATTGATAAAGATGTAAATTTTATTATAAAAATATTTCGTTTAACACATGACCAATCTCAACGGATGAGTACAGTCAACACATGAACCTTTATTTTATATTGATAAAGATGTAAATTTTATTATAAAAATATTCCGTTCAACACATGACTAATCTCAACGGATGAGTACAGTCAACACATGAACCTTTATTTTATATTGATAAAGATGTAAATTTTATTATAAAAATACTTCGTTCAACACATGACTAATCTCACGAATGAGTACAGTCAACACATGAACCTTTATATTATATATTCTTAATCTTCTAAATTGGAATGAGGCCCAATCAATCACCATATAATATTAATTATATGGATTTTCATACATCACATGTATATAATAGCATTGAAAAATAATCAACCATCAATCAAAGTGCACTACACTGTATAAGCATCAAATATAGATATCTAACGCTTATAACAGCCTGTCAATCAATCGATCGACATATTTAATCAATCAGGATGAGTGAACTTCAAATTTCATCCCAACACCCGTGTGGGGTTTCAAACAATCAAACACATATTTTAGTTGTGCAGTTGGGCGATGTGTAAAATTTATCGTCCCAATCAATGTCAGTCAAATCAGTGTACATAAACAAACCGCCCGGTTTGTAAATGAATATTTTATTTTATTCACTTCACGTTAAAAATTATATTTTTAACGATAAAACATTTTATTTCAACATATGAATTTCTATTCAGTTCATTTATTCAATAAAAATGATATTTTTATTTTTCTAACATATTTTAGAAAATTTCGGCGACATAACGGCACGATACTAGAAACGGGACGAGGCCTAGCCTTATCCCCGGTCTAGTGAAGGCCCACGCCATTCACACATCAATCAAATCCATTCATTTTACCGAACAATTCAATTCAAATCAAAACTATCTAACTAATCTATGCAACCAAACAAACAAGTCCATGGTCTGTGGACGGTTGTGTCGGGTGCTACTAAGCACCGTCTGCATCCTAGTATATATATATAAATAGAAATGAAATTGAAAGGTGAGAAATTCTCACCGATAGCTATCCTACCTCCACGGCACTTCATTGATAGAAATCTTCATCGCTATCGCATCTTCGTTGCCCGTATTCTCTACATATGTAAAAATCACATTTTTACTTCGCTATTCAATATATAAAAATCGAATTTTTACTTTGTTACTCAATATATAAAAATCGAATTTTTACTTTGTTATTCAATATATAAAAATCGAATTTTTATTACGTTGCTATATAGATAAAAATTATATTTTTACTTTGTTATTCTCTATATAAAAATCTCGCCTTTTCAACTATAAAGATTTCGCCTTTATAAAAACATAGACTTCGCCTTTTCAAATTTAAAGATTTCATCTTTATAAAAATCTCATTTTTATTTTTCTACACATATAAAGATGATATTTTTAATATTCCTATCATGTAAAAATTATATTTTTAACTCTCTACCTAACCAAAAATCATATTTTTACCTCTTCTATATAGTAAAGACTATATTTTTAATACTTTAAAAATATAAAAATCATATTTTTAATACTTTAAAAATATAAAAATCATATTTTTACATCTTCTACTTAATAAAGATTATATTTTTAACACTTTAAAAATATAAAAATCATATTTTTAACTCTCCGATTGAATAAAAATTCTATTTCTAATTTTCCTATCTAATAAATTCAGTTTTAGAATCAAATAAAATGGTAATTGAAAATAGAAAAATAAAATAAAGACTTACATAGGAAATAGAAGGGGGAAAAGCATCATTCACTGTCGGAGAGGGGGCGTGGGGTGTTGCTACGCCTTGCTGGTGGTCGGAAGGGGGTTTAGAGGGGCGCTGCTATGGGTGGTGGCGGCTATGGGTCCCGGAGGTGTCGGATGGGGTCTCCCGAGGTTTTGGGGGGGTGCGGCGTCCTGGGGGCGCGGTGAGGCGGTTTCCGGTGATGAGGGGGCGGAGGTTGAACGAGCGGTGGCGGCGATTGCTGGAGAGGTCGGGGGGTCTGGGTGGCTCGCCGCGGCACTGGGGAGGTGGTGAGGGTTTCGAGCGAGGTGGCGCGAGGAGCGGCGGCTCCTCCCCCTTCCTCCTCCGTCGCCTAATTCTTTTTTTTTTCTTCTGGTGGAAATCGATTTAAAAATGAGAGAAGGGGGTGAGGGTTAAAAAGGGAAATATATATTATTTTATTTGTTAAATTAATCCTAAAAAGCAACTTTTATTTTCGACCTCGAAACGAAACCCACCGCCTGTCGTCCATAGCGTATTACCCCCATTCTGAACACAATGGGATATGTATCGTAGGTTGATTTGATCGTTTCGATCAGTTTCCTTTGAATTTACATTTAAATCACTATATTGAATTTTAAACGTACATTTCAAATTACCGGGGTCGCATACGAACTCTAAAAATTCTCGAAAAATATTTTCTAGCTTCGTATTGACGATACGGTCCTAACAAAACTAGTTTCCCTGAATTCTGAGATCGTTGGAAAAATGGCCAATTTCCAGTCGATTAAAATCAACTGAAACTGGTCAAACGCGTTTTCCTTTGCCACGCTCACATATTGATTCGAAAAATTATGAAATTTGGAATCTAGCAATAATTTGACATCGCGGACCCAACAAAAGTGGTTTCGTCGAAATCCGAAGTCGTTTGCAAAATGGCTATTTTTAAGGGCCTAAATTCCATAGCGACTATTCAGAATTTTCAACTGGACATATCTTTTGATTCCCGCTATGAAATTTTGATTTTTCAGATTCGTTGGAAAGATATTCACGAATAGATTCTAATATTTTTGGTTTCACTAAAATCCGGATTGTTTTGCACCCGGTACATTCAATTGAAGTTTGAAATCGAATTATCGAACTACCGCGCCATTTTCAATTCTATTTATAATTATATATAAATATTTATATTCTAACGACGACGCGTATAAATATATACGTTCTAAATATTTCAAAATAAATTTTCTCGTCGATTTTATTTAAAATAATCTATTTATAAATAATCAAAATTCGCTAAAATTGCCAAAATAAAAATTTTAAACTGGCTCGGATTTCCGGGTTATTACATTTATACTCTGATTTTAAAACATTAAACTAAATTCATATTATTCTTATGTTTTAAAATATGCATTCTTATTGTAAAGCCTGCGATCAAAACCAACTTATATTATTTTTAGTTCTCTTAATTCCATAAATTCAGAATGTAAATTTGCACACAACCTTAGTCTGAACCTATATTCATATAAGAAAGCAAAATTAGTCTTTTAAAACTTTTATGGGCATCACCTTTGTATTTTATGCCATCGATTCAAAACCAAATTCCTTTTTTAGTTCCATATAAACATTTTTCCCTCACTCTTTAATGTCAAATATAACACTCAAAACTTTTCTCTTTTAAAACCTTAAGTTTATTATTTGTTTTCTCCATATTGACTGAATACCAGTGTTTGTATAAGTCGCTATTTTAAGTTCCACCTTTATTTGCAAATTCAATTTATGTACAACAAAGAAGATGTGACTTTGTTTGAATCTTGATTATCCTATTCCAGTTCACTTTAATTTACAAATATTTTATCAAAATTTATCAAACATTGGCCAAATGATTCCATTATTTTTCGACGTTCTAATGGGAATTATAGTTGTCCCACGTCGTTCGTTTTCCAACATTTAAGTTTTCCGACAAAATAGATTTGTCAAGGATAGGTTAAAGGAAGTTTCAAGATCTAGGAATAACCAATTCTTAATTGCTAAGATGGGACAAGCAAAACGAGACTCGTATTTGGAGATCCAACCTAAAAGTGGTTTCAACTAAAGGAACGAATTCCAGAGGAATGAAATTTAAACCAGGATGTATTTTTAAGAAAAAGCTAAAGTTTTAAATTATTTTCATATAGAGAAAATCCCTTTCTAAAATCCTTTAAAATCATTTAAAATATTTTTATGTCAAAATACGCTCTCTTGGATATGATTCCATGACGATTTCACTCATTCTAGAGTATTTCTACTCCATCTCTAATGAGTGTTTCAACCTCATAAGCTAAGCTTTGTATGAACCAAAGCTCTGATACCACGCTGTAACGACCTGGCTTTTTGACCGCTCCAAGTCGGTAATTAAACCAACTCAGACAGTTCAAAACGACAGATTGTTATTGCGTATGAAGTTGAAATACAAATCATCACAGAATCACAGCCACAGAACACAGGGTATCTCACAACGGAAGTAAAAATTTATACAATATTACGAAATCTTTTACATTTGCATAATATCAGAGTACAGAATAAATATAGAAACAGCGGAAGAATGAATATAGAACCATATTAATATCCGGGAATAAGCAGAAATGGGCACAACCAAATATGACACGGTAGATGAACGGCTGGATCTCCAATGAATCTCAAGCTCTAACAGATATATCTACAAGATGAAATACTCTGTCTACCTGGGCATTTTGCAAATAGTAAAACAACAAAATACATGAGTCAGGACTAACGGTCTCATATAAGTGAATTAAATCAGATGAAGTGTTAACTGAAATGTACAATAACTTAAAGGATGTTAGGGATTTCCATCCTCTAAGGATCCGCAGAAATAATAAATATAAAATAGTACGCTATTATTGTAATATCTATTCAGTAAAGTAAATATATTGAAAATAGCGTAAGCGGGATTACCATATTACCCTTACACAGTTTATAGGCATCACAGTCTATATAATACCGTAAATTCACCACACTGGTGTTATCAGAGGGCACTCCATAGAAAACAATAATAAATCAAAATCGTATGGGGCTCGTATGGGATAAATATGACAAGGCACACGAAGCAATACCCATGGTAGGATTCTACCAGTTGCGCTCCCGAACCGGTGGCAACGCATAGCAACAACTACCGCCCACCTCGGAACACACACCCATAATTAAAGGGCGCACCCAAATCAATCACAACAGTAATAGAGATGGTATCGAAGAAGCGTGTTCGATATGAGGTGCGATCTCAATTAGTCACGGTATTGCTCCTGTTTTAGTCATTTTAATTATGACCCGAAGATCAAGGCCATTTCGTCATCGTTCGTCTTCTTCGATCCAGTAGTCACTTCCAAGTCATCCTGTTGTCGTTCCGAATACACCATCACGGATACAGTTAAAGTGGTATCGGCACTGACAGAGAGTATGCCACTAACCGACACCGATCTCTTTGCCAACCGACGTTACGATTTTTTCACACCGTGGCCAATAGATTTGAAATCATATTTCAAATATTCCAATCGCTTTATTTCAAGTTTTGCCCCACAATTAATTATCCCAAATCATTTATAATAGTTCGATTAGGATGGTAAACCAATATTCACCCTTGGATTCACTAGACTGGATTAGACATAAGTTTTATTCAAAATAAGATAAAATAAAATAAATATATTTAGAAAAGTTAATTTTTGAAATTAGCGTATGTATATTAAATTTAAAATAGTGTGTAAACATATATACTTTTGGAAAACTGTTATAAAACTTATACAGTTAAAGTAATCAAATCATTTCATAAAGAATATATATATAAAACCAAGTAATGTGGAAAATTGCTGTTTATAAAATTATAGTTTTTTTTGAATATTTTAATCCAAATCCATATCAAAGTCCATATCTTACAATTTCTTCCCAACTAGTTTCATATAAAAAATCTAATATTTTTGATTTGGTTCAATTCCAATATTTCATGGTTAAAACGATTCTCAAATTATTTTTGCCTCGAATTCACAAACCTATTTACATAATAAATCCCCAAACACTTTAGCGTTAGCTATGGATCAAAATCCTTCTTATATTCACATGGCGAAAATCCTTTCGACAAAAAAAAAATATATATCAAAATAAGTTTTGAAAGTCTTTACAAATTCTTTACAATGAATCATCATATTACTAAATTCTTGATATGACTAAAAATTGTGAAGAATTTATTTAAATAAATTAAAAGTACTAACTTGCAAAATCACTTTAATTTTTTTTTTTAATACAAATGGGATTTCTTACAAAATTTCAATTAAAATTTGAACAAAATTTCTTTAAACCTTTCTTTATACTATAAAGAAGTTTCATTTAAAATTTCTACTTATAAAATCAATAAAATATTTTAAAAATATTTTATTTTATTGACCACGGTGTCTGTATAAAATTTTCTATCCTATGATCAAGTGATACGGATATTTATCATTTCAATCCGTTCTTTAAAATATTCGAATCCCGGGTATGTATCATTTCGACCCGTATCCCAAATCGATTCGAATACACAAGAGGTTCGGGTATGTATTGTTCCAATCCGTAATGTTTCTAATAAAAGGGGGAACTTGCATGGTGATAAATAAACATAGCATGTCAACCATTCATCCATATGTGTCATGTGAAAAAAGAGTGTGTGCGTCGCACGTGCACAATCACAAAGCAAACAAAACTAGAGCACCCTAACATTTCATTCAATGTTTCAAATCTTTAATTCACTTAATAAAAAATATTAGTCTGTGAGTAAGAAAAACTCACCTTTCGTGACCTGAAGATGACGCAAAGTGGACATAGAAATTTGAGCACAAAGCTAGTTGGCCATACGATGAACGCACTTCCAAAATTTCATATACACACATACATAAGTATACATGTATATATAAATGTAGTATCGGAAATGCACAAATACATTTCAACTTGACCTTTGCCGAATAAAACAGCAACTCGACGATGTTTTCCCGAACTATAGTTAACCAATTTTCAATTAAAATTTGATGTTTAAAAAGGCGATGACCTGCATACAAGAGTATTTGAACATCAAGGTAAAACTTACTAGTCTGAGTCAAACAGTCGGTGAATCGAACGATACACGAAAAGCTTGAAACCTGGCCTAAACTAGTTGTCAAAACAGTGACCTTCAGCCATAACAACCTTTCAGGCATTTGCTCGAGCGCCTATGGTGCATGCTATTCTTTACTCCAACCTACAGCCAACTTGAGGATGTCGGAGCTGTAGAGGAGGAGTAACGTAACAGAGGTCGACGCAAAATGTGGAGGAGGCGAGAAGTTCCAGCTATCGGAGTACGCTGGTGCTCTGACGTGAGTGGTGTGATGTCGACTGGTACGTCTAGACACGGTGGGGTGGTCTAACAGGCGAAGCTTGGCTAAAGAGAAGGTCGCAAGTACCATTTCAATGATTTGGGTTTCTCAATGTCGGTGAAATATTGACATTTGTTAGTGGCTTCCACTGACGAGGGTGGCGAATGACAACGAGTGGCGATGGGGGTAAAACTGTGGTGATGGCAGCTTGATGGGTGCGCCTTTCGGTCGACGCTGGTTATCAGTACGACGAAGCAGACCTGGAGGAGGGCACCATCACTGTTCATGGAAAAATGGAGCTACGCCGTCATGTGGTGAATGTCACAGTGGTCTTGCGATTGTCAGGCCGAAGCGAAATGAAGGCGGCGGCGGCGAACAGTGGAAACGAATTCTTTAGGAAGGAAATAAAGATCGCGATTTAGAGGATTTGGGGATTTCGATCCCACTGGCATGCTTCTTGAGGCAACCGAATGAAAAAAAGGCTTCAGTCCCTTTTGCATTTTATTTCCCCCCTTTGTTTATTTAATTATATATATAACGATGCCACTTGATTTCTGTTTGAAGGGATTCTAAAACTTGTGTCTTGTTTCAGGAAGAAGTTGTACGCAAAAGAAATGAAAAACGCGGAGTTAATATAACGTTGGAGCTGCCGACAAAAGGAGATTTTGAAATCTTCTACAGTGTTTTCCAAAATCTTTGTACTGAAAAAGGAAGATAACGAAATCTTTTGAGTACTGTTTCAAAAATCTTGTAGCTGAGAGAGTAAGATTTGGAGCTGCTGCCATATTTTTTTATTCGAGAGAGAGGGGCACTAGTTGGTTTGGTTCAAAATAGAAAAGTGTCAATACTGGCTGAATATTTATTACAAATGTATCATAGCTTGAAAATTCAAATAAGAGCGTCAATTGTTCATTTCTTCCCTTTTATGTTGTTAAAGTGTTTATAAATTTATATTCATTTTCACAAATATAAAGATATGGATGGAGATGTCGCAACAAACGCACTAGCGGACTATATTTGTTTACTTGTTTTACACACGTTATAAATTCCAAAATTTATCAACACTGAAATGATTTATTTTCTTTGCTTTATCAAGCCGAACACATATTGAAATTTACTTATAATTACCAAATCGATATCAAAACTGAAATTAAAAAAATCTGTTCTTTAATTGTGAACACTTCCAACTTATATTTTGAATCCATTTTTACCCGAAATAAATGGTACCTCAAATTATATTTACAAATCTTGATTTCATTTTCATGTCAAGATTTCAACGTCTATTGTAAAATGTTTATCTAGTCAAAACCCTTCTTACTAGAAAAATAATTTACGAAAGGAATTCTACTTAAAATACTTCAAGCTTGATTCGAAGCAGATAAAATCCCACACTTGATGTCGACGTCCAAATATAGTCATTTATTTTTAATGTTTATATCTTAATTAAATTTATTTTAAAATGCCAAAATTACCGGTTCCTCACAGCTGTTCTCTATCATTGAGCACAATTGTGGCGGCTTCAGGAAATGTTGACCAAGAGAGAAACTTTGACTTCGAAATTTAGGGTTTTTCCCCTATATATATGCACCAAACCAATATAATAATATTTAATTAAACTTAAATACGAAGTAATGCATTAAAACACCCACGTACGATCTCTGGTCGAGATGAAACTCGTAATCCTAGCATAAAATAATATTTCAGACATGATTAAACAGGTTTCTTTGAATTCCGAGATCGTTTGTAAAAATTCCTCTAAAATACATAATGTGAATTGTTATACGTTTAAATTGCGCATAATCACAAAATAAATCCTATTAACTTGAAATATAAAAATCTTATTATAATTAACGAAATCATTTAACCTTTAATTTCAAATTAAATTGATAAAATGATTAAATAAAAATCTTAGCGTTTACTATTCTATGATCAAATGGTAAGTCGATCGATACAAAAATCGAAATCCTATAATAATTTACTAATACGGATCCGATGACTCAAATTTTATCACATTCCGAGATTGTTCTCCCAGAATGATAATTTTACATGCAAAACAACGCTATTTTGAACATCAAAATACCAGATGTCCAAAAACAATAAACTATCTATCTATCTTCGCTCTAAACGTCAAACCAAAATACCATATGTCCAAAAATAATAAACTATATATCTGTCTTGACTCTAAACGTCAATATGAATCCAACGGAACAAGTTTCGTAGCTTAATTTGATTGTTTGGTCAAGTTATACATATATACTTATCCATTTAAATTAAATTCATTTAAATTAAATTCATTTAATTACATGCTATACAAAATGACTGGGAGTTTATGGCTACCGTTGTCACATACGACATCGAATCGCCACAAAATTTGGTTTCGTACAATAATTAAACGTTGCGGACCCAGTAAAACTCATTAGATCGGAAATCGGGGCCGTTTGTAAAATGGCCATTCTTAACTCTTATATAATATCGATAAAATATAATTAAATTCCAGAACAATTCAATTATATAATAATAAATTATTATTGTTGTTGTAAATATCCAAATGGAATGTCATATAGCCTGAAGTATAAACTAATATGGATTATAAACTCAATATTTAAAATTTTGAGTTAAACAGTATCCAAATTATTTAAAAACACTTTTTAAATTTATTAAAGGAACGTTATGGTTTAACGATTTCGAAATGACTTTTTGAAAATTTAATTTGGACATAACTCACAATCTGTAAGCTGAAATCTCCAATTTTCTCTTTCATTAGAAAACTATAATTAAATAGATTCGGACAATTCTTGTTACAAAAAAATTCAACTTAAAATCAGTTTTATATATTCAATCAAAGTTTAAATCATAAATTACGAACTACTGCGATGTTCCGAGCTTGATTTATATATACATATACATATATATATATATATATATATATATATATATATAACATTCAAACTTTGTTATATAAACGAATCATAAATTATAAATCCATTTAAAATTCTAATTCAACATTTTAAAAAATAAAATAAAATATCTATCGACTACCAAAAATACAGAACGTTACATTCCACCCCCGTTAAAAGAATTTCTTCCCCGAAATTAATAAGGTAGAAAAAAATATTACAAACCCATTAACTTCCAAAAATTAATTTATTTTAAACCGAGAACCAATTCTTTCAACCATTTTATTAAACCATTGATGAATTATCTAACAAACAGTCAATAATTAATTAACAACCAACTTAACCAAATCATTCAATTTAATTTTTATTCAACATCAATATTTACTTTGATAACATTCATTTGGGTTTAACATGCTTAAATATCAATCGATTAATATCAGAATGCTTTCTAGTCAATTATTATTCTATTTTATTTCCAAATTCCAAATCTGTTTTATTCGATTTCATACCTATATCCATTCTTAAATCCACATTACCAAGTTAAGTTCCTATTCCATATTCAATTAACTAATTGATCTTCAAAATTAGTTTACTTCCATTTCAAAATTCATATTCTGGTTTTATTTCAAAAATCATTCTTTCTCATTTACTAATTTCCATATTGAAATCGCCTTTTGCTATATTAAACCATTTCAAATTTTTAATTCAATTTGCATCTCATTTATCTCAATAATTTGTAAAAATTCATTTCTTTTCTATAAAAAACATAATTTAGGTAAAATTGTTTCATTTACCCCCATTACAAAACAATATCATGTTAGTAGCTAGTTCAAAATTGAAACGATCAAATAACACATTACCAAATATTTTTATAAAATCTACCAATACCCTCTCTCTAACATATACACTCAAACTCAATCTAGAGTGTTACTAACCTCATCTTTATTGAGTTATGCCACAGAGCCAAGGTTATTACTTAATCCTATGCTCTGATATTACTGTAATGACCTGGCAGAATTCGACACTCGAATTTCGACAATAATACATAAACATGTATTATTTGCCAAACTCCAAGTATCGAAAATGCCAGATAGTTAATAGAAAGAAATAGGGGGTGATAAAAGAAAGATATAAATATTAAAATAGAAGAAGTAGAACACGGCAAAATCAGAGTTTCACATCGCAATGGAATAAAATATAATATAGAAATAAATCATTATTGAGAGCTTGAAATAAATACTTGCAACCATCAGAGTACAACTTACAATCAACACATCTGTACAGTTATAACGATCTATCCTCATATACAACACACAAAGGAATAAATACTAATACATATCATACATATGAACTCATCCAGCTTGTCCCGGGGACTTCACAGCATCTGGTAACCCGAACCTGTAAAACTCAGTCTGACCTGAGCATTTCAAACGTCAGGATCAGTCTGGTGAACTAGAATGAGAAAACTCACTAAGTTTATAGGTAACAAATTTTAAAGTCAAAAGCATTTATTTTCGAACGAAAAGGATAATAATGTTTAAATCGTAAGAAAACCCAAAGCATTTTGAAATCATATCTATTCTGATATTATAATAATGTCTAAATCAAATAAATAACCATCTAGCAGAACGCTTGCATCTCACGCTCTACATACACAGTATATAATCAAAAACCACGGGCGCTTATTGGAGTTTGGATTCCGACTATGACAAGGTATGGAACCACCTTCCGATAGTGTATCTCTAGAGAGGAATACACAGCGACCAACAAGAACATCTTGCAACCCGGCCACACATGACTGACCACTCATTTCACTTGAGTGTATCGATTGTATATCACCAACGGTTGGAATCAGCAATCGTTTCCCAAATGAGGCAACATCGATAGAATAAAGAAGCAAATGGATTTTCTCTAGATGGGTGATAATACACCCTCATGGGAGCGACCCACATAGCCATGTTGCCTGCCCGATTTATATCATTTCTCGATTGTGAAGCTTGAGGTTATAATTACCTTTTTAAGATAGCATACCACCATTCACTTTGAATGTCACATCGTTAGATCTGCTAGAAAAATCAGTAATTGATTTCCACACAAATACTCTGGGTGCTAAGCTAAAGAGGTTTCCACCTTTGCCACCAACTTGGTACATTTGAAGAAATCAACGTACGCGGCCACTTTGGAAATACATCGTTAGACATCCATCAATACAAGTTGTCGTGGGACTGGACAAACCGAAGGCGATCTCTTACCACATCCTTGAATAACCCTACGGATCAGTAGCGAGCAGTCCTTCCAAGTCTGTTAATTCCAGCCATGACCAAATTACCATCAGGTTGCAAATCATAGAAATTTATCAAGTATCCCTTCCATTTATGGAGATCCATGTTCTTAAATTGCTCCATCTTCTAGGATTTCATATTTGTTGTTTCGTAATGGTTATCGAATATAAATTCAATATCGGTCTTTCCCTACCAACAATCATATAGGTCAAATCTGATAGTCTGTTATTTAACTATCAAATAAACAACCATTAAAACATGAAAATAAAAATGAGTTCACTAATTCAGTACTCATCATCAACTGGCCTCTTTAAAAATAATTAACGAATGGTTGATTTAAAATTTCATAAATTCAAAATCTTTCAATACATTTAGCATAGTATTTACTTCTTATTTTATATTATAAAAGTATACTCAAAATATTTTAAATACATTAGGACTAAATCATACATATATATATATATATATACCCAACTTTGGTCTCAAAAAATTCATGTAAAATATCGTTACGAAATTTCCTTTGGTTCCATTGCTTGAAAACAATAACTAGCACCTATCTCCTTTGAGTAAACCAATTCAAACTTATCTCTTTAATTTCTTTACTCTTGAAAATATCGTTATATTTTCACAAAATCTCTTTTTATTTTCGTTACTTTGGAAACATCATTTAATATTCTCAAATCCTTTTTATTATTTGGAAACAATACTATTTCTTATTCATGCACTTCTATACTTCTACATTCATTAGTCCTTGACCGTAAATTGGTAAGAGAATAACTCTGTAAGTATCAACCTCGAAGATCGAAATCAACATCAGATTAATACATAAAAAATCATTCAACTCAACCAATCTCCAGTTAGGTTCCGATTCTTTTAATTTCTTATCTTAACTCCTTATCAACCCATATTATTCCACTTCTAATCCATTAAACCATTTTCCGTTTTGAAAATCTTGTTTCAATTCTATTATTTGCACTTAGTTTCATTATTAAATAACGCTAATTTAAAATCAACGTCTTAACTCCACACCTCTTTTATAAACCTTATTTATAAACTTAGGTTAAATTTAAACCCCTTTTATCTAGATTTCTTTTTACTTAATTCAAATGTTAAGTAGACACTTATTTTAAACTATCCTATCCGCTTAAACCTTTATATAACTTAGTTTTAAAAACTCGGGTTAATATAAGACCCGTTCATAACCTCTTTACAAAATTCAACTAGATTCGATTTCAATTTCGACTATTTACTTAAAATAAATTTCATTTAAATAGTAATCACTTAAATTATTATCATTTAAAATAATAATTTACTTCATTATTAACTACCATAAAGTAGTTAACTTTTTTATTAACCAAAATAGTAAATTTCTTTTTTTAATCTTATTAAAATTAAAACAAATATTCATCAAACTATTTCATTAGATTATATAAAGACAAATTAATCTAATTACTCAATTCAATTAAATAAGTTGACTTCATCAACTTGAAAACAAAACCGGAGTTTAACTCAGAAGAGAATAACTCTCCTTTATATACTTTAAATGACGCGTTCGAATTATATATATATATATATATATATATATATATATATATATATATATATATATAATCTCATTGTATTTCAAACTCTATTTAAAAATCGATTCCAACAATTTTTATTATGGTATTAAAAAGCCAAACTACCGCTAAAATCCCAAACTTGTGTAATAAGGGTTTTCACATTCAATTTCCACATTTTAATCCAATAAAATATATTAAACATATATAATAAAAATTATCAATATTGGTGAGGAATCCAATTGGATCCATCCAACCTGTTTTTCCCTGCATCCAAATAGGTTACCTCAAAATAATATCATTCAATTCAATAAACATATTTAATATTCAACAATCAACCAATAACAGAAATTTAAGCATTCATCTTTCAATTTAGTACGTTTATATTAATATAAACTTAACCTACAAGGTAAGTTACCTCGTTTGGAATAGTCATTAAAATGACGATTAGATTTCAACTAAATTAAACTAACGTGTAATTCAAGCAATTTATGTAATATATATATATAAACATTGTGTATATACAACGAAAAATTATCAACCATAGCACATAAAATAAGTCTCGACTTATATAAAATATAAGTGGGGTTAAAATAAGAGAGTTATACTCACTTTGGTTTAGTTCATTGCTGAAACGGTTCGGTTACAACTAAATTAAACAGTCATTTAATTTAACTGTAAATTCCTGTTGTCTCCAGATTCGTCCAGATAAATTCCAAAACGTAGATCTGGCTACCACGATCCCAATGTCTTTTGTTTCGTTCCATTCTGTTAACATGGGTACAAGTTATAAATGTTTAAGTTAACTATAATTTAATTTTAATTATTAACTTCTTAATTATATTTTAAATATTCTAAATACTTTAGATTTACTCAAAACACGCGGGCCAACTAAAATCTTCTGCTTCCCAAAAGAAAATGAGCCCGACATATATTTATTCTCTTCGTTCCCCTCTGTACATAGCTCCCTTTCGAAATATCCCCCACACACCTTCCATTTCATCAATGCCACTCCTCCTACATCGACCTGCCGGTCGATCCGAAGTCACCAGATGATGCCCCTCACCCAGACATGCTTGCGCCCCCACGTCTTATGCCATTCGACGTCTTCCTCCACCGGCAGTTTCTACACGAATGTCATCGATGCTTAACGCAGTCTCGACCACCACAGAGCTTCTATGTAACGAACACGGATTTTTGACCCGGAAAATCGACATAAAAAAACCATGTCGAACATTCAGGCATCGAAAACACCATATCGTTATTAGAAAGAAATTAGAAGGTGAGATAAGAAAGAAAGAAATATTAGAATAGAAGAAGAAGAAGAACCAACATAACACAGAGTCTCACATCGCAGTGGAACAAAATATAATATATAAATAAACTTTATAGAGAGCTTTGAAATAAAAACTTACAATCATCAGAGAATATCAATACACTTGGACAGTTATAATAATCTGTCCTCACATACGTCACACAGCTGAATAATACTAGATAATATCATACGTCTGAACATCTTTAGCTCGTCATTGGATTCCACAGCATCTAATAACCTGAACCTGTACACCCCGGCCTAACCCGAGCATTACAAACACTGGGTCGGTCTGGTGAACCAGAGTGAGAAAAAAACTCGCACAGTATTAAGGGTTTCACACAACCTGATTTTAAAGTTAAAATCTTTCAAAGAAAAGGATAATCGTAAGACCAAATCCACACATAAACACGGACAGTTTTTACCTTACGATAACCCAAAACATTTTTGAAATTCACATCTTTTCTGATATTATAATAATGTTTGAATACAAGTAAATATCAATCTAGTGGAACGCTTGCATCTCACGCTCCACATATATAGTATACAATGAAAATCGCGGGCGCTTATTGGAAATTGGATTCCGACTGTGACAAGGTATGGGACCACCTGCCGATAGTGTATCTCTAGAGACGAATACACTGGGTTCAACAAGAACGTCTTGCAACCCGGCCCACACATGACTGACCACTCATTTCGCTTGAGTGTATCGAATGTATATCACTAATGGTGGTAGCTAGACACCGTTTTCCTAAAAGGGACAGCATCGATAGATTAAAGAAGCAAAGGGAATTTCTCTAGATAGGTGATTATACACCTTAATGGGAGCGACCCACATAGCCATGCTGTCTGCCCGATTTTTGCCATCTCCTAGCTGATGAGGCTTGAGGTTATAAATCGACTTTTGGAAATCTGGCCACCGTTCACATCGTCCATACAAGTCATCCAGGAACAGGGTGAACCGAAGGCACCCTCCTACCGCATCCTAGGAATCATCCTATAGATCAGTAGCAAGTAGTCCTTGTAACCCGTAGATTTCAACCACGATAGAATCACAGTATATATCGGGGGATCAACCATAGATTATAAGTAACTCTTCCGTTTCATGAAGATCTACGGTCTTCAATTGCTGCATCTCTATCAACATCTCTGACGTATTCATATTTATTGGTCGGAATGGTTTTCGAATATAAATTCGATCCCGGTCTTTCCGTACCAACGCCATTGGGTCAGATTTTGATAGTCGGTTGTTTAACTATCAAAATAAACAATCATAAAAATAAAACAGATCTACTGGTTTATTATACAACGTCACTTGGCCTTTAAAAATAATATATCGGTTGTAATACCAAAATAATATCTCAGTTAAATACATTGATATTCTCAAATCATTTTATTTTAACATTTAGAAAAAAATATCTTAAAATCAATATTCCATTCCCCGTTGGCTACCACTTCAAACCATCTGTTATAACGTTTTTTATTATTTAAGATTGGAAAATCAAATCGTTATGATGTCTCGTTTGTTTCATTATTTGAACACCATAATCGTTACTTTCCCTTTCAAAATAAACTCATCCCAAACCCCATCTCCTTATTTTGAAAATATCGTTATATTTTCACTAATCTCCTTTTTATATCTTTTATTTGGAATTACCATTTCATACTTTCAAGCCCCGTCTTATATATCTTTTAATTTGTAATCCCGTCCTATATGTTTCTGAACTCATCAAATAACGTTACACTATTATTCCTCAAAATAAATTACTTCTAACGTCTCCTCTATTATGACTAATATAATCCTTAGATAATCCTGAAGTTGTTCAAGTTGGGGTATTTTATTTACCTCTCAGACCTTGATCAACAACGTTCGTATCTTAAGACAGATATCGATTGTAATATCAAACCCCATATTCATTCTAATACCAACAAATACCATTTCACTATTTTATTTAAAATACAGTTATATAAACCTTCTTACTTTTGAACTCTCTTTTTAATTGTTTCTTAGAACAAATAATCTCATTTCTAAATCATTACCTTAATCCTTGCTCACTTGCTTAACAATCTAAGCTTCATTAACAACTACGATGAGTCACGTGCTTCACACATGGCCAATTTTGGTAAAATTAGTGATTTGTGGTTAAACAAACAATATATCAATACGATTGGTTTTTTTTATAAAGTTAATATATTTAAAAATCTATATCCAGTTATAAAATAAATTTCATAACTTCATTTTTATCGATTCACCTAACGGTAAATCAATCTTTATAAAACAGTTTGTATTTTGGCCATCTGTTATACATTCCTCAACCAATATCACCCATTGGTTAATAACCAAACAAATAATGAATTTAGATTCAACAGACAACCACCAAGTCAATAATCCAATCATGTCGGTTAAACAGTTCATATAATGATCATATGCAAATAAACAATCAATTCAACTGATAGTGGTCCATCAAAATAAGAATTCAAGCATCCAGTTTATTTTAAATACGTTTATATTGTCATAAACGTAACCAACAAGGTACGTTACCTTGTTTGGAAAACATCGTTAAAAATATCGATGTCATTTCATTTAAATTAAACACTGTTTAATTTAAATAATCAATATACCAATATTTAATAACATTCAAATAATAATCAAATCAGCCAATAATTAGCAAACATGGAAAACAAATAATAAACCCAACTTATAATAATTATAAGTGGGGTACTGAGTGAGTTTCACTCACCTGGTTTAGTCCGTCATCAAACGGTTCATTAAATTAAACATATGTTTAATTGAATTAAATTCTCCAACTGCTTCTGGCTCCGTTCATTCCCGTTCAGAATGTAGCATTCCTTTGTACGGTTCCAACTTGACCAACCGACGTATTTCTGCTATCGTACGGATACGTTATAAATATTATAAGTTTGTAAATCATTTAATTAAATTTAAACTTTTAAAACAATGGTTCTTACCCTTTTAATCTTCGCATGACCCGACTACAATTTCAAAGCAACGTGTTATTTTTCCATCTTTGGTTCCAGCCAACCGTAAGTTTGCACTACTGCTTCCCCAAGTTTTCATTTCAGCCCGTCGCCCTTCATGTTCCTCCTTTCCATATCCTCCCTTTCCTTTTTACAACTAAAGCACCACATTTCTGCACCCATAAACCATGCATGAAACTGCCACTACCTTCCATACTATCATGTTTGAGCCTACGTTCGTCGGTCTTCCCCACATCGTACCAAATAGACCAACACCCCCTTTCGCATTTGATCCCATTTTCACGTTTCCCCATTGTTCTTTTCTATTTTTTTTTCTTTTTTCTTTTTTATAATATATGGGCCGCAAGCCCAATGCCAACCGCCAAGCCCACGTACCCTCCTAAGCCCACGTAAGCATGAAAATGCACCAAACCGTGCTACAGCTTCTTCCCTTCAAACACATCTTCCTCCCCAGGCATTACCACCCCAAGCTTCCCTTCTCACGCCAGTTACATTTTTTTTTTTTGAAAAACCCGCACCATCCCCCTCCTCAGAACAAATGCCACATCACCTTCACATGCATGTCTGCATGCGTCCTCCCATCCCACCCACCCCCCCCCCCCCACTGTTTATACTTCCATGCCAAACCTTTTCCATGGAACTGTACAAGCTATCGAAGCACTTAACCCCAGCCTGACCCATGTTAACTTCGCCCCTTCTTTCCTTGCTTGCGCCCAGGCCAGACACCCCACGGAACAGCGAACCCGAGTTGCTTCGAACACGGATAGATCCACATAAAATGAGGCCTTACTTGCCATGTTACATTACTGGAGCTGAACCCGCTATCCATGACCATACGGTTCAAGGTGGAAAACAATATGTTTGTGGGGAAAAAGACGTTGTTATTATTATTATTATTTTAAGACAGGAGAAACTTACAGTTTGCATTTTGTGAATGGAGGGAAAGAAGAGTACATCGGTATTTATATGCGGAGAAACGTGCAGATGAGGTAAACGTGGCAAACACGAAATCTGGAGTGCAAGGAAATTTGAATGTTTGGTGCCCACGGTGTTTAGATGGATTCGTCCATAAGAAATATGGCATGCAGTAGTATTGTAGAGTGAAAGACAGAAAAGAAAGAGGTAGGAGCAGACGTACTGTGTTCCTTCCATTCATAGCTGGTGCCTAGCGTCCTTCTCATCTTCTCAGGCATGTGCTGTTTCTTCTTTTCAGGATGTTAGAAACAGCAATTTCCTTATGACATAAGTAGATAGACATGTGCGTACCATTTGCATGAAGGCAAGGTTGCAGATCGTTTGGGAATGTGCGAGGATTAAATATACAGCTGTTTGATTTTAAATTTCTAGACCTGTGTATATATATAATATAGCCATGTGAATGGGTTTTGTAGAGTTCACGCTGGGTGTTCTAGCATGTGGGAGGAGCAGGTTTACAGAGATTCGGTGCATATATATTCGAAGGTGACAACACATTAAGATGAGAAATTTACTTTAGAATAGGTGCGTGGAAAAGATAATAGGGACTAGCTGATGTAAAGGAAACAGACAGTACATCTTCGAAGAGAAACTACATACCGCAGTGATTGTATGGTATGGAATAGGCAAAGGACCGTGTATTTTTTTCCTTCTCTTTTTCTGTAGCTTGTATAGTAGTATTCATAGGATGAAGAAAAGCAGTGCACATGCACATTGTATTATCCTTTCATAAGTATAGGTGGTTGTTGTTTAAAAATATTTAGGCCAGTGTATGACATATGAGCATATGTCTTGGTATGATCGAAAAATGGACAAAATATATTGTGCAGATACATATGAGGTTGAAATGACATATATATCTAATTATAAAATTATAGGAGTATGGTTTGAAATCTTTATATGTATACGTATACTGATGTGTACTGCTAACTTGGCAACATGGTCGTGTGACTCGCTTCAAGAAGGAATGGAAATCCACAGCAGGGCTAAATTCTTGTGTTGCGTATACAGTAGGAATGGGCACTTTTAGGTCTGCAATGTGGTTTGAAAGGTAGGACAGCTGAAGATTTGATTATCTCTGCTGCCACATATATTTATATATTTTACTTAATCAATTTATTCTTTGTTTGTACTAGTTAGAGTATTGGCGTACCGTGTAACATAGAATTCCATTCATGTTTACCTCGCTATGGACAGAAATAAAAACATCGTTGTGTCGAGCATTGCCTCACGACTTCAAAAATATAATAACATCGGTATGTTAACTTATATTGTGAAACCCCAAAATGCTAACATAGGGTGCAAAATACTCCAAATAAAAGTTGCTTATTCTTCAAATTAAAAATTACAGTAAAATCCTAAAAATTAAACTATGACTACGCCTCAAAGGTTTTGTCCAATTTCTTAATCAATATTTAATTATAATTAGATACTCGTTATGGTTTATAAACGATTCCATAGCGACTATTTTAAATTTTGAATTGGCCATATCTCACAATCTATACGATGAAAACTCGATTTCTCTGCTTCATTAGAAAATTATAGTTAAATCGGTCCTAATGTTTCTTATTTTATAGAGATCCGATTTAAAACGGGTTCTGTATAATCAATTAAAGTTCAAAAGTCCATATTACGAAATACCACGTCGTTTCGAGTTCGTTTATAATTAAATATAAATTAAACGTTCAATCGTTGCTTAACTAACGAATTAAAAAATAAAATCCATTAATATTCCAAATATAATATTTAAAACCAGTTTAAATATTCAATTCAAATGGTCGAAAAATCCTGGTTGTTACATTCTACGTTGATCACCACCATTCAGTTGGTCCATATCGTTGCCCCAAAAAATATTCTAGTTATGAGTTTTTGATGAAGATGGACGGATTTGGAGTTAAAGGGGGAGATCCGACTGTTATCTACCATTGAACGCAATTGTGGCGATTTCAGGAAACATTGACTTCGAAATTTAGGGTTTTACCCTTATATATAGGCACCAAACTAATATAATATTATTTATTTAAACTTAACTGCGATGTAATGCGTTAAAACACCCACCTATGATCTCTGGTCGAGATGAAACTCGCAATCCTAGCATAAAATAATATTCCAAACATGACGGAACAGGTTTCATCGAATTCAGAGATCGTTTGTAAAAAAAAATTTAAAACACAAAACGTGAATTAACACACATTTAAATTGCGCACGATCCCAAAATCAATCCAATTAACTTGAAATTTTAAATCTAATTATAATTATCTACTATGTATTTAATAAAATTAGTTTGTAAAAAACCGAGATCATTAGAAATTCAGTTATTCTTTAATTCCAAATTAAATTGCTAAAACGATTAAATAAAATCTATGCACTTACTTTTTGTATGATCAAACGGTAAGTCCGATCGATACAAAAATCAAAATCCTATAATAACTTACTAATATGGATCCAAAGGCACAAGTCTCGTCGTATTCCTAGGTGGTTCTCCCTGAATGATATTTAAATACTCGATGCCTAAAAATAACAATCTATGTATCCCGACTATAAATGTCAATATGAATCCAACGAAATTGGATTTGTAACTTAATTTGATCTTTTGCTCAAGTTACGCACATATACTTATCCATTTAAATTAAATTCATTTAGTTATACGCTATCCCAAAAGATCGGGCGTTTAGGGCTACCGTTTGTTCGAGAATGGAGTTTTTATGACAATAAACTTATTTCAATTATCACTATTAATTGATTATAAAATATATACTAACATCTCTATCTAGAATATATATACATATACATATATATATATATATATATATATGCAGGGTTTGTATACAGCAATTAGATACTGAGTACTATACAGTTTTAGAGTGCCAAGAGATTCAGGATTCAAAAGAGATTCAAGACTCATGAATTATCAAGATTTCAAGAGCTCAAGAAAAATATAGTAATTGAGTCTAGTTTATATGTAAGACTGTAACACCCCACCTCCGCTAAGGGCACTCACAAAGGGAATGCACTAGTTTTGGTGGAGCATTATCTAGGTAAACATACACAGAGATATCACAAGACAGAACATAAATAAAGCAGCGGTAGAAGTTAAAAATCAAATCTTATTACTTTCAAGAAAAGAGTCAAAACCTCATATATCCAGAGTACAAGTTGCCATTATTCCATTACATCAAGTTCTAAATAAGGAAGCATAAACTTAAAAATAACAAAAGTAAATTATTCCCCAAAAATAGCAGACATGCAATCATAGCATAGCTCAAGACCAAACCGTACATGAGTTGACGGAAAGCAAGCAGAATCCAAGCTAAGTGCTAGAGTTTCCTCCCTGAGAACCTAGGCGGAAATGAAAGAAAAAGAGGCAAAAGAAAACGGGTCAGTCATAAAGACTGGTAAGTACAAGTGACTTTCAACATAAAAACAGGTAAAGGTAACATGACATGTATAAACTGAAAGTAAACATAAGTATGATGTCAAGATGGATAAGATAGACTAAGATAACATGATGAATCAAGTATAGGTCAAGTATAGCATCACATGTTCAAGGTTCGCTGCACCAACTGTACTAGTAGCCCAACCCATGTCAAGTATTAATCATGAAATGATCCCTTGGCCCAAAATCATGAATGACCCATTACTAGGTCGAACGGAACGATCCACTAATCGATCGGCTCCCTACAAGTTCTAGCTCGTTGTGTTTCTGTGTCATACGGCCCTATCACGAATGTAGTCACCTATGCTAGGTCCAACATAGGGTGTATCAAGCCCTATGGTGCCAAACACCGACACGACTCAAGCATGCACAGATAAACCTACTGATGCCCAATGCCTGCGTTTTCAACTCCGGACCACGTGCATGACCATAGCCCACCTGAACCTACACTGGCGCACCCACACAGCCGTCGTTCTGGTCGCTTACAATCGGCCCAGTAATCGTGCCCCACCCTGCCTAGTTCCAGGGTACCATGATACATCTAGTGGGTTACTGCTGAAACGGACCGCATAACTAGGGTTTCCGTCCAATGGGTTAAGTGTTGTCATTTAAATTCGTGACTTAACCCGCCTACGTGTCATGTCAAACTTGGCTAAGTGTTGCCATTCAAGTTCATGACTTAGCCCTACAATTCACGTGTCAAGCTGGTTAGGTGTTGTCGTTCAAGTTCATGACCTAACCCTACTAATCATGTTTCAAGTTGGTTAAGTGTTGTCTTTCATGTTCATGACTTAACCCTATCATGTGGCATTAATTCATTAATGCAGCCCAACCTCTCACATTAGACCTGTTGTTGTGGTCACTGGATATGCCGGGCGGTTCCGGGCAGATTTACGCCACAACTCAGTCTAACCTCGGGTTTCAAGTGCGATATGACCAACTACTCACATTAGATCCTATTATTTGCAGTAACTGGATTTGCTGGGCGGTTCCGGGAAGATTTAACTTACAAACTCAACCCAACCTCGAGTTGGCCATTTTCAAGTTCATTCTAGTGTCATGACCATGTTCAAGTTTCATGTCAAGTTCGTGCCAAGCTTCATGTTTCAACTTATGCCTATTATCAAGTTCATGATTCATGTTTATAACCAGTTCATGTTTTTCCTAATCTACCCAAATCGTATTCCCATCGCATGTAAACGTTAATCGATCTAAATTACAAGCAAATCTAAATCTAGAGATAAAGGGAATAACATCAAAACTATGATAGGCAGAAGGGACAAGCATAAAGCGATAAAAGAGATTACAAGACTGGCATGATATAACTTGAGATAATCGGTTACAACATCACTGGCATATAGAAATTAACAGGGTTTTCAAATCTAGAAAAATAAGGCGATAATCCTGATAAAAACTTGACATACAAGAATAGGCATGCACAAGCAAGCCAAATACAAGGATAATGGGTCAATGGTTTTTGGTGTACATAATAACGAATAAACTAAGCAAGTCACACCCTAGGTATGGGATCCAACTAAATGCCAATTCGGTGTTCAACATGATTTTCAACTATAGTGTTATGAGCAATCAACTGTAATAGTCAATTAACCACAATAGTTATACAATAGTCATGGATAATTATCCAAAAGAGTTATAGGCAACTACCCTAATAGTCATAGGCAATTAACTGTAATATTTTCAAAGTCATGGTCATAGTCTTATGTTCACAATTATAGGAAGTAATTCATAGTCACGAGTCATAGGTGATTAGCCACAATTGTCGTTGTCATAGTCATAGGCTATGGTCTTATGTCCTCAGTCATAGGCATAGGCATAGTCTTATGTTCTCAGTCATAGTCCTTGGCCATCAACAACAGTTTCAATGTCATAGGCATGATAATATTTGATTTACAACGCGAATAGGCCCAAACTGATTTCAAAGCAATATTCCAAATGTCAAGATCCAAGAAGAACAAGAATAGATATGAATCGATTATCATGCTTAAGTCAAATTTCACTTTATCTCATGTCCAAATTACAATTAACAAGTTTAGATCTCAAAGTAACTAGAACTTACAGTGCGTGGATCGAGAATTAGAAAGCTAAATTTGATTGTTGAATCTCTATTTGATTGATCGTGTTCTAATTGAAATTCCCCAATTTGCAAATCTCTAAGCGTAGTCTTGATGGAGAAGAAGCAGTCCTTTTTCTTCCTTTTTATCTTATCATTTTGATTAACTCAGAAACAGCATAAGGACAGAATGAAATGGTGTGGAGAGAATGAGGCTAGGGGTGAGTTTATATAGGATTAGGCAGACGAATCTGGATAGAAAACGAGTCTAAATACATCAGGATGCATCTGGTTCAAGAAGTGGGTTCGGGAGGCAGGTCGACCCCCAGGTCGACTCCCTAGTCGACCTGGTCATGGGGAGGTCGACACCCCAGTCGACTCCCCAGTCGACCTGGTTGGCGGGGGGTCGACTCCCTAGTCGACTTGGGTATATGGGCGGGAATTTTCCCGTCATCCTTCTCTGGGTTTGAATTTCGAATTTCTGGCTTTATTTTCGAGCTGTTTTATTTTATTTAAATTCCCGAAACTTCTGAGGGTCATAACTTGGTCATACGAACTCCAATTTTCAAAAACTCGGACTCGATTTCATGCAAAACTCGGAGACGAACGCAATGGCGCAACCCGTTTCCCCTGATTCTTATTTTAAAATTTAATTCTGCCTAGATTTATGACTTTAACATGTTATAAAAATACGGGTTGTTACATTCTCCCCTCCTTAAAGGATTTCGTCCCTGAAATCTCTAAGTTAGGAAGAATATATCCTACCATCCAATCATCCATCTACTCAACCATCATTCACGAGCAATCATTGTCCTTAAAAGATTTCTAATGTTATATGAACATATGCGGAAAGTGTGTGTATATGTTCCTTATCTAATGCAAACGATCAGGCCTGTTTGATCTTCTTAATGCAAAATATGTTTAGTGTCATGAATCCAACATGTATGAAAATAATTCTAGTCACATAAACACTATATGTGTGCACAAACATTCATCCATCTGCAACATCCACATGATAACACATTCAATTTCATCCATAAACAAGTATAAACACTCATGCATATGCAATATGAAAACGTGTCTGAGCCGATCTAGTGCCTAATGTGTGTTATGCAACCACAAGCAACCACTTTCGACCACTTGCAACCATTTGCAAACATCAACCATAACATGTTTCAAATACATGTTTCCATCCATATGGTTCTACCTAAGGTTCTCAAGATAGGATTGTGAAGATAAGCAAGATAAAACAAAGCATCAAAGAGGAGAAGTTAAAGATGTACCCCCAGAAGGTCCTACTTGCGGGGCTTGCCCTTGCTTCTTAGGGAAGTTCTTGCTGATATGTCCAGTTTCACCACACTGAAAGCATGCTCCCATCTTCATCTTCATCTTCTTCTTTCTATAATCCTGGACTATATGCCCTTCAATACCGCAGAAGTGGCACTTTCTTTTCTCACGTGTCTTGTTGTCATTATTGCTGTTGTTGTTCTTGCCTCCTTTCTCGGAGTCTTTCTTCTTGTTTTGAGAATCATTCGCCTTGACCTCCTTCTTGCCATTCTCGTCTTCTTCATGAAGTAGGTTCATATCCACCAAGCTCTCAAAGGTCGCCCCCATGGGTACATGATTCATAGCAAGGCTGTGTAGTGGCTCATTCAAACCTCTGACGAAGCGAAGAGCCTTCTTGTGTTGGGTGTTCACTAAATCCAGCCCAAATCTGGCCAGCTGATTAAACTGATTGACAAACTCCCTGATCGTCATGCTTCCTTGCTTAAGAGTTAGGAACCTCTCCATTTGCAGGCTTCTTTCAGCTTGGGAGAGAAATTTCATCTCAAATCTCATCCGGAAGTCTTCCCAAGTTTCCACTGGCCCCTCAGCATGGGTAATCTCCCACCAATACGAAGCTTCATCTTTAAGCAACCACACTGCTAGCTGTATCTTTTGCCTATCGTCAACTTCGAAGATGACGAACAAAACTTCGGTCTCCTTCAGCTAGTTCCTTGCTTCCACAAAGGATTCAGTCCCATAGAAGTCCTTTCCACCCATAGCCTTGAAGTCAACATCTTTGCGAAAGCATTTCCACGAGGAGGAGGAGGAGGAGGAGGAGGAATCGCTGCAGCTGGAGGAGGAATATCTGTTGGGCCCGCATCGTTGGCCCTAGCCTCTAAGTACCTCCTGAACCAGCCAGGTATTGGCACGCCCTCTGGAAAGTTAAGATTCCCAGACATGCTGAAAAACGAAAAGATAGAGATTCAAACGAGGATACAAAGGAAAGTGCTAATGGCTTTTGGGGAATAGCCTTTTCAAAATAAACTTTTCTTGAAAAATGCTTCTTTATAAACGGTTTTGAAAATAGTTTCAGAAGGTTTTTAAAAGCTTTTGCCCAGTCTTGTAACCTTCTGCTCTGATACCAAATGTAACACCCCACCTCCGCTAGGGTCACTCACAAAGGAAATGCACTAGTTTTGGTGGAGCATTATCTAGGTAAACATACACAGAGATATCACAAGATAGAACATAAATAAAGCAGCGTTAGAAATTAAAAACCAAATCTTATTACTTTCAAGAAAAGAGTCAAAACCTCATTTATCCAGAGTACAAGTTGCCATTACTCCATTACATCAAGTTCTAAATAAGGAAGCATAAACTTAAAAATAACAAAAGTAAATTATTCCCCAAAAATAGCAGACGTGCAACCATAGCATAGCTCAAGACCAAACCGTACATGAGCTGATGGAAAGCAAGCAGAATCCAAGCTAAGTGCTAGAGTTTCCTCCCTGAGAACCTGGGGGGAAACGAAAGATAAAGAGGTGAAAGAAAACGGGTCAGTCATAAAGACTGGTAAGTCCAAGTGACTTTCAGCATAAAAACAGGTAAAGGTAACATGACATGTATAAACTGAAAGTAAACATAAGTATGATGTTAAGATGGATAAGATAGACTAAGATAACATGATGAATCAAGTATAGGTCAAGTATAGCATCGCATGTTCAAGGTTCGCTGCACCAACTGTACTAGTAGCCCAACCCATGTCAAGTATTAATCATTAAATGATCCCTTGGCCCAAAATCGTGAATGACCCATTACTAGGTCGAATGGAACGATCCACTAATCGATCGGCTCCCTACAAGTTCTAGCTCGTTGTGTTTCTGTGTCATACGGCCCAATCACGAATGTAGTCACATGTGCTAGGTCAAGCCCTATTGTGCCAACCACCGACACGAATCAAGCATGCACAGATAAAGCTACTAATGCCCAATGCCTGCTTTTTCAACTCCGGACCACGTGCACGACCATAGCCCGCCTGAACCTACACTGGCGCACCCACACAGCCGTCGTTCTGGTCGCTTACAATCAGCCCAGTAATCGTGCCCCACCCTGCCTAGTTCCAGGGTACCATGATACATCTAGTGGGTTACTGCTGAAACGGACCGCGTAACTAGGGTTTCCGTCCAATGGGTAAGTGTTGTCATTTAAATTCGTGACTTAACCCGCCTACGTGTCATGTCAAACTTGGCTAAGTGTTGTCATTCAAGTTCATGACTTAGCCCTACAATTCACGTGTCAAGTTGGTTAGGTGTTGTCATTCAAGTTCGTGACCTAACCCTACCAATCATGTTTCAAGTTGGTTAAGTGTTGTCTTTCATGTTCATGACTTAACCCTATCATGTGGCATTAATTCATTAATGCACCCCAACCTCTCACATTAGACCTGTTGTTGTGGTCACTGGATATGCAAGGCGGTTCCGGGCAGATTTACACCACAACTCAGTCTAACCTCGGGTTTCAAGTGCGATATGACCAACTACTCACATTGGATCCTATTATTTGCAGTAATTGGATTTGTCGGGCGGTTCCGGACAGATTTACACTGCAAACTCAACCCATCATCGAGTTGGCCATTTTCAAGTTCATTCTAGTGTCATGACCATGTTCAAGTTTCATGTCAAGTTCGTGCCAAGCTACATGTTTCAACTTATGCCTATTATCAAGTTCATGATTCATGTTTATAACTAGTTCATGTTTTTCCTAATCTACCCAAATCGTATTCCCATCGCATGTAAACGTTAATCGATCTAAATTACAAGCAAATCTAAATCTAGAGATAAAGGGAATAACATCAAAACTATGATAGGCAGAAGGGACAAGCATAAAGCGATAAAAGAGATTACAAGACTGGCATAATATAACTTGAGATAATCGGTTATAACAGCACTGGTATATAGAAATTAACAGGGTTTTCAAATCTAGCAAAATAAGGCGATAGTCCTGATAAAAACTTGACATACAAGAATAGGCATGCACAAGCAAGCCAAATACAAGGATAATGGTTCAATGGTTTTTGGTGTACATAATAACGAATAAACTTAGCAAGTCACACCCTAGGTATGGGATCCAACTAAATGCCAATTCGGTGTTCAACATGGTTTTCAACTATAGTGTTATGAGCAATCAACTGTAATAGTCAATTAACCACAATAGTTATACAATAGTAATGGATAATTATCCAAAAGAGTTCTAGGCAACTACCCTAATAGTCATAGGCAATTAACTGTAATAGTTTCAAAGTCATGGTCATAGTCTTATGTTCATAATTATAGGCAGTAATTCATAGTCACGAGTCATAGGTGATTAGCCACAATTGTCCTTGTCATAGTCATAGGCTATGGTCTTATGTCCTCAGTCATAGGCATAGGCATAGTCTTATGTTCTCAGTCATAGTCCTTGGCCATTAACAATGGTTTCAATGTCATAGCCATGATAATATTTGATTTACAATGCGAATAGGCCCAAACTGATTTCAAAGCAATATTCCAAATGTCAAGATCCAAGAAGAACAAGAATAGATATGAATCGATTATCATGCTTAAGTCAAATTTCACTTTATCTCATGTCCAAATTACAATTAACAAGTTTAGATCTCAAAGTAACTAGAACTTACAGTGCGTGGATCGAGAATTAGAAAGCAGAATTTGATTGTTGAATCTCTATTTGATTGATCGTGTTCTAATTGAAATCCCCCAATTTGCAAATCTCTAAGCGTAGTCTTGATGGAGAAGAAGCAGTCCTTTTTCTTCCTTTTTATCTTATCATTTTGATTTCTCAGAAACAGCATAAGGACAGAATGAAATGGTGTGGAGAGAATGAGGCTAGGGGTGAGTTTATATAGGATTAGGCAGACGAATTTGGACAGAAAACGTGTCTAAATACATCAGGATGCATCTGGTTCAAGAAGTGGGTTCGGGAGACAAGTCGACTCCCCAGTCAACTTGGTCATGGGGAGGTCGACACCCCAGTCGACTCCCCAGTCGACCTGGTTGGCGGGGGGTCGACTCCCCAGTCGACCTAGGTATATGGGCGGGAATTTTCCCGCCAGCCTTCTCTGGGTTTGAATTTCGAATTTCTGGCTTTATTTTCGAGCTGTTTTGTTTTATTTAAATTCCTTAAACTTCTGAGGGTCATTACTTGGTCATACGAACTCCGATTTCGAAAACTCGGACTCAATTTCATGCAGAATTCCGAGACGAACGCAATGGCGCAACCCGTTTCCCATGATTCTTATTTTAAAATTTAATTTTACCTTGATTTATGACTTTAACATGTTATAAAAATACGGGTTGTTACATTCTCCCCTCCTTAAAGGATTTCGTCCCCGAAATCTCTAAGTTAGGAAGAATATATCCTACCATCCAATCATCCATCTACTCAACCATCATTCACGAGCAATCATTGTCCTTAAAATATTTCTAATGCTATATTAACATAAGCATAAATTGTGTGTATATGTTCCTTATCTAATGCAAATGATCAGGCCTGTCTGATCTTCTTAATGCAAAATATGTTTAGTGTCATGAATCCAACATATATGCAAATAATCCTAGTCACATAAACACTATATGTGCGCAGAAACATTCATCCATATGCAACATCCACATGATAACACATTCAATTTCATCCATAAACAAGTATAAACACTCATGCATATGCAATATGAAAACGTGTCTGAGCCGATCTAGTGCTTAATGTGTGTTATGAAACCACGAGCAACCACTTGCGACCACTTGCAACCATTTGCAAACATCAACCATAACATGTTTCAAATACATATTTCCATCCATATGATTCTACCTAAGGTTCTCAAGATAGGATCGAGAAGATAAGCAAGATAAAACAAAGCATCAAGGAGGAGAAGTTAAAGATGTACCCCCAGAAGGTCATGCTTGCGGGGCTTGCCCTTGCTTCTTAGGGCAGTTCTTGCTGATATGTCCAGTTTCACCACACTGAAAGCATGCTCCCATCTTCATCTTCTTCTTTTACAATCCTGGACTATATGCCCTTCAATACCGCAGAAGCGGCACTTTCTTTTCTCACGTGTCTTGTTGTCATTATTGTTGTTGTTGTTCTTGCCTCCTTTCTCGGAGTCTTTCTTCTTGTTTTGAGAATCATTCGCCTTGACCTCCTTCTTGCCATTCTCGTCTTCTACATGAAGTAGGGCCATATCCACCAAGCTCTCAAAAGTCGCTTCCATGGGTACATGATTCATAGCAAGGCTGTGTAGTGGCTCATTCAAACCTCTGACGAAGCGAAGAGCCTTCTTGTGTTGGGTGTTCACTAAATCCAGCCCAAATCTGGCCAGCTGATTAAACTGATTGACAAACTCCCTGATCGTCATGCTTCCTTGCTTAAGAGTTAGGAACCTCTCCATTTGCAGGCTTCTTTCAGCTTGGGAGAGAAATTTCATCTCAAATCTCATCCGGAAGTCTTCCCAAGTTTCCACTGGCCTCTCAGCATGGGTAATCTCCCACCAATACGAAGCTTCATCTTTAAGCAACCACACTGCTAGCTGTATCTTTTGCCTATCGTCAACTTCGAAGATGACGAACAAAACTTCGGTCTCCTTCAGCTAGTTCCTTGCTTCCACAAAGGATTCAGTCCCATAGAAGTCCTTTCCACCCATAGCCTTGAAGTCAACATCTTTGCGAAAGCATTTCCACGAGGAGGAGGAGGAGGAGGAGGAATCGCTGCAGCTGGAGGAGGAATATCTGCTGGGCCCGCATCGTTGGCCCTAGCCTCTAAGTACCTCCTGAACCAGCCAGGTATTGGCACGCCCTCTGGAAAGTTAAGATTCCCAGACATGCTGAAAAACGCAAAGATAGAGATTCAAACGAGGAAACAAAGGAAAGTGCTAATGGCTTTTGGGGAATAGCCTTTTCAAAATAAACTTTTCTTGAAAAATGCTTCTTTATAAACGGTTTTGAAAATAGTTTCAGAAGGTTTTTAAAAGCTTTTGCCCAGTCTTGTAACCTTCTGCTCTGATACCAAATGTAACACCCCACCTCCGCTAGGGTCACTCACAAAGGGAATGCACTAGTTTTGGTGGAGCATTATCTAGGTAAACATATACAGAGATATCACAAGACAGAATGTAAATAAAGCAGCGTTAGAAATTAAAAACCAAATCTTATTACTTTCAAGAAAAGAGTCAAAACCTCATTTATCCAGAGTACAAGTTGCCATTACTCCATTACATCAAGTTCTAAATAAGGAAGCATAAACTTAAAAATAACAAAAGTAAATTATTCCCCAAAAATAGCAGACGTGCAACCATAGCATAGCTCAAGACCAAACCGTACATGAGCTGATGGAAAGCAAGCAGAATCCAAGCTAAGTGCTAGAGTTTCCTCCCTGAGAACCTGGGGGGAAACGAAAGATAAAGAGGTGAAAGAAAACGGGTCAGTCATAAAGACTGGTAAGTCCAAGTGACTTTCAGCATAAAAACAGGTAAAGGTAACATGACATGTATAAACTGAAAGTAAACATAAGTATGATGTTAAGATGGATAAGATAGACTAAGATAACATGATGAATCAAGTATAGGTCAAGTATAGCATCGCATGTTCAAGGTTCGCTGCACCAACTGTACTAGTAGCCCAACCCATGTCAAGTATTAATCATGAAATGATCCCTTGGCCCAAAATCGTGAATGACCCATTACTAGGTCGAATGGAACGATCCACTAATCGATCGGCTTCCTACAAGTTCTAGCTCATTGTGTTTCTGTGTCATACGGCCCAATCACGAATGTTGTCACCTGTGCTAGGTCAAGCCCTATGGTGCCAACCACCGACACGAATCAAGCATGCACAGATAAACCTACTGATGCCCAATGCCTGCTTTTTCAACTCCGGACCACGTGCATGACCATAGCCCGCCTGAACCTACACTGGCGCACCCACACAGCCGTCGTTCTGGTCGCTTACAATCAGCCCAGTAATTGTGCCCCACCCTGCCTAGTTCCAGGGTACCATGATACATCTAGTGGGTTACTGCTGAAACAGACCGCGTACCTAGGGTTTCCGTCCAATGGGTTAAGTGTTATCATTTAAATTCGTGACTTAACCCGCCTACGTGTCATGTCAAACTTGGCTAAGTGTTGTCATTCAAGTTCTCGACTTAGCCCTACAATTCACGTGTCAAGTTGGTTAGGTGTTGTCGTTCAAGTTCATGACCTAACCCTACCAATCATGTTTCAAGTTGGTTAAGTGTTGTCTTTCATGTTCATGACTTAACCCTATCATGTAGCATTAATTCATTAATGCACCCCAACCTCTCACATTAGACCTGTTGTTGTGGTCACTGGATATGTCGGGTGGTTCCGGGCAGATTTACACCACAACTCAATCTAACCTCGGGTTTCAAGTGCGATATGACCAACTACTCACATTGGATCCTATTTTTTGCAGTAACTCGATTTGTCGGGCGGTACCGGGCAGATTTACGCTGCAAACTCAACCCAACCTCGAGTTGGCCATTTTCAAGTTCATTCTAGTGTCATGACCTTGTTCAAGTTTCATGTCAAGTTCGTGCCAAGCTTCTTGTTTCAACTTATGCCTATTATCAAGTTCATGATTTATGTTTATAACCAGTTCATGTTTTGCCTAATCTACCCAAATCGTATTCCCATCGCATGTAAACGTTAATTGATCTAAATTACAAGCAAATCTAAATCTAGAGATAAAGGGAATAACATCAAAACTATGATAGGCAGAAGGGACAAGCATAAAGCGATAAAAGAGATTACAAGACTGGCATGATATAACTTGAGATAATCGGTTACAACATCACTGGCATATAGAAATTAACAGGGTTTTCAAATCTAGAAAAATAAGGCGATAGTCCTGATAAAAACTTGGCATACAAGAATAGGCATGCACAAGCAAGCCAAATACAAGGATAATGGGTCAATGGTTTTTGGTGTACATAATAATGAATAAACTAAGCAAGTCACACCCTACGTATAGGATCCAACTAAATGCCAATTCGGTGTTCAACATGGTTTTCAACTATAGTGTTATGAGCAATCAACTGTAATAATCAATTAACCACAATAGTTACAATAGTCATGGATAATTATCCAAAAGAGTTCTAGGCAACTACCCTAATAGTCATAGGCAATTAACTGTAATAGTTTCAAAGTCATGGTCATAGTCTTATGTTCATAATTATAGGCAGTAATTCATAGTCACGAGTCATAGGTGATTAGCCACAATTGTCCTTGTCATAGTCATAGGCAATGGTCTTATGTCCTCAGTCATAGGCATAGGCATAGTCTTATGTTCTCAGTCATAGTCTTTGGCCATTAACAATGGTTTCAATGTCATAGGAATAATAATATTTGATTTACAACATGAATAGGCCCAAACTGATTTCAAAGCAATATTCCAAATGTCAAGATCCAAGAAGAACAAGAATAGATATGAATCGATTATCATGCTTAAGTCATATTTCACTTTATCTTATGTCCAAATTACAATTAACAAGTTTAGATCTCAAAGTAACTAGAACTTACAGTGCGTGGATCGAGAATTAGAAAGCAGAATTTGATTGCTGAATCTCTATTTGATTGATCGTGTTCTAATTGAAATCCCCCAATTTGCAAATCTCTAAGCGTAGTCTTGATGGAGAAGAAGCAGTCCTTTTTCTTCCTTTTTATCTTATCATTTTGATTATCTCAGAACCAGCATAAGGACAGAATGAAATGCTGTGGAGAGAATGGGGCTAGGGGTGAGTTTATATAGGATTAGGCAGACGAATCTGGACAGAAAACGAGTCTAAATACATCAGGATGCATATGGTTCAAGAAGTGGGTTCGGGAGGCAGGTCGACCCCTAGGTCGACTCCCTAGTCGACCTGGTCATGGGGAGGTCGACACCCCAGTCGACTCCCCAGTCGACCTGGTTGGCGGGGGGTCGACTCCCCAGTCGACCTGGGTATATAGGCGGGAATTTTCCCACCAGCCTTCTCTGGGTTTGAATTTCGAAATTCTGGCTTTATTTTCGAGCTGTTTTATTTTATTTAAATTCCCGTAACTTCTGAGGGTCATAACTTGGTCATAAGAACTCCGATTTCCAAAACTCGGACTCGATTTCATGCAGAACTCGGAGACGAACGCAATGGCGCAACCCGTTTCTCCTGATTCTTATTATAAAATTTAATTTTGCCTTGATTTATGACTTTAACATGTTATAAAAATACGGGTTGTTACAAAGACTATGAATAAAACTCCATGTTCAAATTCTGATTTTCAAATTTCACATTCTGTTTTCAAAATTCAAATTATGATTTCAAATTATTTTTCTAAATGATTTCAGACTACTATCTTACTTATGATTTCAAACATATATATTTATAAAGTTTTATAATGATATATATGTAAGTTTATAATATATATAGTTCTAAATCATATAACTTTATAAATATGTTTATGTAATATATTACTATGTTCCATATGATTTTACACTTTAGAATATTCATTTATATTACTAAGTTTTGATTCAATAATTTCTAGAATAATATATATTTTTAAACACTTAAAAAATAGTTTTAAAAAATCGAAATATTATACATATGTCGACTTACATAGTTAGACATGTCGACATATGACAGTCATATTTTCAAAACTCAAAGGAAGCATCTTTCCACTATTTGAAACATTTCAGAAACGTTGCAACCTATGTGAGACTATAAATAGGGGTAAATTTCGAAATTTTGTTATCTTCTACTTCTCCGTCTTCACCCCTTTACTTACCACCATTAATATACATTATTTTCTTGATTTTTACACATATACTCTGCCGATTTCTACTCAAATTATATTAAACTTCTCTTCTCAACCTCTATCTACTACTATCTGTTGTGATTATTTGGGAATTGTTTGGAGAATGGTGTGTTCCTTGTAGCCCTAAAATCAAGGAAAGGGAGCAGCGTTAACCTTGTAGTCGGGAAATCAAGGGTGGTGGAATCGGTGTTAACCTTGTAGCCGTGAAATCAAGGGTGTTGTACTTGAATATTGGTAATAATAAAACTCTTCGCTATCCATCGTTGCATGGGACTGGACGTAGGAGTAATCCGAACTATTATAAATTCCGGTGTGTTCTTTCCTTTTCTACATTTCATATTTGTCTATTTTTGTGTCTATGATTGTTTATGTATTTGTGATCATCTCTGGTGTGATAATCATTGTGTGATTCTTATAGTAGATTAAATAAGTTTAAGATTTCCATAAATTCCTTATAAACACTATTCACCCCCCCCCTCTAGTGTTAGTTTTGTCTTAAGATCCGCATTCCCTAACAATTGGTATTAGAGCGTAGGTTTTCAAAAAGTTCATAAACTGATTTTTGAAAATTTTAAATAGCAACCAACACTGGTAGTAATAGTTCTTTTGTAGAGGGTCAGTCCACTGTCAGACCACCAATATTTAATAGAAGTAACTATTCTTACTGGGCTTGCAGAATTAAAATATATTTACAATCAGTAGGGTTAGACATGTGGAATATCACACAAACTGAATATGTTGAGCCCATTACTATTTTTCATAATGGACTAATGATCAAAAGGCTGTTGCACTAAGTAATTCTAAGGCCATGAATATATTATTCTGTTCATTAGATAGAAATGAATTTAATAGTGCATCAATTTGTAAACCCCTCATGAAATATGGAGAACATTGCACGTTACTCATGAAGGAACCAATAAAGTTAAGCAAACAAATATATCATTGCTAATTAATCAGTTTGATTTATTTAAAATGAATGAGAATGAATCTATCTTCGATATGTATTGTATATTCCAGGAGATCGTGCATTCATTAATAACTTTGGGAAGAACTTATTCAGAAGAAGACCAAGTCAAAAAAATACTTAACTTATTGACTCCAGAATAGGATCAGAAAACGACGATGATTGAAAAGCCGACAATGTCAGTGAAATGAGAATTAAGGAGCTAATTTGGAATTTGATGTCATTCGAAGTTCAATTACAAAAAATTAAGGAAAGTAAACCCAGAGAAAAGAGATCTATAGCTTCAAAGCAACAACAAATGGTTCTGATTCAAGCAGTGAGTATGATGAAGAAATTGCACTAATGATACAGAATTTCAAAAAAATTCTAAGATATATTTATCTATTTCTGTGTCTGTGATTGTTTCCGTGTTTATGGTCATCTCTAGTGTGATAATCATTATGTGATTCATATAGTAGATCAAATAAGTTTAAGATTTCCATAAATTCCTTATAAACACTATTGTTCTTGGATATAGTGTCACCTAGCTATTGTTCTTGAGAAATGACCAGGTCTGGCCCATTCCTCGAAAGATGTTTTTAGTTTTTCCTTAAGATCCGCATTCCCTAACACCATTGTCACATACGACATCGGAGTGCCACAAAATTTGGTTTCGTACAATAATTCAACGTTATGGGTCTAATAATAAAACTCGTTTCATCGGAAACCGAGGCCATTTGCAAAATGACCATTCTTAAGGCTTATATAATATCAATAAAATATAAAACAATTCAATTATATAATAATAAATTATTATTATCGTAAATATCCAAATGGAATATCATATAGCTTCAAATATAAACCAATATGGAATTTAAACTCAGTATTTAAAATTTCGAGTTAAACAATATCCGAATTATGTAAAAACCGTTTTTAAATTTATTAAATGAGCGTTAAAGTTCATAAACAATTTCATAATGACTTTCTGAAAATTTAATTCCGACATAACTCACCATCCATAAGCTAAAATATTTAATTCTCTCTTTCATTAAAAAATTATAATTAATAGATTCAGACGATTCTTGTTTCAAAAAATTCCGACTTAAAATGGATTATGTATATTCAATCAAAGTTTAAATCGTAAATTACGAACTAACACGACGTTACAAGCTTGATTTATATATATATATATATATATATTTAACGTTTAAACTTTGTTACATAAACGAATTCTATATTATAAATCCATTTAAAATTCTAATTCAACATTTTAAAAAATAAAATAAATTATCTATCTGACTACCAAAAATACGGGACATTACAGTTACATACTATGGTCTCAATGGATGTATCGATATTCAGTGTGATACATCTTGACTTGAAATATTTAAAATTATATGTTAAGTTTCATTACGTTAAATTACTCATTGTTACAAACTTTTTAGCTACTATCACTACACATACAATTTATGAATTTTCAATTAAATATACTTTTAATTAAACAAATTAACTGACATAATACATCACATCGTGTATTCAAGAAAAAGGGAATTCTTTTCATTTCAAATAAGATTGACTATTGTGTTAGCTATATTTAACAAATTACACAATTGCTCGTAGTGCATACCCTCTGACACTATCCATTTCTCATTTGTGCTAAGGTCAATTATGGAATCTCTATCTTATTCCATCAAGTGTTTTAACGAGAATTAATCAAATTAGTAATCCAATCACAGTCATTTCCAAGCTGATTTTAAGGCAATTCATACAAGATCCATCTATAATTATTAATTGTATTCTTTACACTTGCAAAATTTGTTAATTCCTTTGCCTAAGATACGTTGATTATGTGGCACTATGAAACTCCTGCTTTGCAACACATCTTTAGAAACCCTATCGTAAGCAATACTATTCCGGGTACTGTCGTGTTTGAGGTGCTTTTGTTTATATATATGTGTGTGTGTGAGTGTGTGTATGTGTGTGTGTATATATATATAGCCTTCTATTTTCAGCCACACATTCCAATTTAGATAATGTGTGGCTAAAGATAGAAAGATGAGAAATGAACTTGAATAGAGAAGGCAATGGATTCTTGCTCTACACACTTATGTACATGAAACGTTTAGTGACACACATTAAATGTCCATAAAATTAAACTGTAACATCCTGAAATTTTTACGATTTAATAATTAATTTTATAATGATTTGGGGGGTTTAAATGATTTGAATTCAAATATTTAAAGATTTCAATTAAAATAATTTGTGGACTAACAATAATTAATTTCCGAAATGGTCAGAAATAGTTGAACTGACAATATTTGGTAAACTGGATAATATATGATATTTAATTTAGTTTATATTTGAGTTATCATATCAAATATACTATTAAAACGACAGTTGAACGTAGTAATTATAATATAAATTATAATCGAGCTCGTAACGGCGCGGTAGTTCGTAATTTAACATTCTGAACTTTAAATGACTTTATAGGATTCATTATAAGTCGGATTTGCTTGAAACAAGAAACATTGGAATCTATTGAATTGTATTTTTCTAATGGAAGAGAAAAATGGAGATTTTGTGTTATAGATAGTAAGTTATGGCTAAATCAAATTTTCAAATAGTCGCTATGGAATCGTTATGAGCCAAAACGATATATTTAATTATAATTAAATATTGGATTCGAATTTGGAAAAGATTTTTGAGACGTAGTTATAATTTGATTTTTAGAATTTTTCTGTAATTTTTGATTTGGAAAATAAGCAACTTTTTATTTGGAGTGTTTTATACCCTATAACAGTGTTTGGAAATTTCACAGAATAAGTTAACTTGTCTATTTTATTATATTTTTGGGATTGTGGCACATTGCTCGTCTCAACAATATTTTTATTTTTGTTCGTAGCGGTCCGTAAGTGAATAGAGTTTTATATATCGGGGTGCGTGACTTCTTTTTAGATTTTAAACAAGTATGCAACACATACCTAAGCCAATGCAGCAATTATATAACAGAAGGAATCTTATCCCACATGCATATACAACAAAGCATGATCTCTAATCTCGTTGCATGTCTTCCTAAGGAATTTGTAGTAATTCCTATTCTTTTACTTTTATTTTTCGAACTTGCACAATTATAAATGCCCACCAACTTCCTTACTAATGTAGGTACCTAACGTGTGTTCCATCTTCTTCTCAGAGGGGAGTTGTTAATTAGCAGTTGATACTTACTATGATTAAAACACTTATACTATTTTTGTGTCCACTAGAAAACTAAATGACTTCTATAACATAAATAACATCGTTGCATTTTTGGTAAACAAATTACTAATTATCATGACATGTTGATCTGTTGAAAGCTAATACTGAAATCTATTAGAGAATAGTGGTGGGATCCAAGGCCTAACATGGCCATGCATACTTAGAGTTTTGCTGAACTTAATCCATACAAAGATGCATGGCCAAATAAATAAAATAAAACCAATAAGATATGCATACATCGGTGTTCCTTGGTGCTAAGCCAAACTGCACATTATCTACTCACAAAAAAAAAAATTGCCTACTCTTTTCTTAATTGTTAAGTAATCTAGGGTATATATAAATTTATATCACCTCCCCTGTAAATGCCAAGCCTTCACCAAATGAAGCCTCTACTTGCCAGTCTACGTCTTACCTATGACAACAACATACATACCGTATAAGCTATGCCATCCATAGTATTTCAGAGCCCCATCAAAATCAAATGAAAACACATGCAGCACGCTAACCAATGTTGGGCTACCCTATCTCCTGCAGATCTAAAACCGTGGCCACCAAGGAATTGAACAGCTATATATATGCTGCTGAATATACTACGTCTCGTTCTTCTTGTTTTCAGATCTTAAATCCTTTTCATGGCAAGGTAAATCAAAAATCAAAGCAAACCTTCTCTCAAAACAAAACCCCAAGGGATATACATGTATTTCACATGCACTGTAGACATCAACAACTGCTGTTGTTTGCCGCGAAGAGAAAAGGTGACGCAAGTTACATCGAATGGTGAAGGGTTTTGACTGGAGCGAGTTTTTGAAATTAGTAGAAGGTGAAGTGCATACGTGAGTTCGGGAAGGACAAAGAACTGGAACGGGCGTTGTTATCAGGAGGAGAAGCACGGGTTGGGTAGCATGGAGTGGGTTAATGGCGTGAGAAAGAAGAGAAAAAAAGAAGGAAAAAAAAAGAAAGAGAGTGGGAGTGAACAAATGGTTTAAGTAATGAAGATGGGTTCGAAATACACTAAAATGGGAACGTTGGGTTGCAGGAGAGAAGGGTTGTTAATGGCATGTGAGTGAAAAGGAGTTGCGGGTGTGAAACTGTGAAGGTGGGACTTAAAGAAATAGGGATTGAGAGTTGTGTTGAGTAGTTTAGAACATGTATTGGAAACAGGATTTGAAAATTGGGGAAGATGGAAGAATTTGCGTGGTCTGGGATTTTCAATGGGTTTGGACTGAAGAATTGGAAGCCCAGTTTTAATTATATATATATATATATATATATAAGTAGGAAAAAGGGGTACTGAGTTTCATATTTGGAAATAGAATATGGGGAGCGGAGTTGTTTATTTGGGAAAGATGCAGATATAAACGTTCTGGGTTTCTTTCTTCACGTGAGATGATGGGTCGCTATAAATTGGTATGAGGCCCAGTTTGAAAAAAAGGGTAAAATAGAAAAATGAACGAAGGGGAGCTCGCGAAACTGGTCAGGAATAATATGCGGTGAAGTTTCCAAATGTTTGAAGCGGCATACATGACATTTGTAGGTTTCACCAATCATATGAGAAGAATATAAGGTAAAAGTATGGAGAGTGTTTGAAAACATGGAGCGGTAAGCTTGAACTACTCAGTGGGTTTTAAAAAATTGATGATGGGCCAAATATTCATTGGTAAAGCCCAATTTCTTTTGTTTATATAATTTAGTTCAAATAACGAATAAACTTGAAACTTGAATATATCGTACGTACGTCATCACATTTACGAACTATCTGATCTGTTGGGATAGTATTCACGCAAGCAATGCGAGAATGCTAGTTTGAAGTGATAGGGAGCTCACTGGGATTTTTGGCGAAATAAAAAGCCGGATTAAATCAATTGACGTTAATCGTTATATAACGATAAACGACCAAGGTGAGCAAACTCACTAACGCTGTCCAGTTTTATAATTTCATAAACATTATTTAATATTGATAAAAATTATTGAATGTTGTGTGTGATGGTTGTTTGGATGATTTACAATTAAACTGGTTGATGGTTATATATATGAAGTCATTGGTTAAATACTGATTTAATGGTTTCATATTGATATGAAATTGTGTAATTTATGTTGATTAACATCTGTGGATGCAGGGAAACAGGTTGGAGGGATCCAACTGGATTCCTCAACAAAGTATATAATTGTTTTCATATACTGCATTATATGATATGACGAATAATCTCTGGTTGGTCATTATGTGCTTGGGGGGTTTGAACAACATCGACCTAAAATAATTGGTATTTAAAATACCGTACAATATATTCAAATGTATTAGAGAGAAATTGGGGTTTTAAAAAGAAATTTCTATTTAAAAATAGAAATGGAATCTCGATTATCTAGAATGTAATGACTTATTTCAGTTGCATAAAAACAAGTAAATTGATTTATAAATGGTATTTACAAATAAAGCGAGTTGACTATTATTGAATAGTTTGAAATGATAAATTCAAGAAAACTGAATTTGTTAAAAAGGAAAAAGGGAAATTGTCCAATTTATTTCAAGATTCAAAATGTGAATATGGGTTGAAAAAAACTATAAAGGTTTGTCATTATAATTCGACAAATGTCGAATGTTATTAAGATAATTTATTTAGAAAATATATATTATATAAAGTGGAGGTGTACAGGATAACTAATATTGGTTTAAAACCAATAACTTACAATAGAATATGTAAGCAAGATGAAGTTTGAACTTGATAGATAATTAACAAGAAACTGATTTATAGTTGGAGTTTATAAAGTGAGATATAAATATGATTTTATAAAATAACTCGATAAACAGGATTTGAACCCGTAATGGCATTTATAAATAAAATTCAGGATTGAAATGATATAACGGTTTTCTGTAAAGGAATAGTATTCACTGTATAAAGTAAATAACGGTTTTAAAAAGCAAACGCATAGAGAATTGGAATAATGTCAAAAGGGGAAATGGTAAATGTTGGAAGTAGTAAATTCAAAAGTAAATGTGTTAACCTGAAACGGGAAGTCTATTCCGAAGTTCGGAATGTTAATCAGATATAGACCAATCGACAGAGAGTTATAAGTTGAAATTCGATTTTATCGAGTTAAGGAAAGTACTATTTACTTTCCAGTTTATCAAGACCTATTTATTATGTATTTAATTAATAGTTTATTTAAAGTAATTAATCTAAGTTATATTTTGAAATTAAACATTCCGGAAACAAGGATTATAACGATATCGTTATAATCAAAATTTTCTTTAAAGGAAGGTGATTCTTAAATTGAATCTGAGAGTCATGTGAACTATGTTCTGTTTAAAATTGTGAACTTTGATTATTTTGATGTTGAGAATGTTGTTCAGTTAAGGCCTAAGAGGTAAATTATACCCCAACTAGATTGACTTCACGATTAACTGAGAAATGATTAAGGTTCGGTGGCGAGTCTGGTTAGTGATAAGATCAATAAATTCTTAAGGAGCTGAGTTATGGTAACGGAATTTTATATAACATCGGTTTAACCAAATAAAAATATTTTTCAAATGTTTTCCAAAGAAAATCAGAGATGTTTTTTTCTAAATATAGAAATTGAAATGATTTGGGACAGCAAGAAGTTAAGAATTGATAATTGGAAATGTTTTTCAAACGTTAATATCGTATATTTTCTAAACATATAAATTAAAGAGTTATGAAAATGCGGAATTGATTCCCGATGTTTAAAAGAGATATTTTCTGAAATATAGAAAGTAAATAGTTTAAAATAGATGGAAACGTTTTCCAAGGAGCGGGAGGAGCCAAACGAGTTAGAGAAATATTTGGGTAATGATATTAAAAGGGAATTGGGAAATGAAATGAGATTTATAAATCTATTAAAAAGGGGTCAGTGTTGACTGATGATTGTATCAGCAAGATTTTCATTTGGGAATACGACCGTTGTTTGTACGCATGTTTTCCATTGATAGTTAAATCACCGACTATCAAAGTTTTTGACCATTTTTCCGTTGTCAATACAGAGAGATCGGGATCAGATTTATTATCTGAAAACCACTCCGTATGGGCATTAGCATTGCGAATCAAATATGATGTAGAAATTTGAAGATGGAGTTTATGCAAGGGCTGTTCTGGCGATCTTAGGTAGAAATTGCCTAAAATGGATTAATAGAATAATGCCTTCGGTTTGTCCAGACCTAGAACAACTCATATGGACGAATGTCTGAAAGAGTATATCTAATAGATCGCATAAGTTAATCTTTTCAAACGTATTCGCATTTGGTGGAGGAAAAATTCGTTTATCTTAGCTTTATGCCCGTGGTATTTTGGGTGAAATCAATTTGTGATTTGGCGGGTATGACGATGTGGCATTCAAAGTAAATGGAGGAGTGATCTATCAAAAGATACGCTATGACCTCAAGCCTCATCAACTGGGAAATGACAAAAATCGGGCAGGCATCATGGCTATGTGGGTCGCCCCCATTAGGGTGTATTGTCACCATCTAGAGAATATTCATATTTGTTACTTCTTTTCGCTTCTGTATCTCCCGGGAACGTTTATGTTGCTAGCAACCGTAGGTGAAAATATATTCGATACACTCAAGAGAAATGAGTGGTCGCTCATGTGTGGGTCGGGTTGCAAGACATTCTTTTTGAACCCAGTGTATTCCTCTCTAAAGATACACTATCGGCAGGTGGTCCCATACCTTGTCGTAGTCGGAATCCAATCTCCAATAAGCGCTTGCGGTTTTGATTGTATATTATATATATGTGGAGCGCGAGATGTAAGCGTTCTGCTAGATTGTTAATTACTTGTGATTATACATTATTATAATATTAGAAAAATATTGATTTTGAAAATGTTTTGGGTTATCGTAAGGTAAAACCAATCCGTGATTATGTGTGGATCGGTCTTACGGTTATCATTTCTTTTGAAAAGGACTTTGAAAAGTTAAACCAAATGATAGAAGTTTACTCACACCAGTCCCATGACTGAACCAGAGTTTATTTTGTTTTGTTTCCCCTAAACTCTTGGGTGCCCAAATTTGTACGGGCAGTCAAGTTGTCAGGATTTACAGATACACTAGATGGAGCTTGGAGTAGGGGGCTTCAGTAGCATTTTTAGCTATTATTTATTTCCGTTATGATGTAAGTGTTGTACTCTAATATACGAATATAGATTTGTGTTTCAATTTTACTTTGTATACTATATTTTATTCGTTCCGCTGTGGGATTCTTGTTACTCTGATGTTGTTGTGTTCTTCTTCTTCTATTCAAATTTTCTATCTTATCTATTCTCACCCTCTAACTTATTTCTATTAACTATCCGGTATTTCCGATGGCTGAATAGTCGACATTGGTATTTGTGTCGATTTTCGGAGTCGAAAATCCCCTGGGTGGTTTAAGTGGTATCAGAACTGAAGGTTAAGAAATTACCTTAGCTCTGTGACATTACTCAATAGAGATGGGATTAGTAATATCCTAGATTGAGTTTGAGTTTAAATATATGAGTGAACGTATTTGTAGATTTATATAAAATTGTTTTATATTGTGGAGATTTATTGGTTAAGTGGCTTATGAGTTCTGGTCGACGGTGGGGTACCACAATTTCGATAGGGGTTTCTAAACACTCGAATACCACAAATCAGCACGATATGTTTTGAAAAGAGGGTAAATGAAATAATTATACCCAAATTATATTCTGGATATATAGGTATATATTTTGAATTATTATCATATATTGGATATGTTGGTTGTTATTGTTGCATATGATGTAGTTGTATACACAATTATATGATTTTTGTTTGATGATAACAACCAAATATATATATTATAAATGTGTTTGTTACTATACTGTTCTATATATACATCACTGACATGAATATAAGACATTGACAAATTTGTTTAACAATAATAAAATAATATTTTATTTCAATCAAAATTATTTATTATAAACATCAGTACAATTCATATATATATAAACAGCTCTTCACTACATCACTCATCACTCTATACAATTCATACGTACAATTTCATTTACACAGATTCGTATACATTTACACAGACACAATGACACTCTTCTTATTTTCAGTCTTCTGTCTTCACAGTCCTCCGTCAAGTCCAGTCTTCATACCTGGCACATGAAACAAACACACAGTACAATGCAATAGAAATAATACTGAACACATGCGAATATAATTTTTATTTTGAAAATTTATTTGCCTTAGAATTTCGGTGTATTTCTCATCGTTTTTCTGACTCGATCTAGTTTATCCGACTGTGTGTAGATAGCTTATGATATTCACAGTGATACACTGTAAATACCACAAGGCAGACAATATATATATATATATATATATCAATACAGGGACAGGAAATCTCTTCTGATGGCTGCATATACACGTGTGCACTACCTCGCCAATCAGTGTGCAACTGAGGAGTAGCCACATGGACCTTCTCGACTTAGTGCACAGTTCATAGTCAAGCCAGAAAGGTCAAACACAACCCAAACAAGTATGCAACTTCAAATACAAGCATGGCCGAGCAAAAATGAATGCAACATGTAATGAAGCTAAGAAACAATACTCAAGCATGTATCATGCAAGAATAAGTGACAACAATGACAGATCAACCCAAACAATGTGAGAATATATTTCTCGGCAAAAACAGTGAAGACAAGTACATGCAGAAATGGACAAGCAAATGGTGATGCAAAAAAATATGTTTCAGTCGAGCAATGGTGTAGAACACAAAAATCAAAGTTGTTTTCAGTATGTCCATACCAATGCAGCCAAGGTGATCAAGTGAATCAAGTTTCAATTTTCTCAATACAACATGCACAAAAATGGATCAGACAACAAGGTGAATATGCAACAATTTTACACATGTATGCATGAATATGTATCAGACATTGCAGGCAAGTCATATGTGTGCACAAGTGGATTTTCAGCAGTCTCAAATACAAGGCAGATTAGTTATAACATGGGTGCAAGCAATATGTAAATGAAAATCAGAGTGATTCATGATGGCACCAACATTTATTTTGTGCAAGGACTATTCAAATTGATGCAAGTATGCATGTGTACACATCATAACAACAAGGCAGCATGGATAGACATTATGAGCATGAATGGAACATGTGTGTACAGCCTTCAATTCGACAAAGTCGAGCATTAGTTCAAATATGATCAAAGTAAGCAGCATTATGGACAATAAATACATATGCAATTCAAATCAGAATTGTTCACATATTCAGTGCAGTCTATATTTTCCAAAAACAAACTCAAGTATGGTGCATGAAGCAGCAAAGATGAATGATGTAGGATATTACAAAATGATGAAGCCACAAGCAAATGCAATTGCCAACAAATCAGTATGGTGGTGAGAAACTCGAATACAAGATTAATGTGTTTCCAAAAAGATGCAATTTAGTTTGAGCTTAAATCCTACAAGTGGAGACACTGATTCAAATATGGGAGAGCAGTTTTTTATTATTTGGCTAAAAATCAAGTGGTGCTTTTTGAAATCAATCAATGTTCAATTTGAAGCAATTCAGCAATAAGTTCAAAAACCAGACTTGGCAAGAAATCAGCATTCAAATCTCATAATTGGTCTTCTATAAAATTGAGCAAGTGTATTTGCATTTTGAAGTTATATCCAGATTTGAAAAACAATTCAATGCATGGGATTCCAGAAATGGCAAATCATATTTGGCAAGAAAAACAATTTGTCATGCATTTTGACAATGACAAATTCTGCTAGTATCACGCAAGGAATTTCAAGGCAGCATTTCAATAAAGGGAAAGTTTTTTTGAATCGATTTAGTCAAAGCCAAAGGTTTTAATTTCAAAAAAAAAAAAAAGGATGATCTGTTTTTTAAAAAGGCCACTAAAAACTCAAATTCATTCAATGTTTCAAAAGTGGAAACCGAACAATTTAGGGCCAAATCAGATTGAAGTCAAACGAGGAAATCAGAGCAATTAAAGGATTCTATAATCCTATGTAAACACCAATACATCATAGGCAATTAACTATGGAAACCAAGCATTACAATTTCAAGCAAAGATTTAAATTCGAATAACTCACAAGTTTTAGGTTTTCGATCGTGAGAAAGAGCATAAGCCAAATCATTGATCAGAACAAGCATCGAAGTAACCAGAGAAACCACAACATCTCATCAAACATCGCGATTTGGAGAGCAACACGAGAAAACCCTAATTTTTCCTCTAAGATGGCTGCCATTTTTGTTTCCAGAGGAAGAGAGAATAATCGGGCAAATAAAATAACAAATGGGTCGGGCTTATTTGAAGTGTTAAAGGGGATGACCCCTTTGTTTCAAATCCTAGGGTTTTCTTGATTGTTTTAGTTTTAATTGTTTTTGTGTTGTTTCAGTTTGAGTTGTAAACAAATCCGAACAGTTTTTTTCTAGTCTCTGTAAAAAAACTAGGAGATCCAGTTAGGAGTTATGTGGCAGTTTACTAGTGTCTGTAAAACTAAGGGAAAATCTGGTCTAGTGGATATATACCAGTCTAGGGTTTTGAGCGTAACGAGTGTATATGGTCTTGTATGCGGGATCTGTTCTATCACCTAGTAGAAACCTTAAGAATGTAGCAGTAGGCAGGATTTTGCCGCAGCCGGGTATATCTTGTGTCATTTACTTTCTGCATTTTTGTTTCTGCTATATTCTGTGATCTATGAATAGTTTTTATATCCCATAATATTTGAACTCGGCGATAAATTTCAGTAAACCCTATTCACCCCCCCCCCCCTCTAGGGTTAATCTAGATCCAACAAGTGGTATCATAGCAGGTATTTTTATTAAATCTAGAGTAATGGTGATTCCTAGTTGTCAGTCGATAGAGAGTCAGTCCAGTTCATCTCCAACTATTTTCGATGGAACAGATTTTTTAAACTGGAAATCCTAAATGGAATTTTATTTAAAATCTTTTAATATTAAATATTGGGATGTTGTTATCAACGGATTTGATAGTGTTGATATTACTTTCAATACCCATGCTATGAAAATTATATTTGATTATCTTAGTACTAACCAGTTTAATCTTATCCCTCATTGTTTAACTGCGCATGATATTTGGAAAACTCTCAGCACGCTGTATGGAAAGTCTGACAACTACTCAAAACCCCAAAATACTCAACTTCAGATCTATGCTTGACAGGTTTTACAGAAGATAACTCAGATGGATCAGCTGATGGAGAATCAACAGACAATGAAATAACATTTCTCTTATGAAGATCTAGTTTACTATTTTGCAAATTTAACTAAATCTGTTGATAAACTCCAACTGAAAAATAAATCTTTGAAATCTAAGAATCTTGAGTTGACTAGCGAAAATCAATGTTTGGAATTAAAATTTGAAAATGTCAGGAAATTTGAAAATTCATATTGTAAAACTTGTTTAAAATTAAAAACAGATCTCACTCATCTCAATAATAACATTCAAAGGCTTGAAGAAGAAATTTTAATTTTAACAGATAATGAGATTGAGCAGAAAGATGCAAACAATTGTTTACAAAAGGAATTTATAAATTTTAAGGATGCCAAAAATTCCAAACATGATATTGCTGAAAAACAAAGTTTGTTGAAAACAGATTTGATTTTAAAAGTGCTTGAAAATGAAATTAAGGATTTCAAGATTTTTGAGATTGAAAAACAAAAACAGTTTGATACTGAAATTGCTGAGTCTAAAATCAAAACTGGGAAGCTTCTAATTGAGAATGATTTTTTGAAATCAAAATACATAGTCTTGAGTTGAGTTTGAAACATTTTTCTACTGGAGAAAAATCTTTGAATATGATGTTGAAAAATCAAGTTTCTTCTAGTAATGGGAATGGTCTCGGTTTTGGGAAAACAAATGATTTTGAAAAATTGAATTCTTGTGATTTACCTTTAAGGTGCTTCAAAAAGGATCTTTCTGAAAATTTGAATTTTGAAAATTCCAAAAGGTTTATAAATCACAAACGAGACAAGAATTGGTTTGATAACAACCTAGTTGAACAGTTGTGGACCCCAAAAAGAAATAAAATGATTTTTGGAAAAACTAAACGAATTTGGGTTTTAAAGGGTACTCTAGTTGATTCTAACGGATTGTTATACAAACAGATTTGGGTACCAAAAGATGTGAACAAAACTGTGACTAGTTTTACTACTTTCGTTAGACCACTCAATCCTCTTAACAGTTAGGTACCGAAGGTGGCTAAGGAACTGCTTTGCTAAAGAGAATCTGAAATCAAACTGCCTCATCTCATTGAATCATTTGAAGTTCCTTGGCCAAGCCTATTGAGTTAGATATTCTTATTTACATAGGATTCTGGTATGATCTCTAAACTCACCTTTGTAAATATTCTCTGCTTTTATTTTTTTTGTTTATTTCTCCTTCTACCTCTTCTTCTTTTCTTTTTGTTTTTTGATTTGTCACTGCCATATTTTTTTTAACTTCTTGGGCTTCGTTAACTTTCAATAGCAGAAGTCATGTTTTTTCTGGAAATTTGCTTCTTTTGAATAAAACTCTAATGTTTAATAATTTCCAGATCCTGAATTCAAATTTGTAAATATTTCTGCAATTGTTTTAAAACTTATTTTCTGAATTTCTAACAGTGCTGAAGCATTCATATCATATCTTGAACACTGTTAGTTCAAATTCTAAATTTTTGAAGATCTGAATATTTAATGAAATTTCACATATATCTGTTGTTTTGAGTTTTCACTAATTCTTTTTGAAAAGCTTAAAATAATATACTCATTACAGCACACTAATATTTATCTATCGTGATAATTTCATTGATTTTCAGATTGGTTTGGATAATTTTTTTATCGTTGCTTATACCTTGATATTCACTGTTATTCATGATCATCTGTTTCAGATTTTTGTTTGTTTGAGAACATTTGAAATTTCTGATATGTTGAATCTCACACACCTCTCAGATCTGAAATTATTAATTATGTGTGATTGATTCATTGTATATCATGATCTACATCCATTCAAGTGATTTCAAATAAATAATATATTTTTTGGATCATGAATATGTCTGCAAACTTGATGTAAATGATCTGAGATTTCTCTTATGCTTATCATAGGAAATTAGGATAAATTCTTTTGAAATAACAGGTCTTGAAACTTACTGTCATTTCATGATTATTTGATTTAAATAGTTGTTTGTTTAAAATCATTTGAAATTATTGATTTATTGAATCTCACAAAAAATCTTGGAAATTAAATTTATAGTCTGGTATGACTGATTCATTAAATCTCGATCTTTTCATATCCCTTCAAATGATTTAAAATAAACCATATATTTAATCTTAGATCATGAACCATTCTTTAACTGCCTGAAATATCTTTGAAACATCTCCTTTGACAAATATGTTGTGATATTGTTTTCTGTGCTGCTCTGATACTGTCTTTGAAAAATGTTTTCAAATAACTGTCGGTTTTGTGACTGCTGCTCTGATAGATGAAATTATTAGGCCTAATTTGTTATCTTATCTACTTGGGCTTTAAATTTCTGCTGTTTGTGATATCTTGGTTTGTCACCAGTATCTGTTGCAATCTTCATGAATAGAGACATCAAGTGGTATCAGAAGTGCTGAATCTTTGAATATATTTTTTCCCTCTTGCTTTGTATAGATCTTTTTATTTTTCCTCTTGTAATTGATTTTCAATTTTAAAATTATTTATTGATTATTCATTCAGAAATTGAAATCAATATCCAAATTGAACTGTATTTATAATTCATCAAAATTATTACCATATTTTGAAATTGTGATGAATTGTGACTGCAGTATATTTCATAACAAGAGGAAATTTTATTTAGATTTTCATGATGGTTGAACATTTATTATAATATCTTTGAATTGGCAATTATTTCACAACCATCTCCTTTATCTATCATCATTCTGCCATCCATCATGTCTTTTATATTAATGTGGAGAGTTTAATATTTTATAAATTTCTTTTTGAATAAACAGTGGAAATATTTGTGATGGAAATGTGACTGTGTTATTATTCAAAATTAGTGAAATTGAGAATTTTCATGATCCCGGTACAGTTGATCATTTTTCATAATATAATTAATTTAGAAATTTATTTCACGGCCCGTTTCTGTACCTACCACATTTCTATCATTCATACTGGTTGTATATACCGAGGAGTTTTTCTATTTAAAGCTGAAAATGATAAAATATATAATTAATACAAAAGTGTGTCTCTAATCTCATTTAAAAATCCAAGCTCTAGTTATGCATGGTTATGAGACAACTTATAGTTTAAGCTGCGACTGACCTCATTTAAAAATCCAAGCTCTGGTTATTCGTGGTCAGTGTGCTCTTAAATAAAATAAAAAGAAAAAGGAAATAATGTGCTATAAATTGAAATTAAACTGAAATCCTCCTTTGTGTATAAAAACTAGCCTATCAATCCATCTTTTAATCTGTGAAATGTGTTAATATTTTATGAAGTATTATGATATGTTGATTGATAACTATTGGGATTTGGGATTATTCGATTTTGTTACTTAAATTGAATTATTAATTTTAGTCCAAATCCACCACTGCTTTAGAATTCATTTTTTTTGAATATCTTATTGGAAAATTATTGGAAATATATGTTTTTGAAACTCTCTCCATTTTTATAAATTTCATCGTAAATCCGTCATTCTCTGCAATGTGAAATATGCCACCTGTTCTCTGAATATTATGATTTTTGTTTGACTGATTGAGATTTATGATGACTGGTCTTCCTCTTAAGCTGAAATTATATTATTTAGTCATTATTTTCATCTATATTTTAATTTCTGTATCCTTTTGATGATAAAAAAGGGGGAGAATGATTTATGAGTGAATATTTTATAAATGTTTTTAATTTTGAAAATTTATTATTATTCATACATTTTACTCATGCACAGTTATATGGGGAGTTGTCTGCTGTAGGTGGAGCTAATAAATAGGGGGAGTTCAATATTCACTATCAAACACATCTATTGTGCTCAAAATCTTTTATTTGTTTGTCATCATCAAAAGGGGGAGATTGTTGGATATGATGTAGTTGTATACGCAATTATATGATTTTTGTTTGATGATAACAACCAAATATATATATATATATATATATGTATATATTATAAATGTGTTTGTTACTATACTGTTCTATATATTCATCACTGGCACGAATATAAGACATTGACAAATTTGTTTAACAATAATAAAATAATATTTTATTTCAATCAAATTTGTTTATTACAAACATCAGTACAATTCATATATATATATATATATATATATAAATAGCTCTTCACTACATCACTCATCACTCTATACAATTCATATGTACAATTTCATTTACACAGACACACAACACTCTTCTTATTTTCAGTCTTCTGTCTTCACAGTCCTCCGTCAAGTCCAATCTTCATACCTGTCACATGAAACAAACATACAGTACACTGCAATAGAAATAATACAAAACACATGCGAATATAATTTTTATTTTGAAAATTTATTTGCCTCAGAATTTCGGTGTGTTTCTCATCATTTTTCTGACTCGATCTGATTTATCCGACTGTGTCTAGATAGCTTGTGATATTCACAGTGATACACTATAAATACCACAATGCAGACAATATATATATATATATATATATCAATGCAGGGACATGAAATCTCTTCTGATGGCTGCATATACACATGTGTATAAATATATACGTGTGCACTGCCTTGCCAATCAGTGTGCAACTGAGGAGTAGCCACATGGACCTTCTCGACTTAGTGCACAGTTCATAGTCAAGCCAGAAAGGTCAAACACAACCCAAACAAGTATGCAACTTCAAATACAAGCATGGCCGAGCAAAAATGAATGCAACATGTAACGAAGCTAAGCAACAATACTCAAGCATGTATCAGGCAAGAACAAGTGACAACAATGACAGATCAGCCCAAACAATGTGAGAATATATTTCTCAGCAAAAACATTGAAGACAAGTACATGCAGAAATGGACAAGCAAATGGTGATGCAACAAAATATGTTTCAGTCGAGCAATGGTGCAGACAACACAGAAATCAAAGCTGATTTCAAGTATGTCCAGACCAATGCAGCCAAGGTGATCAAGTGAATCAAGTTTCAATTTTCTCAATACAACATGCACAAAAATGGATCAGACAGCAAGGTGAATATGCAACAAGTTTACACATGTATACATGAACATGTATCAGACATGCAGGCAAGTCATGTGTGTGCACAAGTGGATTTTCAGCAGTCTCAAATACAAGGCAGATCAGTTATAACATGGGTGTCAGCAATATGTAAATGAAATCAGAGTGATTCATGATGGCACCAACTTTAATTTTGTGCAAGGACAGTTCAAAGTGATGCAAGTATGCATGTGTACACATCATAATAACAAGGCAGCATGGATAGACATTATGTGCATGAATGGAACATGTGTGTACAGCCTTCAATTCGACAAAGTCGAGCATCAGTTCATATATGATCAAAGTAAGTAGCATTATGGACAACAAATACATATGCAATTCAAATCAGAATTGTTCACATATTCAGTGCAGTCTATATTTGCCAAAAACAAACTCAAGTATGGTGCATGAAGCAGCAAAGATGAATGATGTAGGATATTACAAAATGATGAAGCCACAAGCAAATGCAAGTGCCAACAAATCAGTATGGTGGTGAGAAACTTGAATACAAGATTAATGTGTTTCCAGAAAGCTACAATTTAGTTTGAGCTTAAATCCTGCAAGTGGAGACACTGATTCAAATATGGGAAAGCAGTTTTTTATTATTTGGCAAGAAATCAAGTGGTGCTTTTTGAAATCAATCAATGTTCAATTCGAAGTAATTCAGCAATAAGTTCAAAAAACAGACTTGGCAAGAAATCAGCATTCAAATCTCACAATTGGTCTTCCAGAAAATTGAACAAGTGTATTTGCATTTTGAAGTTATATCCAGATTTGAAAAACAATTCATTGCATAGGATTCCAGAAATGGCAAATCATATTTGGCAAGAAAAACAATTCGTGATGCATTTTTGACAATGACAATTTCTGCTAGTATCACGGAAGGAATTTCAATGCAGCATTTCAATAAGGGGAAAGTTTTTTTGAATCGATTTAATCAAAGCCAAAGGTTTTAATTTCAAAAGAAAAAGGATGATCTATTTTTTAAAAAGGCCACAAAAATCTCAAATTCATTCAATGTTTCAAAAGTGGAAACCGGACAATTTAGGGCCAAATCAGATCGAAGTCAAACGAGGAAATCAGAGCAATTAAAGGATTCTATAATCCTATGTAAACACCAATACATCACAGGTAATTAACTATGGAAACCAAGCATTACAATTTCAAGCAAAGATTTAAATTCAAATAACTTACAAGTTTTAGGTTTTCGATCGTGAGAAAGAGCTTAAGCCAAACCGTCGATCAGAACAAGCATCGAAGTAATCAGAGAAACCACAACATCTCATCAAACATCGCAATTTGGAGAGCAACACGAGAAAACCCTAATTTTTCCTCTAAGACGGCTGCCATTTTTGTTTCCAAAGGAAGAGAGAATAATCGGGCAAATAAAATAACAAATGGGCCGTGCTTATTTGAAGTGTTAAAGGGGATGACCCCTTTATTTCAAATCCTAGGGTTTTCTTGATTGTTTTAGTTTTAATTGTTTTTATTTTTGTGTTGTTTCAATTTGAGTTGTAAACAAATCCAAACTATTTTTTCTAGTCTCTGTAAAAACTAGGAGATCCAGTTAGGAGTTAGCTGGCAGTTTACTAGTGTTTGTAAAACTAAGGGAAAATCTGGTCTAGTGGATATAGACCAGTCTAGGGTTTTGAGCGTAGGGTTAGAATAGGAGCAGGGATTGCGAGTGTACATGATCTTGTATGCGGGATCTGTTCTATCACCTAGTAGAAACCTTAGGAATGTAGCAGTAGGCAGGATTTTGCCGAAGCTGGGTATATCTTGTGTCATTTACTTTCTGCATTTCTATTTCTGCTATATTCTGTGATCTGTGAATAGTTTTAATATCCCGTAATATTTTAACTCTGCGATAAATTTCAATAAACCCTATTCACCCCCCCCCCCCTCTAGGGTTAATCTAGATCTAACATTTATTATAATCAAATAAGACTATAATTGAATTGGTTATAAATAACCAATAAGAATTCGTATAGGAGTGATATATAAATTGAAATGAACTAAATCTGGAATTAAATCAAAATTTGGAATTTAAGTCCTAGAAACTAGGAAAGATGTTTGAAATGAATTCCGGATTAAATATATAGGAATTTTAAGGTCATGGGTGAAATTGGGAATGTTTCCAAATATTTTGAATTGATTTCAAAATGAAAGCTTTAAAAAAACAAATTTTGAAAGTGATATAGTATTGTACTCACTTCGGTCACTGGAAAATAATTCCAATGATGACCCGGACATCATCGGTGTTCATTTTCGAGTTTCTATGTGACGGGTTAGAAATAAATCCCAGGAATCTAAATTCTGAAATAAGATTTTAATTTTATAAAGTTAAATAGATTAAACTGAAAAAAAAGTGAATGGATAAATTAAAATTTAACCAAAACTAAGTTAAATAAAATTGGACTATATTAGGATTAATCCAGAATGAAATTTGTAAAAGAGTAATATTTGGGATTCCAATTATTAAAATGAATGGATTTTGGGAAAATAAGAATCAAATGTTGAATTTAGAAATGAAGATAACTGATTTGAGAAATAAATTAGTAAACGAAATGTCGATTGGAATTTGAGTTTGAAGTAGAATTTGGCTTGGATGTAAGATAATGATTGGATATGAGGATGAATTGATTGAAATCAATTGGGAATGCATTGATATAAGCTGAAATTGATAGCAAATGGAAGAGGCTGATTTGAATGCCCGACAAAAAGGTACAAGTTTATATTTTATATGCGTATGAGATTAATGAGCCTATTTCGCAAGGCGTTAGGCTGGTTGATTTTCTTTTGAATTGGAGACGGCCCAGAGAGACAGGTTGTAGTTGTACCGATTGAACCATGAAAAGAAGACGCTGGCGAATTTTTTTGAAAATTTAAGGTGTTAGAAAATTTTCAGAATTTTTGGAAATTTTTGTTAATCATAATGAATTAATATTTTAATTGAAATAAATTGGTTCAGTTGAAACTGAAACCAAGGAATAAAATAAATGATTTTTAAACTGGTTAATAAAGATTTATAACATTTTCCTACCTTAGTAATTTCGGGGATGAAATTATTTTAAGGGGGAAGGAATGTAACATCCCGAAATTTTTATGATTTAATAATTAATCTTATAATGGTTTAGGGGGTTTAAATGATTTGAATTCGAATATTTAAAGATTTAAATTAAAATAATTTGTGGAATAACAATATTTAATTTCTGAAATGGTCGATCAGAAATAGTTGAATTGACAATATTGGGTAAATTGGATAATATATGATATTTAATTTAGTTTATATACGAGTTATCATATCGAATATACTATTAAAACGACAACTGAACGTAGTAATTATAATATAAATTATAATCGAGCTCGTAACGGCGCGGCAGTTCGTAATTTAACGTTCTGAACATTAAACGACTTTACAGGATTCGTTATAAGTCGGATTTCTTTGAAACAAGAAACATTGGAATCTATTGAATTGTATTTTTCTAATGGAAGAGAAAAATGGACATTTCGTGTTATAGATAGTAAGTTATGGCTAAATCAAATTTTCAAATAGTCGCTGTGGAATCGTTATGAGCCATAATGATATATTTAATTATAATTAAAAATTGGATTCGAATTTGGACAAGAACTTTGAGACGTCGTTATAATTTAATTTTTAGATTTTTTTCTGTTATTTTTAATTTGGAAACTAAGCAAGTTTTTATTTGGAGTGTTTTATACCATATAACAGTGTTTTGAAATTTCACAGAATAAGTTAACTTGCCTATTTTATTATATTTTTGGGATTGTGGCACATTGCTCGTCTCAATGGTATTTTTATTTTTGTTGGTAGCGGTCCGTAAGTGAACAGAGTTTTATATATCGGGGTACGTGACTTTTTTTTTAGATTTTAAACAAGTATGCAACACATATCCAAGCCAATTCAGCAATTATATAATAGAAGGAATCTTATCCCGAATGCATATACAACAAAGCATGATCTCTAATCTTGCTGCATGTCTTCCTAAGGAATTTGTAGTAATTCCTATTCTTTTACTTTTATTTTTCGAACTTGCACAATTGTAAATGCCCGCCAACTTCCTTACTAATGTAGGTAGCTAACGTGTGTTCCGTCTTCTTCTCAGAGGGGAGTTGTTAATTAGCAGTTGATACTTACTATGATTAAAACACTTATACTATTTTTGTGTCCACTAGAAAACTAAATGACTTCTATGACATAAATAACATCGTTGCATTTTTGGTAAACAAATTACTAAATATCATGACATGTTGATCTGTTGAAAGCTAATACTGAAATCTATTAGAGAATAGTTGTGGGATCCAAGGCCTAACATGGCCACGCGTACTTAGAGTTTTGTTGAACTTAATCCATACAAAGATGCATGGCCAAATAAATAAAATAAAACCAATAAGATATGCATACATCGGTGTTACTTGGTGCTAAGCCAAACTGCACGTTATCTACTCACAAAAAAAACTACTTACTCTTTTCTTATTTGTTAAGTAATCTAGGGTATGTATATTTATATCACCTCCCCTGTAAATGCCAAGCCTTCACCAAATGAAGCCTCTACTTGCCGGTCTACGTCTTACCTATGACAACAACATACCTACCGTATAAGTTATGCCATCCATAGCATTTCAGAGCCCCATCAAAATCAAATGAAAACACATGCAGCGCGCTAACCAATATTGGGCTACCCTATCTCCTACAGATCTAAAACCATGGCCATCAAGGAATTGGACAGCTATATATATGCTGCTGAATACACTGCGTCTCGTTCTTCTTGTTTTCAGATCTCGAATCCTTTTCATGGCAAGGTAAATCAAAAATCAAAGCAAACCTTCTCTTAAAACAAAACCCCAAGGTATATACTTATATTTCACACGCACTATAGACATTAAAAGCTGCTGTTGTTTGCCGCGAAGAGAAAAGGTGACGCAAGTTACCTCGAATGGTGAAGGGTTTTGACTGGAGCGAGTTTTTGAAATTTGTAGAAGGTGAAGTGCACACGTGAATTCGGGAAGGACAAAGAACTGGAACGAGCTTTGTTATCAGGAGGAGAAGCACGGGTTGGGTAGCATGGAGTGGGTTAATGGCGTGAGCAAGAAGAAAAAAAAGAAGGAAAAAAAAAAAGAAAGAGAGTAAGAGTGAACGAATGGTTTAAGTAATGGAGATGGGTTCGAAATACACTAAAATGGGAACGTTGGGTTGCAGGAGAGAAGGGCTGTTAATGGCATGTGTGTATAAAGGAGTTGCGGGTGTGAAACTGTGAAGGTGGGACTTAAAGAAATAGGGATGGAGAGTTGCGTTGAGTAGTGGAGATTATGTACTGGAAACAGGAGTTGAAAAATGGGGAAGATGGAAGAATTTGCGTGGTCTAGGCATTTTCAATGGGTTTGGGCTAAAGAAAATTGGAAACCCAGTTTTAATTTTTTATATATATATATATATATATATAGGAAAAAGGGGTACTAGAGTTTCATATTTGGAAATAGAATATGGGGAGCGGAGTTGTTTATTTGGGAAAGATGCAGATATAAGTGTTTTGGGTTTCTTTCTTTACGTGAGATGATAGGCCGTTATAAATTGGTATGAGGCCCAGTTTGAAAAAAAAAAGGTAAAATAGAAAAATGAACAAAGGGAGCTCGCGGAAATGGTCACGAATAATATGCGGTGAAGTTTCCAAATGTTTGAAGCGGCGTACACGACATTTGCGGGTTTCACCAATCATATGAGAAGAATATAAGGTGAAAGTGTGGAGAGTGTTTGATAACATGGAGCGGTAAGCTTGAACTACTCAGTGGGTTTTAAAAAATTGGTGATGGGTCGAATATTCATTGGTAAAGCCCAATTTCTTTTGTTTATATAATTTAGTTCAAATAACGAATAAACTTGAAACTTGAGTATATTGTACGTACGTCATCACATTTACGAACTGTCTGATCCGTTGGGATCGTATTTACCAGGCTACGCGATAATGCTAGTTTGAAGTGATTGGGAGCTCGCTGGGATTTTTGACGAAATAAAAAGCCGAATCAAATCAGTTGACGTTATTCGTTATATAACGATAAACGACCAAGGTGAGTAAACTCACTAACTCTGTCCAGTTTTATAATTTCATAAACATTATTTAATATTGATAAAAATGATTGAATGCTGTGTGTGATGGTTGTTTGGATGATTTACAATTAAATTGGTTGATGGTTATATATATGAAGTCATTGGTTAAATACTGACTTAATGGTTTCATATTGATATGAAATTGTGTAATTTATGTTGATTAACATCTGTGGATGCAGGGAAACAGGTTGGAGGGATCCAACTGGATTCCTCGACAAATTATATAATTGTTTTCATATACTGCATTATATGATATGACGAATAATCTCTGGTTGGTCATTATGTGCTTGGGGGGTTTGAACAACATCGACTTGAAATAATTGGAATTTAAAATATCGTACAATATATTCAAATGTATTGGAGAGAAATTAGGGTTTTAAAAAGGAAATTTCTATTTAAAAATAGAAATGAAATCTCGATTATCTAGAATGTAATGACTTATTTCAGTTGTATAAAAACCAGTAAATTGATTTATATATGGTATTTATAAATAAAGCGAGATGACTATTATTGAATAGTTTGAAATGATAAATTCAAGAAAACTGAATTTGTTAAAAAGGAAAAAGGGAAATTGTCCAATTTATTTCAAGATTCAAAATGTGAATATGGGTTGAAAAAAACTATAAAGGTTTGTCATTATAATTCGACAAATGTAGAATGTTATTAAGATAATTTATTTAGAAAATATATATTATATAAAGTGGAGATGTACAGGATAACTAATATTGGTTTAAAACCAATAACTTACAATAGAATATGTAAGCAAGATGAAGTTTGAACTTGATAGATAACTAACAAGAAACTGATTTATAGTTGGAGTTTATAAAGTGAGATATAAATATGATTTTATAAAATAACTCGATAAACAGGATTTGAACCCGTAATGGCATTTATAAATAAAATTCAGGATTGAAATGATATAACGGTTTTCTGTAAAGGAATAGTATTCACTGTATAAAGTAAATAACGGTTTTAAAATGCAAACGCATAGAAAATTGGAATAGTGTCAAAAGGGGAAATGGTAAATGTTGGAAGTAGTAAATTCAAAAGTAAATGTGTTAACCTAAAACGGAAAGTCTATTCCGAAGCTCGGAATATTAATCAGATGTAGACCATTCGAAAGAGAGTTATAAGTTGAAATTCCATTTTATCGAGTTAAGGAAAGTACTATTTACTTTCCAGTTTATCAAGACCTATTTATTATGTATTTAACTAATTAATTGTTTATTTAAAGTAATTAATCTAAGTTATATTTTGAAATTAAACATTCCGGAAACAAGGATTATAACGATATCGTTATAATCAAAATTTTCTTTAAAGGAAGGTGATTCTTAAATTGAATCTGAGAGTCATGTGAGCTATGTTCTGTTTAAAATTGTGAACTTTGATTATTTTGAAGTTGAGAATGTTGTTCAGTTGAGGCCTAAGAGGTAAATTATACCCCAACTAGATCGACTTCATGATTAACTGAGAAATGATTAAGGTTCGGTGGCGAGTCTGGTTAGTGATAAGATCAATAAATTCTTAAGGAGCTGAGTTATGGTAACGAAATTTTATATAACATCGGTTTAACCAAATAAAAATATTTTTCAAACATTTTCCAAAGAAAATCAGAGATGATTTTTTCTAAATATAGAAATTGAAATGATTTGGGACAGCAAGAAGTTAAGAATTGATAATTGGAAATGTTTTCCAAACGTTAATAACCTATATTTTCTAAACATATAAAGTAAGAGTTGTGAAGATACGGGATTGATTCTCGATGTTTAAAAGAGATATTTTCTGAAATATAGAAAGTAAATAGTTTAAAATATATGGAAACGTTTTCGAAGGAGCGGGAGGAGCCAAACGAGTTAGAGAAATATTTGGGTAACGATATTAAAAGGGAATTGGGAAAAGAATATTTATGAATCTATTAAAAAAGGGTCAGTGTTGATTGATGATTGATCGGCAAGATTTCCATTTGGGAATACGACCGTTGTTTGTATACATGTTTTCCATTGATAGTTAAATCACCGACTATCAAAGTTTTTGACCATTTTTCCGTTGTCAATACCGAGAGACCGAGATCAGATTTATTATCTGAAAACCACTCCGTATGAGCATTAGCGTTGCGAATCAAATATGATGAAGGAATTTGAAGATGGAGTTTATGCAAGGGCTGTTCTGGCGATCCTAGGTAGAAATTGCTTAAAATGGATTTACAGAATAGTGCCTTCGGTTTGTCCAGACCCAGGACAACTCATATGGATGGATGTCTGACAGAGTATATCTAACAGATCGCATAAGTTGATCTCTTCAAACGTATACGCTTTTGGTGGCGGAGAAATTCGTTTCTCTTAACTTTATGCCCATGGTATTTTTGGTGAAATCAATTTGTGATTTGGCGGGTATGACGATGTGGCATTCAAAGTAAATGGAGGAGTGATCTATCAAAAGATACGTTATGACCTCAAGCCTCATCAACCGAGAAATGACAAAAATCGGGCAGGCATCATGGCTATGTGGGTCGCCCCCACTAGGGTGTATTGTCACCATCTAGAGAATATTCATATTTGTTACTTCTTTTCGCTTCTGTATCTCCCGGGAATGGTTATGTTGCTAGCAACCGTAGGTGACAATATATTCGATACACTCAAGAGAAATGAGTAGTCGGTCATGTGTGGGCCGGGTTGCAAGACGTTCTTGTTGAACCCAGTGTATTCCTCTCTAGAGATACACTATCGGCAGGTGGTCCCATACCTTGTCATAGTCGGAATCCAATCTCCAATAAGCGTCTGCGGTTCTGATTGTATACTATATATATGTGGAGCGCGAATGCAAGTGTTCTGCTAGATTGTTAATTACTTGTGATTAGACATTATTATAATATCAGAAAAATATTGATTTTGAAAATGTTTTGGCTTATCGTAAGGTAAAAGCCATCCGTGATTATGTGTGGATCGGTCTTACGATTATCATATCTTTTGAAAAGGACTTTGAAAAGTTAAACCAAATGATTGAAGTTTACACACACCAGTCCCATGACTGACCCAGAGTTTATTTTGTTTTGTTTTCCCTGAACTCTTGGGTGCCCAAATTTGTACCGGCAGTCATGTAGTCAGGATTTACAGATACACTAGATGGAGCTTGGAGTATGGGGCTTCAACAGCATTTTATAGCTATAGTTTATTTCCGCTGTGATGTAATTATTGTACTCTAATATACAAATACAGATTTGTGTTTCAATGTTACTTTGTATACTATATTTTATTCGTTCCGCTGTGATTCGTGTTACTCTGATGTTGTTGTGTTCTTCTTCTTCTATTCTAATTTTCTATCTTATCTATTCTCACCCTCTAACTTCTTTCTATTAACTATCTGGTATTTCCGATGTCTGAATAGTCGACATTGGTATTTGTGTCAATTTTCGGAGTCGAAAATCCCCTGGGTCGTTACATAAACTATGGATTCAACTAGTCCATGACCAAAATAAATAAAAAGAAAGTGAATGAAGACAAAACATTTATATTGCCTTCATTCACCTTTACTTTATTAAATTCCACCTTCTGAACGATAAGAGCCATTTATTGTGCTTCAAAAAATGATGTTACTAGACACATGTTTTTGCATGTGATTTAGCTTTCTTTTAAGCCCTAGTTCATCTAATTGTGGAAAATAATTTTCGAAACAAAACAAAGGCACAGGTATATCAATCATCAAAACTGAACTTAGTATGTTCGATCTATGCTCTGGCTCAGTTCTATTTCATTTAAAACAGAAATTGAGCACACTTACATCCAATTCAATCCGACCGATTTACACTCATAGATAATGTTGTAAGTTTCATCTAAGCGACTAAGCAAAAACCTTGACGGCAAAACTAGCCTAGTGCGTAGATGGCCCAGATTGTTACATAAAAGGATTTTTACAACAAAAGTATTTATTAAGCATCCATGTATTTTGTGCATTTATTTAATTTTTTGAGTATCCTTATTGGTTTTTTTATGCAGACTAATAGTATAAAATGTACCTTGATATCCCTTATAAACATTAAAATGTTTATTTCTAACGATTTTATCTTTATGGTTACTTCTTAATCCAATCATGCAAAATACTAAGATAATGTTTGGTTTACTTTGTGTTTTAGTTTTCAACGTTAATTTCAAAATGTGCGAAAACTTGAAGGATATCGGAGAAAATGAGACGTCATTTTTCCGTCGTTTCTTAAAATATAGAGACAATAAAAAGTTATTTTTTGTTTTTTGTTAAGTTCATTTTGTAAAACAATCATTTTTCATGATATATATGTGTCGTTCATACTTTTGTATGTACGAAAATCAAAAATTATAAAATATAAAATATAAACCAAACGCATTCTAAAATTAATCCAGAACGCACTTAAATTTTTTATTCAAAATGCATCAAATCCAAATCAAACATTGCAATTTGCTTCAAAATCTAATTAAATACCAAAATTTTATTCTGCATCACTATGGAAAACGTCTAACTTCAATTAATCTCCGCTTATACAATTAATCTGTAATCCATGCTTACCGCCAAACGGTTTTTACGATATTTGATAAACACCAATGCTAGTTCAGTTCATTATCAATCAGCACAACTCTTCGAATGAAGAAAGGAAAACTGACCAAACATATGAAACATACATCCAACTGTCTTTAACAGCAACGATGTTGTAATCAAGACATGAAAAACATATACACGAAGTAACATTTTAGCTGAATTCTTATCAATTTTCATAAATACTCTTTCCATGTCCAATTCATCCGCTTCAATCCGAGCAAGATATTGCAATCCACCGTGCCAGCAACCTACTTTCTTTGAAGCTTAACATACGCATAAATACCCGAGCCCAAGAAACCAAGCCCTTGACCAATAACATTTAACTGGAAAATATCAAAAAAAAAAAAAAAAAAAAAAAAAAAAAAAAAAAAAAAAAAAAGATAGGTTTAAACATAAAATTATGAAAGCAGCGTGCAGTGGCAGTACTAGAATTGCAAATATAAAGGGCCCAAAAAACACACACACACACACACACACATATATATATATATATATATATATATATATATATATATATATATATATATAACCACGCGGGGGGGATTGGGGGGGGGGGGGGGGGGTGTTGATCGCTTTTCTTTACTTTTTCTTTTTTGAAAAGCTGTTTTTTGGGGGGTTTGTGGGGGGGGGGGGGCTGTGGGCCCTAAAGTAGTTCCGCCTCTGGTACCGTGTAAAGAACAAAAGAACGGAAAAAGGAAGGAAGGTAACTTGACTAACCAGATCAAAAGGAAGACCCCCAAACAATGCCCAACCGAGTCCGACAGTGAAAAAATCCTGACATAAGGTAATACAAACAAAAAGAAGGATTCAGTAACATATATTTGGTGCTCCAAAATAAATGGTGCTACAAGCGTAACCAGACCTTTAGGTTCCCACAGATTGTCTGCATTACTGCAGAGTTCAGCGTAGTGTTCAAGAATATGCTATAGTTTAAGAAAAATGCCATTATACAGGAAAGTAGCATTACTGCCTGCACGAAAGGCAGAAGAAATGGTTATTTGATCAACTAACATATAAAACAGCAAACAAACCATGATTATTTATATGATTACTTCATTCAAGAACAAGAGCCACGTACACAACAATATACAATTTCTACACAGTTTCTCTTTAATTAAAGAATATAAGCGTTCTCTTGGCAAATCTGAAGTAGAACTTGCAACGTAGGTACTTAAAGGACAAATCAATGCATGGATATACCGATAAGGCGATAACCAGCATGACTGTGTAGCATTGTATGACTTGGCTTTGCAGCACAGTACAACCTTTCGAAAGTTCTAGTACAATTTAGAACATGAAGATGCAACTCCTACTTGATTGATATATTTAAATGACATACATCTCTCCTTCTCTACTATTAATAAAGAGAAATCGATGAACATGGTTTACACTTGACTTTTTAAAATTCCAGAAATACCCCGATTTGTCAACGGAATCCCACCACTTGTTTGCAACATTCATTGTCATTCTTCCCCCACTACATATCAATGGAATTTAATCATTCAATTTGCAATCGAGAGCACTAACAAAACAACTTAAAAAGTATTGCAACTATCAAAACTTTTGCACTTACAACACACATATATCCACTCTTTTCTTTATTTGATAAGCAAAAATATTCGAATATTAGATGCACATATCAAAATTTTCACACTCCCCCCCCCCCCCCCCAAACAAAAAAAAATGGTTTTTTTTGTTTGGGAAAAAAAAAACAAAAATGTTAAAAGCGACGTACATGGGAGAAATGTTATTCTTCAATCTGCCTAAGTAGGCAATTATCTAGAGAGTAAATAGCTGACAATATGCGATGGTAATTAGAATTCATTTTCAGGCAGCTATTTTGTATTGAGCATGGAGACTTATTGTATTCTGACATTTGTCTTTTATTAGGTCTTTGTATTTTTATGCTCGAGCCATTTGCACGACCATGACGTTTGTTAGACTGGATTTTGATCAATCGAGCCTAGCATCCCAGGAACAATCACATTTATCCACAACACCAAATCACAGGAAAGTAATAAAAAGTAAAAGACACAAAATTTATGGTAGTTCGGCAATGAACCTACACCCACTGTTGCATAATCTCTTATTTATATACTGTTAGATTACAATACATTTCTCGTTTGAGTACAAGAACTGAAGAAGCAGAAGTTGAGGTTTGATAATGAAGAAGTCCACAAAAGAAGATTCTTTTTTCTGAATCCAGTAGACCTATTTATAATTGAGAAAATGAAAGCGGATCGTTTTAGAAAGTCAAAGGGGGCCCCTAGCATCCCAGGAACAATCACATTTATCCACAACACCAAATCACAGGAAAGTAATAAAAAGTAAAAGACACAAAATTTATGGTAGTTCGGCAATGAACCTACGCCCACTGTTGCATAATCTCTTATTTATATACTGTTAGATTACAATACATTTCTCGTTTGAGTACAAGAACTGAAGCAGCAGAAGTTGAGGTTTGATAATGAAGAAGTCCACAAAAGAAGATTCTTTTTTCTGAATCCAGTAGACCTATTTATAATTGAGAAAATGAAAGCGGATCGTTTTAGAAAGTCAAAGGGGGCCCACCAACAACTAGGCTCATGAAGTGGGGCCCCTATCAACCCACTCATGAGGGGTTGGTACCGACCCCTATGGAGAGTCGGTGCCGCCCCCGTAGGGGTTGCATCCTATGGGATGCGACCATCAGAGCCTTGTCTTCGTCCTTGCTTGATCCACTGATTTGACTTTTAGATTATGCTTGTTGATGTAACTTTGATCAAGTTTCTAAATTCTAGAATTCTGTGTCTCGAAGTAGTACCGACTCCTCACTTAGCCAACATCCATGTTCTGTTCTTGTGCTTTGGAGTCATACTGATCTCGGACTTATCCAAATTTGGAGTTGCGATTCAGTCAATCCTAGAGTGCATCGAGTGAATGATGTTATTCCTAGTCTCATATGATCATCTGCACTCGATTCTCGAACTATCCAAACATCCAAATACAAAGTGTAATGGCCTTGTAAATAGACGGATTAGCACCAACGTTTTAAACCTCGGATATCGGTCATGTCTCACCTCGACGATTTTAGAGACTTGATCTCATACGGAGAAGATCTTAGATGAGATGAGTATAACTCGAGGGTTTGTTTCAGACTTTCATCTCAGCTCTAAAAGCTAATATCTAAATAATCTCGGGATATATTATGTGCTAAAAACTGGTATTCTTGCACTAATTTTTATGGATGTTATTATAAATGTTATAACTTGAATTGCAGAATCACTTCATTGTTCTTAATTTATGAAAGAACATGCATGTTTATAAATCACAATGTACTTAAAATAAAAAGTATAACACAATACAAATAGATTAGTGCTTACAGCTTATGATCCATGAACATGAATCATTGTTAGACAAAGAACATAAAAAAGATCCAAAACATTACACAGTGCAACATAAGTATAATATAAAATACATACTTTCATAGCTAACATACTACTTAAAAAAAGACGAACATGAAAATCATAAACATTGTAGAACATATACGATATGATCGTTGAACATGAAAAATATAAAATAGCAAGAGATTATCGTGGCTAGATCTGAGTTTTTTTAAGTATTATTCTGGTTAGGCAGGAGTTTAAATTAAAACTAAAAAAACTAAGACCTTGGCCAATATTACAGTATCTCGTCTTGGTCAATATATCGTTCGACATTGCAATATCTCGGACGATGTATTCAAAACGAAATTTACAGTGATATTTGTTGTTTCGTTTCGGGAAAAGCCCAAAACAAGATCTTGGAGGATATCTCGAGCGGTATTTTTGAGATCTGAAACAGTGGTTAACACATGCCCCCAAAACACATATTTCTATGAAAGATGTGTCTTGTATAATCCAAAGATCCTACGTCTTACGTCCATAATTTATAAGAAATCCAATACCCAAAGCCAATATCTGAAGTCCTCAATCATGTTGGATCGTCAAATCCAAGAACCAATGTTAGATCATAAATCCAACAAATCCAAGAACCAATGTTAGATCATAAATCCAACAAATCCATAGTGAGATCCAAAATCTAGAATATTCGAATAATCCAAGCCAGAAATCCAAAGCTATTCCCAGTTGAAATCCAAAGCCATAGCCTTTTCGGGCCTAGACTGCGTGAGTATAATCCATACCAGCAAAATCCAATCGAGTGTTCTCGTTTCCAAGACGGTCCAACTCTTACCAAGCACAACCCGTACTTGACTACCGATCAGGCAACCTTGTCAAGTCCTCACAAAACAGCATGAACCTTCCCAAGTACAATTCGTACTTGAGAACTGATCAAACAGCCTTGCTAAGTTCTTACAAAGCGGCCCAAACCGTCCCAAGCACAATCCGTACTTGAGAACCAGTTGTCAAAGTTTAAAGTTTAATTCTCAATTCCACACTTCACAAGCATAATTCATACAAACGAAGTGATTTTGTTAAAGTCTGAAAAACTAACTTTATTACAAAATCCGAAAAGAAAACTAACGTCATATCATCAATAAAGAGCATGTCTAGGGACTAAATCCAAATTCCGTACATGGATAGGCCGAGCCGTCTTTATTATAAATTTATTAAGTAAAAGAAGTTGGACGGATCCGCAAAAAGCGTGCCTAGAGACAAAGTCATAATCCCTTACATGATTAGGCCAACTTAACCGTTCAAAATCCAAATCCAAGTTTTTAGTTCATGATTATCCAACGCGAGCTAGGTTCTGACTCGTTCCTACTCCGAACGATGGACGACTGCTCTTGTTTCGTCACCGTAGTCTTATTTCGACTGTACTGCATCAACTGTCCACTTCTAATGTGCTCCTCAATAATATCTTTGAGATGCCGACACTCGTATCATGATCATCCATGTCATGAAATAGACAATGCTTTTCAGAATTCCTATTCTTTTCCACAGGCCCTCACCTAGCCGATTTCCTAACGAAAGACAATCTTGTGTCTCCCGGTAAATCCTTCCCAAAGACGCATTTAAATCTATATACAAAGAGAATTTTGGTTCTCTTCATTGCTATCGATCAAATGCTTTGTTAGCTTTTCTTTTACTTCTATCCTTATCAAATTCAGACGGTCCACCATCTTTAACAATGTTAACTTCAACAACTTCTCTATCAGTTCTTGCATTCTCTTGCTTAAGAAATTGACTTGTCTCAAAGTAAAACTCACCAATATTCCTTAGGGTTCCCTTTCTAACGAGACCTTGAAATCTGATAGTTCAAAACATCAGAAACTGCAACCATCAAAATCATAGATGGATTTGGCTGATTCATTGAGGCCATAGCATCATTAAACCTTTTCGAGAACCTATGCAGAGTCCCTTCAAGCATCCGCTTAATGGCAGTCAGTGCCATGACGTTTTTGGATCAAGTGACGTGGGCCCGAAACTATTCAATAAACCTTTCTACAAAATCATTCCAATATAAATAGAATTACTTTCCAACTGCCTAAACCACATGGCAGCTATATTCGGCAGAAATAAAGGGAAGCATTTGGCTATAAACTCATTTGATGCCCACAGTACCTCCATTTGCCGCATATATACCTCATGAAATGAACAGTGGATCTTCCCGTCATAAGCCTCCAACGTGGGGAGTCTGAAGTCCAACGAATTCATAGAATTCCATATGTTCGGAGTGAACAGACTCTGATTAACACTATCCAAATCCTATTGAGACAAACCACCACTCGAAGCTCTTCGAATCATATTCATTATCTTGTTATCATCATCCATAAGCTATCACCATCACAAAACCAACACCTGTGATCCGAGTGTCTTATGCAACCAAAGCAGAGTGTTCACACCTCTGATTGTCTGAACTGGGTAGGTACTGACAGTAACTAACCTGAAGAGTAGGTCCAGTACCAATCCGATTTCCTTGAATAGGGTCTATCCCTATTTGATCCAATTCGATATCCAAACTTGTGTGCGCCTAATTGCCAACACCAAGTCCAAATACCTGAATCCGAATAGTGTCAATAACTAGTTCCTCATACATTGCACACACCATTACAGAATCCTAGGAAACCTTGGACAGGTATTTTAATGGATATTTTTTTAGTTCACAACTCCTAAGAACTAAAGGCACGAAGATTTTGTTTTTGTAGTAGACATTTTATAATGACACACTTGGTTCAATGTAATTACGCAATCGATAATGCATGCCATATGGTTGAACCCCACCTCTCTTTTTCTATTTCCTTTTTTGGTAGGTATTTTAACGAATGTTATTTTAGTTCCGAACTCCTAAGAACTAAAAAGACAAATTTAATTTTTTGCAGTAGACATTACATAATGACACACTTGGTTCAATGTGATTACACAATAGATGATGCATACCATATAGATGAACCCCACCCCCGCCCTTTCTGTTTCTTTCTTCTTCTTTTTTAGATATATTGTGTGACATGCTCAAAACCATAGTTAAATGTTTGAGACTATATATTCTTACTTCCAAAAAAATTATTGTAAACACAAACTTTATCCGACTCGTTAAGAGATACAATTCCAAAGAATTTAATTCTATTGTAGAATTTTCTCAAATGGACACGTGTGCATTCGACTGACACAATTTTCACCATTTCAAGTTGTGAATGGTTTCAATCCTCAAACTTCATTGGATTTGGTTCCTTCACACCATCGAAAGAGCATGTTAACTTAATAATGGCTTTTATTTTAAAACATATCCATAAGAAGATTCAACTTATCACTAAAAGGAGAATCAGGCAATAAGTCAAGCAAGCAAAGTAGCAAATAAAGGAACGACGAATGGGTTTTGTTACACATGAGCAAATATAGGTTTCATGAGCATGGAAAGTCCAAATTGAAACCAAGGGGCGATGGACCTTTTTCCAAGTCCTTGAAAGAACCAGTGATAATGCTTGCAAGCTAAATCTAGCTGGTACAAGCATCGTTTTTTAGGAGACCTTGTCTCAATTATCGTAGGTGAAGGTCTGAGGATAGATCCTTCTCGGAAGGAAAGAACGCTGAGAATCAAATTACAAAAGCCCAACTTCAAGCACCAACTGAGTCACAAGAGTAACAGTAAAGAAAATGGCGAGAATGCTTCATGGATAACGAAGCAAATGAAGGGATAAACAAGAGTATTGTTATTGACATACCAGATTCAGATAAGGGGGAAGGGGGACACGTCCAAATATTTGGTCTTAGGTCTTCATAAGTGTAACAACCTGGAAAATCAGAACTAATTTAAAATTTTTATTTTGGCTAATTTAATGGATTTTGAATATTTAAAATGATTTATTTTAAATAATTACGACTAGAAATTTATTTTGAATAGAATTAGAACGTATAAATTTATTTAAATTGAAGTTAGAATATAAATATTTATTTTAATTATAAAAGAAAATGAAAATGGCCCGATAGTTTGAAGATTCGATTTCAAATTTCAAATGAATGTAACGGATTCAAAATAGACCGGTTTTTAGTAAAACCGTAAATATTTGAATCAGTTTGAAAATATCTTTCCAACGAATATGAAAAATCCAGATTTCATAGCGGGAATAAAAAGTTATGCCCAGTTGAAAATTCAGAATAGTCGCTATGGAATTTATATAATATATAGCCCTTAAAAATAACGATTTTGCAAACGACCTCCGTTTTCGACGAAGCCACTTCGTTGGATCCGGAATGTCAAATTATTGCTAGATTTCAATTTTCATAATTTTTGGAATCAATATGTGAGGGTGGTGAATTTAAACGTGTTTGATCAATTCAATTTGAATTTAATCGACTGGAAAATGACCGTTTTTCAAACGGTCTCCAAATTCGACGAAATTAGTTTTATTAGGACCGTATCGTCAAAACATAGCTAGAATTATTTTTCTAGAATTTTTGGAGTCAGTATGTGGCCCCGGTAAATTAAAATGTACGTTAAAAATCAATTTTGAACGTTATATTCATTTATATTTTAATTTTGATGAAAACTGATCATAACAGTCGAATTGGCTTACGAAACATATGTCATTGTGTTCAGAATGAGGGTAATTAGCTAGGGACGACAGTCGTTGAGTCTCGTTTGGAGGTCGAAATTAAAAGTCGACTTTTTGGGAATTAAAAAGAAAAGAAAAGGAAAAATATATAATTATATTATTCCTCCCTCAGCTCTCTATTCATTTTCAGTCGAAATTAAAAAAAAAACCCGCACCAAATCGATCGTCGCTCCCCTTCCCTCGCCAGTGCCGCCTCTGGCCTCGCGCGGCCCCCTTCTACCTCCATCTCCTCCACCTTGGCCTCCTCCTTTTCTAAACTAAACCCCCTTCTACGATTTTGACCTAGCCGCCACCGTGACCCCCTCCCCCCCCCGGTCGCGCAGCACCCCCTGAGCCACCCCCGCACCGCCGGGAACCACCTCCCCCTCCTCCAATCAACGCGCAAGCCCCCCCCCCCCCCCCCGAAACCGAAACACTGTAAGTTTTTTAATATTTATTTATTCACTTATTTGTTTTATTCTTTTTTCTTTTAAGTTATATTTTAAAACATAGTTTTTAAAATCTGATTTTAATATAATATCATTGTTTTAAAATGAAATATATATATATATATAGTTTAAAGATAGAAAAAGATTTGATTTTTAAAAATAGAAAAAGGTAAGATTTTTAAAATAGAAAAAGGTAAGATTTTTAAAATAGAAAAGGTAAGATTTTTAAAATAGAAAAGATTCGATTTTTATTATTTGAATAACGATATAAAAATATATTTTTTATATACGAAGTAGCGGTGTAAAAATATGATTTTTATATAGGTAGCGGATTAAAAATATGATCTTTATATATATAGAAGCAATATAAAGATATAATTTTTAACAGTATAAAAATGTGATTTTATATATATTATAGCGAGATAAAAATATGATTTTTAAATATAAATATCGTTGATTAAAATATGATTTTTAATGTATAAACATCATATTAAAAATGTGATTTTTACTATGAACAGCGTGAAAAAGAATTGCGTTGACATTACGGGAAAATCCGAACTGTTCAGAAATAAAACTGGAGGAGTGGATCCCATAGGTGAGAACTTCTCACTTTAATTTATTTTCTAATTAAATATATATACTAGGATGCAGACGGTGCTTAGTAGCACCCGACACCTTTGTTTGAAACCATGTTCGTTTGATTGACTGGATTATTTGTTTTAATTTGGATTGGGAAATGAATTGAATTGATAGAATTTGGTTTGTACATGGCGCGAGCCATTATTAGGCGAGGGATAAGGCTAGACCTTATTCCGGTTCTAGTATCGCGCCATTAGCTGCCGAAATTTTCTAAAATGTTAGAACCAAGGTTTAAAAACTCGTCTGGTACCCCGAGATTACGGGATTACTGGATCAGTTTCGGTAGGGTACGAACCGAATTTGTCCCCCAAAATTGGGATCGGACTAGGGTTAAGGAAAAAAAAGGAGAATCTCGTACGCAAATAAACAGCAGATGTGAAATAAAGCCACCGAAAGCAAAAAAGAATCAAACAAAAGGAATCAAATCAAATTCTATCATCATAAAATTTAAAATCCGTGAATCAATGGTAAATTTAAACCTTATAAAACATACAACTGGAAAACTAAACTTACAACAATCAATTTAACACAAAAACCGCATCAATCAGCAATACTTCAACATCTAATTTCGTGAGTTTCCTCTTTTCTTCTGCTGAGATGAAATCGATCGTTCGAATCGATTATTGAAATCGAATCGAATTCGATTCGATTGACGATTGTTTTTTCTCTCTAGTTGAAAAAATACGACGGCTTTATTTAATTTTATTCTTTCTGTTCGATTTTGGGTATCTTTTAAGCGGAAGAAAATGAATTCATTTAATATGATGGATGATGTGGCAATCCATGTGTTGCAGCGTTATATGTAAGGAAATTGAATTCATTTATTATGATGTGGCAATCCATGTATGCTGCAGCCTTAATTGTCATTTGGTTAATAACAATATGAAATTTTGCAGCACATTTACGGAACCGTGTGTTTTTTATGGTATATTTTGCAGCCTTATCATGTATGGCAGAGAGCTATTTTCAATTAAAATAAATGCTTTCAGTTTTTTATTTGCTTTATTTATAGCACAATTTTAGAATTAAAAATGTAATTTAAACTTTTTGATAATATTTTTCACAATTTACAGGTACGTTATGGAGAACCCGACAAACACAACAGAAATCGATTGGAATTACTATACCCCAATCGATGGTAATGTTCGGAAAACAAAGTGCAGTTTCTGCAAAAAAAAAATCAACGGTGGTGGTGTAACACGTCTGAAAGAACACTTGGCGGGCGTAAGAGGCAATGTAATGGCATGCACAAACGTTCCTCAAGATGTTAAAAAAACTTGTACGAGCGCATATCGTTGGAAAAAAAAATGATCGTAATAAAGGAAAACTCGAGAAACAACGCATACAAGAAGAACTGAAGAATAAATCTCAACAACATGACTTAGACAGCGAAGATGATGAGGACGAAGATGATAGGAATGTTCGTCGTGCAATGCAGGAAAGCAGAGATATATTCAGAGAACAGGAGATGCAAAGATCTCATAGGCAATCAATCGTCGGTTTTAGTCAAACAGAGCGGAACGTCCGTGGTAAATCTATAAGGATGGAAGGAGATTTTGAAACTCGTACTGTTGCAAGGATCAATTCATATATGCAAAAAAAAGAAGGTAATTCTCAACCTTCTATTAAATCCGCAATAAAGGGCATTAAAAATGCTAAAAAGCATATAGGTCGTGTCTTTGCTAAGTTTTTTTATTTTAACTATATTCCACATAATGCTGCAAGTAATCCTTATTATGCAACTATGGTTGATGCTATTGCGGAATGTGGTCGTAGAATAGATCCACCTACAGCGTATGAATTATTGCATTCATACTTGAAAATGGAACTAGATGAAGTTGGTTCATATATAAGCACTTTCCATAATTTCTAGAACGAGTATGGTTGTACGTTGATGTGTGATGGTTGGAATACTCAGAATCGACGGAAAATTATAAATTTTCTTGTGTACTCCACCCATGGAACGATATTTCTTAAATTTGTAGACGCTACTGATGAATTTCAAAGTGGAGAATATATATGTAGATTGATGGATGAAGTTGTAGAGACTATTGGAGAAAATATAATGCAGGTTGTGATAGATAACGGAGCTAACTACAAAGCAACTGGACAATTATTGATCGAGAAAAGAAAACATTTATATTGGACATCACGTGTTGCACACTGCATTGATCTGATCTTAGAAGATATTTCGAAAGAAGAAGAGGTAAAAACTGTCATTTCAAATTGTCAATTAATAACGACATTCATATACAATCATGGTTGGTTACTTTCGATAATGAGAAAAGAGAAATGGCAAAGAATTGATTAGACCGGCAGTGACTAGATTTGTCACTCATTTCATTGCATTAGACTCTATTCATAAACACAAAAATGATTTAAGAAGAATGATTGCTACAAGGGAATGGGCATCAAAAATGCCTAGGCTCACTTCGAAGGATAAAAGAACAGCAACCAACGTTGCTGATCTGATTTACGATGAAACTTTTTGGACGGCCGCTGCTTCTATAATTCCCGTATTTGAGTCATTAGTCAAAGTTCTAAAAATGGTGGATAGTGATGACAAAGCGGATATGGGCTATCTTTATGAAGCGATGGATCTCGCAAAGGAGTCGATTAGGAAGAATGTCGGCGTAAGTCAATCAAAAAAATAGTGGTATATTATCGATAACAGATAGGAAAGACAACTCCATCGACCAATTCATGCTGCAGGTATTTTAAAATTACTAGTTTACAAAGCCAAAATTCAAAACATTACATTAATGTTAGCATTTTCCAAAAATATAGGTTATTTCCTCAATCCTATCATTCAATATGGCAATACGCTAAATGATAATGAGGTAATAAATGGATTTAATAGTGTCGCTAAAAGAATGGCCCCAGACACATGGACACAAATTAAAATTGGACAACAGGTAAATTACATTATATATTTTTTCAGATACATAGAACCACATTACATTATATATGTTATTCAATTACATCACATCACGCAGGTGGACATTTTATAGAATGAAAGTTGGCGAATTTGGCTCTTCAAAAGCAAGAGACGCCATAAGTGTTTGTTCTCCTGCACAGTGGTGGTCAATAATCGGCAGAGTGGACGCCCCACACCTTACACGTTTAGCAATGCATATTCTCAGTCAGACAGTTTCCTCCTCAAATTGCAAAAGAAACTGGACTATATTTTCGATGATTCATACAAAACTGAGAAATAGAATCAAAATGGAAAATTTTGAAAAGTTGGTGTATGTACATTACAATATAAGATTAAGAGCTAAGAATGTTACACGTCGTGATACAAATGATCAATTAATTGATCTAAATCATATATTTCACGAGGAGGATCCACTAGCAGAGTGGACTACAGAAGTTGAACCACGGTTGTTTGACAACGATCCTGCGATGGCCGATGGTTGATATGATGCATAACGTTGTTGCTGTAGTGGATGGAATACATGCACGAACAACAAGTCAAAGCACTGGAAATAGCAGTGACTCTTCAAACGGTGATGCTGGTGGTCATAATATCGGTTTAGCAAGTAATTATGGTGTTGGATCTAGTGTTGCTGGTGGTTCACAGAGACCAACTATACCATATGTGCGGAGAGGTGGGGTGCGTACTCGTGAAAGAAGAGACAGTAATTTAAATGTCCAATATGAAGAACCACAAAATTACGATTATGCTAATAACCCATATACATCAAAAAGATCCACCCAACTACAGACATTCTACTTCTGATTACACTGGAGGCTATTTCTATCACGGAGCAAATGAGACATACAGCAGCGATATATCAAGTGATCAAAATAGTCAAACTGCATATACAACACAGAATGATGAACCCTCCTCATTTGATAACATGTTGGCAACGTTCATAGGTACATGACAGATGCAGTATGACTATCCATCGCATCATGCGACAGAAATTGATGAAGAAGATTATGAAAACATTCCATCTATAACTCCAAGAAATAGTTATTGGATGTAGTAAATTTAGAATGATGTATGTTGTATTCTATTTCTTTATATTTTACTAAACCTTTAAAAAAAACTTTTTCAGACGTCTTTTTATTTGTTTAGTTATTTTAAACCCGTATATATATATATATATATAATCAGTATTATTTCTTTTATTTTTATTTTTATTTTGGGTTTCATATCTAGTCAACCCCAACTTGTTTAGGATATATGGCTTTGTTGTTGTTTGTTGTTGTTATTTACCATTAACAAATTCGTAACCAAAATACTGAAAACCGAAATCTGGACCGAAACCGAAACTAACGAAATTTACAAAACCCGCCGAAACTAACAAATTTTCAAAAGGCCGAAACCGAGACCGAAACCGAATTCTTGAACCTTGGATAGAACAATAAAAATATCACTTTTATTGTATAAATGAACTGTATAAAATATTCATGAGTTGAAATAAATATTTTATAGTTAAAAATATAATTTTTAACGTGTATATGAATAAAATAAATATTCATTTACAAATCGGACGATTTGTTTATGTACACACATTTGACTGATATTGATTGGGACGATATATTTTACACATCGCCCAACTGCACAAATAATAATTAGTGTTTATTGTTTGAAAACCCTGGTATTGAGATGATATTGGACATACACTAATCCCAATCTTTAGTTGTATGTCAATCGATGGGTTGACAGACTACTGTAAGCGTTAATTATTTATATTTAACGCTTATGCAGTTGTGTAATGCACTCTGCATGATGGTTGATTGTGTTTGATTATTGTTGTGTACATGTGTGTATTAAATCCATATAAATCAAATTATATGGTAATTGACTGTGTCTGATTCCAAATCGAAAAAATGAATATTTTAAAATAACGAATATTTTAAAATGGCAAATAATGAATATTTTAAAATAACTAATATTTTAAAATAATATTCAGTAATGGATCAAAATATGATTTTGATATCCGATTTGGGATGGATACGAAAATATTTAAATATATGAAGCCGTGTTGATTAGATTAACGTCGTTTTGACGTTAACGATATTTATATCGATTTTATTCATTTTTAAAATGAATATCGAAAAGGAAGTGATTTCAAAATCTAATGTTTTGAAAATATTATCATTTATATATCAATGATATGGAATATTCAATTTTGATTTAAAATTGAATATGAAGTTGAAATCGTTTTGAAAACGAATTTAAAACAATTTATAAAATACGTTTTAAATGGAAATCGACGAAATATATATATATATTTAATGGCCTGAACAGAATGTGCCGCACCGCGGCAGTTTGCGAATTTCAACCATTGACTTCGAATGGACATTACGGGGGATCCGACCGTCGGATTCTCCTAAAACCGGAACCGTTGGGTTCGTATCGAAAAGAGCTTTCCAACGAATACAAGAGATTTGAAATCTAACGGTTGGATTTGGAATTATGCCCAAATCAAATTTGGAAAAGGTCGTTGTAAGTGCAGTTCGATGACCGTTTATGGAAATCGACTGTACGAGCCTTGATAAAATTATTAAAAATATCAATAATTTGTGTAAAATCATAATAAATGATTTGGAAAGAATTGGAATGAAAAATTCCATATCTGAAAAGATAAAAATATATTTTTATCGAAATGAACTAGTTATGAACTAGAATTATAAATCTAATATTTTTAAATAAATAAATTGGATTTGAAATGGTTTTGAAAATAACCAGAATTTCCAATATATGAATTGGAATGAATTTGAATCAAAATTATCATCGGAATATTTCGATATTGGATTCCATGATTATACGGATATTGTGGAGAAATTTGGAATATATATATATCGTTACTCCCAATACGATATTTGTTGATTTCAGAATTTGATATTGAATACAAACCGGTATTATTTCTATTTAGAACCTTGTATTTAATATTATGGGTTTGTCGTGAATGGTGCCTTCATTAACACTGTTCTTGAGCCCAGTTGAGAAAAGAATAAATCTTCAAATTAAGATTTAGTGAAGTTTTCCAATTAATTAATATTTAATTGGAATTAAATAAAAGAATTGGATTTTGGGTTTGTCGTGAATGGTGTCTTAAATAACATTGTCCTTAAACCCCGTGTGAAAGAATAAATCTTTTAATTAAGATTATTAGTGTTTCCAGTAAATTAACATTTAATTGGAATAAAATGGAATGTGAATTGGGTTTATCGTGAGCTGTGTTTTTAACGACATTCGTTCTTTAACCCGATTTACAGTGAAATAGGATTTGGAATTTATAAATCTTTTTATTAAGATTTAACGGGAATTTTCCAAAGTAAAGTTTTCCAATTTAATATATTAAATTGGAATTGAATGGAATTTGATTTGATAATAATCAAAGTGAACTTCTGTGGAGGAAGACTGTTAATACATATGGAATTTAAAAGGCTTTGCCGTTGTTCCATTTATATTATTAGTCGGATACGGAAATTGATATCGATTATATATTGATCAATTTTCCATGAGGATTCCATAAATAAATGGAATGTGATTTGGGTATATCGTGAACTGTGTTTTAAATGACATTAGTTCTTTAACTCAGTTAAAGACAGGATTACATGTCTAACATTGTATTTCAAACTGTATGGTTGATCTCTGATAAATATATATCTGTTTGGTGGCGGAGAATTTATTCTCTTGCTTAACACTCTTCTCTAAGACGTACGAGCTTAGAGGTTATATATCGGCGGAAATCAATAGTACGATGTAGATTGTCGATGCGGCATGTTTGATTTATCAAAGTTAAATAATCATTAATATTGATTTTTGGAAAAATTAAAACTAAGTAGAGTTTTAATGAATCTTTAATCAGATTGAAATACGAATGTGATAATTTAAATTATCAATTCGGGAAATGATCGAGGATGGAGTAGCACCAGTTTTACTACAAGCGATAGTTAAATCTTTAATTAGATTTGAACGTGAAATGGTAATTAAATTTACCGATAACACTGTGGTGTTAGATATAGAGTATGACCAGTTTTGCTCCATGAGATGAATAGGTTAGGATTGGGAAATTAAACAAATGATTACTTCGGTAAGGTGCGCTAATCCCGACTAGTTTGGATAAACCTTAATTTGGTTTGAATTGATATCCAAAGAAAGATTAAAGAATAAATTTTAAAAAATTTATCTTTGATAAAATTAATAGGAACCTTTCCCAAAGTATGAGAATATTTAAATAAAGGAATATTCTGGATTGGAATAAGGCGCGTGTTGTGTTTTTATAGCACTTGTTTATTATATACGCGAGTTATTCAGAAAGGTCGGGTTTATACCCATTCTGAATAACTGATTCGACGATAAGTCGACGATGAAGACAGTGATTGAAGACCGGAGGACTTCACATCGTTTGTATGATTACTGATGTCTTGATTGGGTTGTACATCCAAGACAAGGTAATAAGTGGTAATCGTCTAGACGTACTTGGAGATCGACCGGATATGCGAGGACTTCTCTCCTGTATTGGACACGGGACAAGGAATAAGGTACCTCCGGTTTTGTTCTGACCTAGAACGAACTTGTAAATGTATGTGTGTCTGACATTGGATTTTATTCTGTATTGATTGATCTCTACTAAATATATATCTGTTCGGCGGCGGAGAATTTATTTTCTTACTTAACGCCCTTCTCTGAGACGTACGAGCTCAGAGGTTATATATCGATAGACATCAGTCGCATGGCGTGAATTGTCTATGTAGCATGCTGATATACAAATGATCAAGGCTTCTGTTGAAAAGCAGCGTCTTGTGGTTTATGATCAAAGCACGACTTTAATATAGCATAGCTTTGTGTACAGCGTTAATTCGCGAGCCTCACACCTCGGTACGAGTCAAAAACGGGATAAGGGACCCAAGGAGAACATGACATTTCTTTCTAGCTATGGGTAGTGTCATGGTATGGAGCCCAAACATTATATTTTTACCTATGTGGATGATTGGTTGCGAGACGCCTCAGATGCATCGGTTACTACGGAGCCGATGGATATAGGTCATATAGGACCGAGAAACGTGTGTTCAGGAATATTAATTCTCAAACGTAAGAGAGGACCGGCCTTGGAGGATCCAAGAGTCTTCAGCAGGAGATCCTGAGGCATTTGCTAGAGTGTCTCGAAGCCGGCGAGGAGTACATCCCTTGCCTCGACTCATGACGGAAATCCAATTTCTAATACATGACATTTTAGTTTTGATTGTAAAGCCTAGTATTGGCGACATAGTAGCATGGGATACTATGCCGTCTATGATTGATACATTTGAAGTTTAGGGCCCAGGGCTTTTTTGTGCGACTTTTAAAAAAAAGGCGCACCACATATAAAAAAAAACTAAAATCACAAAAAAAAAAACTGCAACTTAGAATTAAACCCTAAAATCATTACCAGATCGAGATTTAAAAGCACCTGGAATAAACCTAAAATCACGAAAAAACCCAAATTTCGAGATCGAATCACAAAAAAAACCTAAATCGAACTTCGATTTCGGTAGCGACCGAGGCTAAGGGTTTTAGGTGTTTTTTTTTGTTCGATGTCGATGTCGAGTTGGCTCAAATGGGTTGAAAATCCTAAATGTTGTCGAGGCGCGCTTTTCTGCGCCTGGAGCCTCGCAAAAAGGCTCAAAAAGCGCGCCTCCGTTAGAGGAGGCGCCTCGACCACCTGGAAGGCGCAGGCCTTGCGCCTGCGCCTTAGGCGCGCCTAGGTGCGCGCCTTAACTACTATGGTTGAACAATCCATCAATCTTATAGCTTTCTTGAGTTGGGTCTCCTCGTAGGTTGGTTAGGCTTATATTGTTATAAAAGCGAAAAACAGAATGAATAATACAAGTGATACAAGTTCTATGCATCAAAGGAAAACAGTAAGTATAAATGGCATGTGCTTCCCATGTTAAAAATTAAACAACATAATCATAAATCTCAAGATTCGAGGGCTATATGTGTCAAGAGCTATAGAGGACAGACACAACTTGATTCCCCCTAAAAAGTTTATTGATTCGTTGGGTTCGTCTGAGTATAAGCGTCGAGTGGCAATCAAAGTGTCACACATGATCGTACGTTCATGATGCACATGTCCATGTATGCAAACTTGTATAGCCAAACATACTCCAGTTTTTGGTGCACATTGTACAATGCTAAGCGTCGAGTGGCCAGCAAAGTGTCACACATGATCGTACGTTCATGATGCACATGTCCATGTATGCAAACTTGTATAGCCATACATACTCCACGCACTTAATTAAACATTAGCGAAAACAATGATATATAAAGTGGAAAATGTCAAAACAACAGGTAGTGTGGGCTATTGGGATTTGTTTTCAACAAAATCTATCGTGGAAAAGTTATGACCGACCACATATGGATATATGCAACTCGTGCTATTAATATCACTAACTTATGATGATACACAAACCATAAAATGGAGTAAGGTTGATGGATTGTTCTAACCAAGTTCCCAGGAAATATTTACTTGTTTTGTGTGATGAAAATAAAAACCTTAGATGCAACGATCAAAGACACAATTTCAAGCTTCAAAATGAACCTAAAGTATGGGTGTACATAACACACTCAAGGAGGAGTTAAGGAGGTGAGTAAGTAATAAGTTAAGGTTAGGATGTTGAAAGAAACTTCTGAAATAAATGAGAATCAAAACAGAGAAAATCTCCGTAAACATATTTTTAATAATTTGAAAGTTTCAAGTTGTTTGGTTAAATATGCCAAAGCACAACATGCTGATATAAAAAGGGATTCTTTTTCATTTTAGCCATGTTTTAATATTTTATTCACTTATAGTCCTGTTTTTTGAAATATATCGAATATAGCCCGCTTTTGGCAAATTCAACGCTGAGTTGGCCAGAATGTACTGGCACAATCTGGGATTGTAACGGTACATGTGTACACTAGCGTTGAGTTAGCCAATACGTATTGGCGCAATCTCAAATTGCGCCGATACAGTGAAAAAAATAGAATTTGTACTGCGCAGTACAAAATATTTTGTTTTCAATGACTTCACAGATCAAAAGCATACTCACACACGATTTTTTTTTCCTTCAACCTCTTCCTCCCTTTATCTCCATTCTTGCCAATCTCTTCCCTGCACGCTCCTCGTCTCTTCAATCTATGACTGAAGCTCGGGCTTCAATCTACTAAAATATATTGCAATATAACACAAGATAGCATGTGGTTTTTCAGCTAGAGTTTGCTATCAAAGCCCAACCTCCAATATCCTCACGGCTAACAATCGAGCCATACTTCCTTGTCAACAGTATTGGCCTTAAGAAGTATGACCAAATGGACATAAAGTTGTGTCTTATTATAAATAATTTGAACGTAGATTTGTGCATTTTTCTAGCCCATTGGATGCATGGAACTGCGCAGCTACACCACCTCATTTATTTGCTTCCTAAGTACCAGATTTGGTTGCATTCTTTAGCATCAGTCTCACAGGTTATTATCTAACATCCTCTTCAAGCAATGGCAATAGTGAAAGCAAAATTTTATTTGTATTGTAGGTGAAATTTCAGCTTTTTCATCCCGAACTGACATTGATCCTATGATTTCATTTCATTTTCATTGATGCTATTTTACACCATCCGTACAAATTTAACTATAGGGACCTACGCTATTCTACACTTACTGTATAAAAATGTTTTGGTATTGTGCTGGGGCAATTCGCGCCAGCACTAGACCTATCAAAATATTACCCTACCCATTTTACCCTAATTACAACTCTATTGGGTCAACCCATTTATAATTTTTTTTTATTAAATGGATCATAAAAGGGTTGACTCATTTTTAAAAGGGTTACAATTGAGTAAGCCACTTACCCATTTAACTCTGTTTACATACAAAATCGCTATGTTTTTGTAAAAACTGCAGTAATTTCTTCATGCTGTCCCGGAGTCGGATGAGACTTCGACCGATAGATTCTCACCTAAATTACGGACAATGTGAAACCCTCGGATGTTTTGCCCTGTGACCGAACATTGTAGTTCTCCAAGGCGACTGTCAGTTGTACTTAGAAAATAACAGGCTAAATTCTCATATTTGAACTGCCTACATACAGAGTCGTAATTTTTTGTAAAAACTACAATAATTTCTTCATACTACCTCGGAACAGGATGAGATTTCGACCGATAGATTCCAACCTAAATTACGGACAATATGAAACGCTCAGACATTTTGCCCTGTGACCGAACACTAGTTCTCCAAGGTGACTGTCAGTTGTGCTTAGAAAATAACATGCTATACTATCATATTTGAACCCTGCCTTCTCAGAACAGGATGAGACTTCGACCGATAGGTTCCCACCTAAATTACGGACAGTGTGGAACACTCGGATGTTTTGTCCTATGACCGAATACTGTAGTTCTCCAAGGGGGCTGTCAGTTATACTTAGAAAATAACAAGCTAAATTCCCATATTTGAACTCTACATACGTACAAACTACAAAGTCGCTATTTTTTTTGTAAAAACTACAGTAATTTCTTCACACTGCCTCGGAACCGGATGAGACTTCGACCGATAAATTCCCACCTAAATTACAAACAGTGTGAAACACTCGGATGTTTTACCCTGTGACCGAACACTGTAGTTCTCCAAGGTGACAACCAGCTGTACATAGAAAATAACATCCTATATTCCGATATTTAAACTCTGCCTACATACGGAGTCGCTATTTAAAAAAAAAAAACAGTAATTTCTTCATACTACCTCGGAACCGGACGAGACTTCGACCGATTGATTCCCCACCTAAACCGCGGACAGTATGGAACACTCAGATATTTCGTCCTATGAACGAACATTTAGATGGGTCAAATGGGTAACCCACTTAGTATGTGGTTTGGGTTAGATAAAGCTTTGTGTTGAATGAGTCAAAATAAATGGATCGTAAATGGGTTGGGTCAAATTTTAGTTGAACCTCATACGACCCTAAATGACCCATTTAACACCTCTAGCCAGCACAAATTTTTTTTAAGCTACTAACACAATTTGAAATTGCGCCAGCGCAAAATATATTTTTTAAATTTGGACTGGCGCAATTTCAAATTGCGCCCAAACTTTATTTTTTTCCACTGTAGTGGCGCAATTTGAAATTACGTCAATACTTTTTGGCTAACTCAGCGCTGAGTAGGCCAAAAGTGAGCTATATTTGATATATTTCAAAAAAGAGGACTATAAGTGAAATAAAATGTTAAAACAGGGCTAAAATGAAAAATATCCTATAAAAAATATATTTATAATGTACTTAGCCTAACTCCTAACAAAATTCACATTGTAGATCATAGCCAAAATCATAGCAATCTTGACACAAGTGCATTCATAGAAATTAAGGAGAATGTGTTTTATCGAAGTGCTAGAAAATAGTGATAAAAAAGCCTTGGTATGCTCGTCGTTGATTATGTGTAAGGGCCTAAGATGTCGAGTATACAAGAAAATAATTTCTCTTCTTCATTTCACTTGGTATTGAAAACTACAATTTTGATAGAAGTATCTTCAACAGTGGAAAACATAAGTGTAATTTTGGTAGAAGAATAGAGAATCTTCATCATCGAAAAACATGAGTATGAGTGTATACACATGTACGTTTGTACATGGATGCATATGGCTAGCATGAATTCATCACCGGAAAACATAGGCGTAATTTTGGCAGAAGAATAAAGTATCTTCATCATTGGACAACATGAGTGTGAGTGTCTACACACACGCACGCATGTATATTGATACATATGGCTAGCATGAATCATCAGCAAGCATAATTATGTGTCTAGTTTCAATAAGACTATTTCTTTCCTTTATGAGTTTATTCACCGCCTTTTTTGCACAAGTAACCATTGTTGCGTCCAACCAAAGATTTCGATAAGTCAGGTGCTCTTTCATACTTAACACGATGCACGCTTGTACAAAAAACCACATAGTTGTAGCGGTTAGTAGGGATGCTACGAGGCAACTAAAGTAGAGTTGAGTTGTATTAGTTGCCAGATTACCAAGACATAGCATATCTGATAAAAACTTCGATAAAAACAAATTCATCAAATAACCTACAACATTACACTCACATAATTAAATTGACTCATTGTCTACTCACATTAATTTTTATTCAGCCATCAGATTTAAGTCAAACAAGACAATGATTTGTTTTTCCCCCCAACTATGAAGTGAAATATAAACACATGCGTATCGGTAAGGCGATATTACACAATAACTGGAACTAACCTGAAAACCAGGAGAGGACAAAAACTGGAAGTTTATGAACAGCTGCAAATCACCTCCCAATAGTGTCCAAAGAAGCAAAATCGGTGCACATGTCAACCCTGAGACGGGTCATAGCATGTAAACAACTATATCATGTTCAGTGAAAGAGTGATTCGCAAGATAATCAAAACTGAGAGAAGGTTCAGCACTTCACCATTGCACCACATCAGTCCAAAGATACTAAGGCCACTAGTTTTCCCTAAAAGTTTATATAATAACCTATAATTAAAAGTTATATTTCTGCCCCAACATTAGAATGTAAATTAGATGTTCAGGTATGCATACCGACACGAGCTATGGTTGCAAGGTATACTGCAGTAGTGATGTTGGCCATGAAAACCATGGTATAACCATATGTGTCAAAAGACAGATCATGGGCTCCAGCAATAAATGCTCCAAACACAATCAATCCTACACTGGTAGAATCCTTGGTTTTTGACACCCAAGAAATTATTAGTTGCCAGATAGTTTGATATGAAAATGGTAGTTTAAAATATATAAAAGCGACATTAAAAATGCAGGATTAACTATCGAACGGCATAGCGATCTGAGGTATGGTTGCAAGGCAAACAGCAGTTGTGGTATTGGCCATAAAAACCATGGTATAACTATTAAGTGTCAAAAGAAAGATCATGGGCTCCAGCAATAAATGCTCCAAACACAATCAATCCAACACTGGTAAAATTCTTGGTTTTTCACAGCCGAGAATTATTAGTTACAAAATAGCTTGATATAAAAATGATAGTTTTTTGAAGTATTGTTGTAAAAAAAAAAAAACCTTAAAATATTATGATTTAAATGCCGATTCAGATCGGACCTCTTCGTTTGCTATTCCATTTATATTTCGATTCAAACTTAGTTGAAACCGCAAACTAAAAAACACTACTTATATTAAAACATTTAATATACTTACTTGGATTCAAAATACCAATTATAACGTTTTCAAAACAAAATATAATGGAACAAGAGGAGGAAATGAGTTCTTGCATACAAAGCTTAAATTATTGATCTTTTGAATTTACGATTGACGAGTTCGATACCGTTTCATTTGGAGAAAATGTATAAAAACGACATTAAAACGCAGAACTAACTATCGAGCAGCAAAAAGTACACTGCAGTCAATTTTTTGGTCATGTAACATTTTTATCAAATCATGTTGCCCAATTGGTGGAAAAAGTACGCTCTCCCGCCTGCGCGCACAGTCGTATACACACGCTCGCGATTGTAATATCAGTATTCAAGTGGTCATGAAGGTAGAAAATCGATTGATTTTGGAGAAACGGAATTATAATTACGTATTACTTTTTGTGACAACAAAAATACAATAGTTCTAAGCATTTGATCATGTAAAATATGATAACATCATGTATACCTTCCAACCATCGGATAGGTGTATCTCTCGCCTACAAGAATGTACTCAACAATCATGGTGAATACTACAGTTGTGCGCCTTAGAGTGGTATACATTGGAACACTAACGCCACGTACAGACTCAATTGAAACAACCTTCAATCAAATAAAACCAAATAGCATTTAACACAATTTAAATTAAGGACTAATTGATTAACAGCAAAAAAAAAAAAAAGGAAAAAAAAATTACCATGTATAGTAAGTAGGAAAAAGAAAGGGGAAGAGTGTGCAAAAAAATTCTAAATGGCACAAGAGCAACTGAGTCAGACACTCCCCATGATTCACTACCATTGAAAGAAATTAGCTTCCATCTCTTCATTATATACAGAATACAATTTGAACAAACCATCTACAAATCAAGTGGGAAAGACGGGTCAAAAAATAAGCACAACAATCACACAAGGAAAGAGAAATAGAAGAAAGAACAAAAAATACAAAGTTATTTTTGAAAATAATACCTGTAATAGAGTGATAACCTTAGCCGAAGGAAAATTGTATGAAGATAGAGCTGCTTTGTTGAACAAGATAAGAAGTACTGCAATATGAAAAATGAAACTACAAATACATGTAGATCTATATCTCATATAATGCGTAAGGACGTACGAACAATGCATGCTATGTTGAAAGACTGGAAACCTAATTGTCATTCACAGAGACACGTCTTTGTGGATGTAAACTGTGGGTGGATTTTAGTCTCCCTGCTTTTGTTGGGTTTGCAAGCATGCTATGCAAAATTACATCAAATTTTCCAGGCTTACTAAAGCTTCCACAGTATCACTCCTAGTATATTCATATGCATGTACAATAAGATAATGATGACAGTAATCAGCTTGTGTTAACTCATCCAAGCTACAATAGGCATGCTCTATTAAAATACCAAGGTCCGAGCTGAACATACATAACATGATTTGACTTGCTACGTATTTATATGCATGTGCAACTATTGTAAGATAATGACCGGTTAATCACATCAATTGGTTTGTGTGAGTTCATTCTTACTACAACCAGCATACTCTAATAAAAATACCACGGGTTGTCAAACCAAAAGCCTACACAATATCACTTGCTGGCTGCATCTCTATATGCATGTGCAATCATTATAGTATGATGATCACATCGATTAAGTTGTGTAAATTCATCCATGCTACAAGGAGCATACTCCACTGAGAATATACTGAGAACTGGGCAAAAATACATAGAAAGATGAAATTCTCAAACCCGATTTCCATGCTAAATGCCTACAACAAACAAATAACTTCCAACTTATTTTCCATATTTAAATATAATGATCCAGGGACAGGATGAACAAATTATGTCCAATGATACGTATTGCCCACTGCCCAAAGTAGTTAATGTGCAAGGCTTGCGCCTTGGGCATTTTTCGACCTTGTTTTTTTTGTGGGTCTTTTACACAAATGTGGGCTTTTTTCGTGGAAACAGCGAAGGTTGAAGATGGCGGCAAAGGCTAGGCAGTGACGACATCAAATGGCAGCAGTTTATGTACGAGGCGGCGGTGGTAGGACTCGATGGCAGCAGTTTATGGGGGTTTTTTTTTCGGCTTTTAATTTGCAACTCTAAAACAAAATCGACCAAGTCGATTTCAATATGGATTAGCAAACATGTTGGATTCCGGGTCAAATAAGGGTTGGCCCAGTGTAGTCAATAGCAAAACAGCGCAGGGCCTATGCTACGCATGCTATGCGCTATAGCGCATGCTATTTGGTTCTTTCTTTTTTTACAACTAATCACGTATATTTTGCTTAACTGAAATTTAACTCTCTTTTTCTGGCATATTTTTGCGCCATATCCAAACCATTCACAACTCCAAATACAAACGCTATCATACTCCATGAATGTACTAAATATTTTTTGATGTAAAATGTAATTATGTTAGAGAAAAGTTAATAATTTCATATTGTACATTCAAAATAATTGATGGATATAATATGTTGGCGCTTTATAGAATTTGAAATTTATTCTTACATTTGTGAGTTACGATGAAACTTATTCTTATTTATGAGTTATGGTGAAATAAAACTGTACAAAAAATTGCATGAAAAATACAATTTTGCATAAAATATAAAAAAGATTTTCTACTGACAAGAACTAAGAAAAAAAATATAAACAACAAAAGCCACAAAGTGAAAATAAGGTCAAATGAAAATAAAATGCATAAAGTCTTCAATAACAAGATTCAAATAAACAAAGTCAAACATGATTCAATCGTACAATAACAAACAAAGAAATTGAATTATACTTCTAAATTTTCAAAGTCTATAGCCACTAGCTTCATCCAAAGCAAAACCATCATCATCATCGAGGTTGCAAAAATCGCTAGGCGGGTACTAGACAGAATGCATGAATTAGGGATTAATCGTCTGGGTAGGGATTAATCGAAGAATAATCAGAATAAGCATTTTTGATAAACTAGGGCTTTTTGGATAAAATTCAAGTATTTGTTTAGTATTTACTAATACAAAAGGATAGTATATGGGCTTTGGACATTTTTGGAAGCAACAACGAAAGAAAAAACACTTTAGCCGAAAAAAATGATGGTTACAAGAGGATCCAAGTCTAAATTGATGCGAAGTAGTTCCTATAAACCATTTGTATACTTAGATAATGCAGTAAGTCTCGTTTAGATGGATAGTCAAATAATTGGACGGTAAAGTAAGTATGGTGCTTGGGCGGAAGCCTAGGAAGATTTGTACAACACTGATCGTTATCCAAACAATCATCACTTTCTTCTTCTTTTGAGTCATACTCTACGTCGTTTTCCTCTGAATCATTATAAGTATAATAACGTGCTATTATCGGATTTATCCACAAACCTTTAAAAAAAATACTATTTAGAGTTATGCGCTATTTTGCATTTCGATAAAATAGCGCGTTATTTTCGTGCTACAGTAAACCCTTGCGCTATTATAAGTACAATAGAACAAGCTCTGTATTATACACTACTTGTTGCTATAGCGTACGCTTTGATAACACTGGACTGACCTGCAAAATAGCAGCGCCTACTCGAGGTGAGCTTATTTGAGCCTTGTCGCCTAAAAGAAGTGTGCATTATGCGCTTTTTGTGCACCTCCAGTAGTGAAGGCGCCTCACAGCAACAGAAAGGCACGCGAGGTGCGCCGGCATCCTTCTGGTGCCAAGGCACACACATCGGTAAATTTGCCATTGTCCATAAGATTTTTATTACAGACATAGTTGAACGTTTATTAAACAGAATCCAATAAAAAGTGAATGCAAGAAACAACAGGATCCATTTTCATATATGTTGTACGGTCAGACTATTGAAGCCAAACTAGTTTCATTACTATAGGAATACGGGGATATAAAGAAAATAAAGTATCTAGAGAAACATTTTTATTTCCCTTCCTTTTTAGTGTGGGCAACATATGAGTAAATGATGTGCTATTATGACAGTTAAGCATGTGTATTAGTTGTGCTTGTCCAACAGAAATTCAGTAAGTTCTGAAACACTTCACATGTGTTGTTGAAAGGAAGATGCAGATTAAGGATCTTAAGGCTTATTTAACACTAGAGGATGGAAATAGTATGTCATGGTATTTAAAACTTGTATGAACCAAATTAAACTTTAACACAAACAAGTGCAGAACTCAAACACAGAACAAGCACAGAATCAGTCACAGATGCAGAAAGTAAATAATAGTAAAAAGAAAGAACACACCGGAATTTTTATACTGGTTTAGAGTTACCATACATCCAGTTCTGCATCATACCATGTGCAATTTTTTATTAAACCAATGTCGAGATTACAATCCTCAATTTCTAAGGCCTTGAGGTACCCTCGTGTCTTCGAGTCTGAGGCAAACTATCTTGATTTACGGGACACAACATCGCCTGATTGATTTCCAGGCACAACCACACCTTAAGTAGAAAGACTCGATATACTTTATGTTACAAATGATCCTATAACTCTGAATAGTACTCTGATCTTTGATAGAGGGCAGACAATCAAACAAGAGGAAGTTCTAGTTTGATTCACTAAGGAATTTCACAGAGTTTTGGCATGATATCGGAAAATATGAATACATAAGAGTATGGATTTGTGAGAAGTAGAGAGAATATATAACAAAGTTGTTAAAAAATTGTTTTTGGTAAGTATTTATAAAAAAGTAACAGCCGTGTCCATTCACGAAGAGATTCGAACGAATAGACGCTTTTTTTTTAAATCAAAATTTTGAAGTTAACGAACATCATGTCGACAAGGGGTATCCCGTGATTTCAACAACTCTACGCTAAAATTGAAAATTGAATTTTGGTTTTTAAAAAAAAGTGAAAATGATGTATAAATAGATCGAAGTAATTCTGAAATTTACACAAACTATTTTCCTATATTATAAGATAGTATAATAGAGTAAGAATACAGATTTAAAACATATATTCATAATATATATATAATAGAAGTGATATTAAAACTTAAGTATATATTATAATTTTGAGATTTAAGACTTAAAATATTCAAATCGGAAATTAGTTTAAAATCAAGAGATGTTTTTTAACAAGTTGTTGAGTAAGTTTCAAAACACAAGTGATTTGAAATATTTTGAAAACAAAAGCTAAGAAAAGCTTTAAGGCTAAAACATTTTTAGATAAAATATATAAAAAGGAAATTTTGAAACCATTTTGAAGTAGTTTTGTGAGTTTCTACTTGCAGAGTATTTCATCATATTAAGCATCGAATCCCGCCAAAACTAGAGTTGGTTGTGGGTTTCATCCCACTTTGGGTTCCATCACATCAACAAAGATAGAAGTGGTTCCATCCCACAAGAAAATCGGAATAAAGATTTTGATGCTATTGTGAAGCTTTAACACAAAAAAATCTAGACATTTATCTTTATCTTGAAGTCTTGATCTTCATACTCATAAGCCTCGAAACTTGATATCTTCATTCTTGGTCTTGAGTTTTTATACTATACAAACTTCAATAGTCAATACTTGCATATATATCCTACATATACATATATATATATATATATATACAATAGTGTTAGTATATATATTTTATAATAATAATAGTTAAAATTAAAACGGTCGTTGTCATCAAAATCATCATCTCAATTCCTAACGATCTCCCCATTTTTGATGATGACAGCTTTTGTTTATAAAATATACTAACCATGCTTCTAATTCTCCTTCACTCCTCCTTCCTCTACTAACTCCCCTTTACTTTAAGCCTACTATTTTATAACTTCTCCTCCTTTGTCATCAACAAAAACTTTCCTTAAAAAATATCATGAACTATATAACTCCCTCTATCTCTATACTATATTACTACCCCCCCCCCCCCCTTAAACTAATAGTAGAAGCATTATACAGTAAGAATGCGAAAAACATGATTATACTTGCATATATTATCAAGTTAGTTAAGTTAATAAGTCGATCATATACCAAACAAATCAAAGACTACTAATCCTTTATTTTTAAGATAATAATGTGTCACAAGTATAAGAGTGCATAAATATAATCATAAGGGTATTAACAATTCATAATATATCAAGTAGTTCTCACACCAAATCGATCTTTTATTTATTGACAAACAAATCAAACGTAGTGTTTTTCAAGCCAATCAATCAATTTCAACAATCAAAACCACACTAATCAAATGTAAATTATACAGGATAATCAGACATTCCTAGGAACTTCACCCATCCGTCTTTTCCAAAGATAGGGTATGCTTTAATGGAATCTCTTTCTTCATTATCTTTATTGAGAGTTCCTGGTGGATTGAGATCGTCTTTGTTAAGGGCTAAGATCAACCAACAAATTACGCAAAAATGCCTCTCTTGCTCCTTAATCATATGTATTTGACTAACCTCTAAGTGCGTTGATTCCAAAGAATAAAAATAAGAATATTCTTGGAAGAATTTAGTGTTTCTTCAAGATTTTCAATTAAATTCTTAATCGGAGAATCCATTATCGAAGACATAAGAAGTATGGTAGGAATTGATTAGAAATGGTTTAGAGTACTTTATTCTTAGAAGAAATAGGTGTATATATATGGTTGGAAAGTCGTTTGAAGTGAAGAGACAAAAGGTAGTTATGGTAGTTCCAATTTTTAAAAACTACCACAAATTAGCCGTTGGATGTTGACATGGAGGGATGCGGCATGTCGACATGAACCTGTGAATTTCAGTATTTTGCTTTGTTTCTTAGTATTATGATTATATATATACATACAAAACTTTATATAATACTAAACATGTAATTCAAGAGACAAGCAAAGCTAATAAAAGGAAATGATAGATTCTTATTGATAATTTTTAGCTAACATTACATAAAGCAATATATAATATTATCTAAAAGAAAAGAAAATACAAGATGGTACATAATAAAACTAAGATAGAACTAGTTGGATGAAGATGATGACAATGAAAGTCCAAGCTTGTGACTTACTTTACACAAGAACTTATTCATTTTTATGGAGATTTTATCCATTTTTTTACAAAATGATCTCTTTAGAATCTTTTGATTCTCCACAATGATCTTTTGGTTCTTAAGGATGGATTGGCGGGATTTGCGAGATATTCAATACTTTTTAAGTAAGTTTCTTATTCTTCCTCTTCCTCAATTTCCACTCCTTCCCCTTCTTCTTTCTTTTCGTCTTTCATTTCTTCATGGGCTTCTTTCCACTTTTTCCATAAGTGTTTCATATGGTTGAAACACTAGCGGAATCTTCATAAGTGAGACATTTCCATAGTTAAAGACTTTTCTAAAGACAAACTCATCTCCTTTGAAATCGAGACAAAAAAATTGAAAACATGTGTAAGGTAAACTCCATGGTATAACGTATTGTCACCCATTGAAAAGTTGTTAGGTCGAAACTCATCAAAAATAGCTTGAGCTCAATTAATGTCATAATCTTCAAAAACGATGAAAAGAGCTTTGCAAACTTTCGTAATCGAATTATTGAAATTTCCTGATCTAGGTGTACTAGAGTATTGAAGAAGTAAGTTTATACAATTCTTGCTTTCGGACGAAAATAACGATTTTTGAATTTCAAGTTATTATCTCCATAAAAAAAATGGAAAGTATCTCGCTCATATTCATTGATTTTGAATTCCAAGAGATCTATTCTCATGCTCTTGCAACCCAAAATGGTTACCAAAACTTCGCAATCCAAAACAATATGAGTGTCTTTCACACTATTCTAAATTTCACCTTCATTTTCATCACAAAAAAAAGTGATTTAAATTTGCATAAAACATTTTCAAAAGGTTCGGATAACGCACAAATCATTTTGCTTGGAACTATGCGGTTAGAGCCCCATAAAATCACCGCTTTAGCTCGTAGCGCCCTTCAACCGCTATGTTATTTCAATTTAGCGTTGAATAGTTGATCCGCTTTCAGCTTCGCTATTTCTCACTGCATCCGCTAAATCAAGGCTTTTAAGCATCGCTTTAGCAATATTAATATGCAGGGCTTGCTTTGACTAGTTCTCTTATTAAAAAAATCAATAAAGTTAGTACAAAGAGCTAATTTTAAGGCAAAAGTGTCCAATATATTGTAGACTTATATCATAATCATCAAATCCAGTGTACATAATCATGATGTTCTTTAATTTCTTTATATAAGATTAATTAATGTTAGTTTCTTCTATGCATATAACGTGAGAACGATAATTAATTAATTTTATATATTTAGTTTCACATCTAATGAATTTTTTGCACATCCGCTATATCCCCACTATTTCCCCGCTACTTTTTTTTTTTTTTTTGCACCTCCACCACTATGAAACCGCTAAGCGTCTTAACTGCCCAGACTTGGAATCAATCAAACTAATAATTTGATTTTGTTCAAAGAGAGAATCAAGTTCATAAAACTCAAAATCTTCAAAATAGCAAATTACCCGTATCAACTTTACCAAAATTTACATAGCTAATGTAAGCTTTGATAGGTTTCGGGTCGTTAAAAAGAAAAGCCTTGATGACTTTGGACAGCCTCATGGTACTTGGATTGCTTGAGGTCATTTTTTTAATTATGAAGAGTAGAAGATAATGAAGATAAGTATGAATTTTGAATTAAATATGAAAAGTAATGATAAGGATAAAGAGATAAATTGAGATTATATGGTCATGTTCTCCAGTCGGGAGGTGCTTTTTCAAAGCATTGGGATTTGTGAAAAGGTGGAGGGAATTTCAAAGTTAGAATTCAAAATTTATACTCAATTTTGTTGAAGAAATGTCAACATGGGGTATAATGGCATGTCGACATGTGTCCCTTCATTTAAAGGACATGTGTAATTTCCATTATCTAATATATATGTGTATATATCTTATATTATAATCTATATAATTGAGATAATATTAAATATTATAATACTTAAATATCAATATTTTAATATTTAAAATATTATTAAAATAATATTATTTTGAATTTAAAATTCAAAATTCAAATGGTGAATTTGAATTTAAAATTCAAGGAATTTCAAACAAAGCAAGCATTCAAGCAAGCAATTTCAATCAAAGTAATGTAAATGTATATCTATTTTTAAGATCCATACTCCCACCATTGTTTGATTCATGAATAACAGTAAAGTACATATTTGAATTCTTCGTTTTCTTCTCTCGATCACTGGATGATGAATCTGAGTCATCAAGTGTGGCAGTGTATGCTTTCTTTTCCTCAAAGTCGTTGTTTGGAGGGAATAACTGCTTATTTGGATACGGACAGTCCTTCTTGTGGTGACCAGTTTTATTGCAATTGTAGCATCTATCATTGTTGATATTCTCAGTGTTTCTGGAATTTCTGTGATCATTTCTTCTAAAGTTGTTTATTATGTATTTCAGGAATTTTCTAAAGTTTATTGTCATGAATGTTATCTCATCATCACTGTCTGCTTTCGAAACATCTGTTGTTGCATTGAACGCTAATTACTTCTTTTTTGTGGCCTTGCTTTCTCTCCTTCCTTATAATTGAACTTCATAGGACATCAGATTCCCAATCAGTTCTTCAATTTTTATTTGACTGGTATCGTTGGCTTCTTCAATTACGAGTGTCTTTTGATCTCATTCTAGAGTGAGTGAATTTAGGATCTATTTTTAACTTGGTCTTCTTCGAAAAACTTTTTTCCAGTGTGATCGGTGAGTGTATTATATCTTGAAATCGACAATACATGTCGGAAATACTCATTTGAATGCATTTTGAATAATTAACTCATTAGTTAATATGGAAATTTTGGACAGTTTAACTTTGCTTGTTCCTTCGTGAGTAACTTGCAAAGTTTTCCAAATTTCATATGTAGACTTACGGATAGACATTATTAAATTCATTCCTATCTAGTGAACGGAATCATATATTCAAGGCTTTAGAGTTGTTTTGAGCAACACTCTTTTGCTAGCAGTCCACTTGGCAAATTTTGCGGTTTGTTCAGCATACTTTCTTTGTGTGAGAGAGTCCAAATGTCTAAACCTACTGACCATAAACATATTTTCATTCTACAATGGCAAAATGCATAGTTACTGCCACTGAAAAATGGTGGTCTAGCAATAGACTAACCCTCTACAAATGAATTTGTGATCGTGTTGACAGAACCAGTGATAGTGTTGACATTACCGCGGTGTTGGCAGTCATTTTAACTCTTTTTCAAGTTTCAGATGAAGAAAACTGTGAAAACCTAAGCTCTGATACCAATTGAAAAAAGGGTGCGGATTAAGAATCCTAAGACTCCGAAGGGAGTTAAATAGTAGTTTACGGTATGTAAAATATATATGAACCAAATTAAACTTCAACACAAACAAATGCAGAACTCAAACACAGAACAATCACAGAATCGGTCACAGATGCATAAAGTAAATAAAAGCAGTGAAAAAAAAGAACATACCGGAATTTTTATTTTGGTTCGGGGTTACCCTACATCCATTCCTGCACTAATACCCTGTGCATATTTTTATTAAACCAATGTCGATATTACAATCCTTAATTTCTAAGACCTTGATGTATCCTCCTGTCTCTGAGTCCGAGGAAAACTCTCTTGATTTATAAGACACATGATCACCTGATTGATTTGCAGGCACAACCACACCCTAAGTTGAAAGGCTTGGTATACTTCATGTTACAAATGATCTTATAACTCTGAATAGCACTTTGATCTTTGGTAAAGGGCAGACAATTTAACAAGAAGTTCCAGTTTGATTTACTAAGGAATTTGGCAGAGTTTTGGCACGATATCTGAAAATATCAATATATGAAAGTATGGATTTGTGGAGAAGTAGAGAGAATATATGAAATTTTTGTTAAAAAATTATTTTTGGTTAGGTATATATAAAGAAGCAACAACCATGTCCATTCACGAAGAGATTTGAACGAATAAATGTTTCTTTTGAAAATCGAAATTTTGAAGTTAACGGACACCATGTCGACATGGGGTATCCCATGATGTCAACATCCCTATACTAAAATTGAAAATTGAATTTTGGTAAAAAGGTGAAAATGATGTATAAATAAATCAAAGTAATTCTGAAATTTAAACAAACTATTTTCCTATATTATAAGATAGTGTAATAGAGTAAGAAATAAGAATATTGATGTAAAACATATATAAATATATATATAAGTGATATTAAAACTTAAGTATATATTATAATTTTGAGATTTAAAACTTAATATTTTAATTGGAAGTTAGTTTAAAATCAAAAGATGTTTTCTAACAAGTTGTTGAGTATATTTAAAATGGGAAGTGATTTGAAATATTTTGAAAACAAAAGCTAAGGAGAGTTTTAAGGCTAAGACATATCTGGAGAAAATCTATAGAAAGGAAACTTTGACAACCATTTTTGTAATTTTTTGAGTTCCTACTTGCAGAGTATTTCATCATATTAAGCATCGAATCCCGCCAAAACTGGAGTTGGTCGTGGGTTCCATCCCACTTTGGGTTCCATTCCATTAACAAAGAGAGAAGTGGGTTTCATCCCATAAGAAAATCGAAATAAAGATTTTGGTGCTATATGAAGTTTTAACCAAAAAATCTAGACATTTATCTTTATCTTGAATTCTTGATCTTGATACTCATAAATCTACAAACGTGATATCTTCATTCTTGGTCTTGAGTCATTATATTGTACAGTCTTCAATAATCAATGCATACATATATATCATGTGTATATATATATACACACACACACACATAGGTGAGCGTTCAATAGCACCTCAAACAGTGCTAACACCCTTTTAGCATCCATGTTTTCCACCACACATCTGTTTTCTCTCTTCATGTACTAACTCTCTCTCCCTTTTCTACCTTATTCTAATATTAAATAAAAGCTGGAAATAGGGGGGCCAAAGGGGAACTCCAATTGTGGGGTGTTATTGAACTCTCCTCATATACTCATATAAATATTAAATATATTTATAATAGTGTTAGTCTGTTTTCTTAATAATAATAATAGTTAAAAAAGTTGTTGTCATCAAAACCATCATCTCAGTTCCTAACATTTGTTTCCCTATATATGGTCATAACATTTTGGAGCAAAGCTGGTTTTATTACTTTAGGAATATGGGGAAATTACAAGTTAATAGGGTTGTATTTTTAGGAAATATTACTTCCCTTCCTTTGTGGTGCTAGCAACTTATATGTAAATGGTGCATTACTATGGTAGTTAAACCATGAATGTTGTAGGTTATAAAACCAATGTATTTGGTATTAGAAAATGCAAAGTTATCTCAGGATGTTAAAAGACGCATGAACTTCTTTTATGTGGAACTACAATCACATTGTAAACTGTATCACTTCTGAAATTTTGATCAATTACTCCGAAGCAGAGACAATGTTTCTAAATGCAGGATTTATAATATCCACATCAGATTATAGTTCAAGTTTATTTCTGCTCAATCTTGAGAATAACAAACTTGATACACATATAATTGCGTTTGTGAAGTAACAGAACCAAATAATATTCATGGTAGCTAACGATGCTACCGGCACAGCAACTTATCAATTACTAGCAACTAACACAAATCTTAAATAAACTGAAGAAAACAAACAATAATACTTATATTGTAGGGTTTACAACAGAAATGAGAGTAAACACGTACCGGAGCAAGTCATGTACGAGATTGCAGCATAAGCGCCTCTTTTTGTCATAGTAGATCCCATTACCTTCGTGCCAACGGCGCTATTGTCGCCGTTAGTCCGTGGCGGAGGATCCGATATAGGGAGCGCCATTTTTTTAGGAGAAATCATTTTGTTCGAAATTTTCAGCTAGACCAAACAACTAGGGGATTGTTACAGCACTGCCAGAATTGTGGGTCGATTTAAAAAGGAAAAAAAAAAAATTGCGTGAACGGATAGAGCAGGGGTTGACAACGAAGTTTATTTTACCAAATTAGCCCATGATCTTTTTTTAGTTTTTAATTAAAAAAAAAGTGTTGTTATTGACACTTCAACTATTGTTAAGGTAAGGTCATTTTTTAAAAACACTTCACTCTTTTAAAAATTGTTAAGGGGCTAAACAAACATATTATTTCACAGTACTCAATATTCCTAGATTGCCCATTCAAATTAGATTTTAAAAAACTTATTCGACAAGAAAAACCGAATTAAAATAAGCAGTTCGTCACCATTGCACTGAATACAGCATGTAATCAATTATATATGTATTTGACAATGATATGTCAAAAATTAATAATCATTTCGATGCATTGCCTCCGTAATTATAAAATTCGGCATATTTATGTCGACAAAAAAAAAATAGTTCGATCATATTCCTCCGAAAATGTTTATCCTTTATAGTTTAACAAAATCGATATATGCGAATAAAAAAATTACTATGGCCCTTGCAATATTCGTTAAGGTAAAATTATCTTTATTTGTTAAGGGACTAAATGGGTAATAAGGTAAAGTTACATTTATTTGTTAAAGGGTTACTTTCCTCATTAGTACTCCCCTTAACAATTTTTGAAAAATAAAAAAATTGGCCCTCCGTTAACAATATTTGGAGTGTCAATAACAATGCTTAAAAAAAAAATACCGTGTCACACCGTCGAATTTGTCGACACACCTCATTTCCCCCACTTCGGCAACACAATAATGAATACAAATTTTAAAAGATAATGAATCATGTTGAACAAAAGTATATAATACAACAGACAAACTTCGTTCATGTCGTTATGTAGTAATTCACCTAATTCGACGATGACAAATCGAAAAAAACGATAATTTTCCACCTACAAAATTTGACACTACGGTGTTCGGCTCTCAAAACTAACTAACATAATAGAAACCTTAACCTTTGTCTTTTTTGGGACATTATACAATCGATTTCACATACCTTGTCGGCAACTTCTCCATCATCTTAGGAGAAGCGTTTCACATTCTTTGTTTGCAACATTGTTTTTCTTCAAACGATCGTTATTTTTTTGTTTGTAGATAATTTGAGGATTTGATTTTTTTTGCATTTGAAATTGTTGGGATTTGAGATGGTAACTGATGTTATTACCAAAGTAAAAAAGGAACGTAAAAAATTAAGTATGTGACCTCCCCTAACATCATTTTTATGGTTAAAGTCTTTTTAAAATGGCAAATTCTATTTCAACTCATGTTATTAGGTAGTAGCCCTCAAAAAAAAGAAAAAACCGTATACCTCTAGAATTAGTAAGTAGCCCCCCCCCCCCCCCTCATATTTTCCAAACTTGCCCCTGCCTCACGTATCTCATTCCATTTCTCACGAAAAACATTTCCATCGTAAATCCAAATATTGGCATCTCCATCGCAAATCATTTCCCCGCACAGGAATTTCGACGCAAATCATTTCTCACTCAATTTCAATCGAATTCATCAGAGAAGCCAGCAAAAAAAGGTACGCTACTTTATAATTTTAGGGTTTTGAAGTTAGGATTTGGAGTAACTGACCAAATTCCGCTAAGTTGTGTGGTACAAAAGAAATCCACAAAAAGCATATATGCGGTTTGTTATCTTTCCACGTTGGTACTATACGTGGTTGATTATATATCCCCTCTTTGTTACTACTGGGTTCTTATAGTTTCCTAGGACCCCTCCTACGTGGTTTTATATAAAATCACTAAGTTCGTTGTGCATCGGTTGTAATTGAAAAGTGGAAAAAAACCTCAAATTTTTAATTTTTCTTCAATTACCTGCTGTGATTGCGATGAGGAATCATTTTCTCCTTCAAAGTCCATTGTATTCTTATTTGCAAATGAAATTTTCCTTGATTGATTTGAAATCTAGGGTGTTAAGCTTTGGTGTACAGACAATAAATATTACGTTGTACTGAAATGATATGAGAAGATAACTCATTAAGGGTACTTTAGTCATTAAAATTTTAATTTTTTAAGGTGGGGGCTACTAACTAAAAACATGGGTTGAAATAGAATTAGCCTTTTAAAATTTGATCTTCCCCTCTCCCCTCCTTAACAATATTTGGAGTGTTAATAACAATGCTCAACAATAAACTAACCTGGGGAAATCCGTGTGACCGAGTTCTACTAGTGGAACAACAAGAACTTAGCGCAACAGGAGCAAGTTTCATTGTTTTGTTTAAGCGCAATGTTGAAAAATTTAGACAAATAATGGAGTGTTAGCGGAAGCGGGTATTTCAGCGGAAAAATCTAGTGGGCCATTTAATTAAGCGGAGAATGCATTTGCGGGTTTAAGCAGACCATTTTATTTTTGTTTTCTAATTTAATTAATTTATGTGTAAATCAGAATAATATCATTAAAGCAGAATAACACAGTAAACCAAATAGAACAGTCCACTCAATAATAATAATATAAAAACTGGTAAAATACAGAAATACAACATACTACTGATGACGATGGAAATTTCTAACTTGATAACTTAGATAACCAAGCATGTCTTCATCAGATGGTACCTTCATCTTATACAAAACTAATGGATCGGTGTGAAAAATCTCCTTAATCTCCCACCTCTTAACATTAGCAACGACATATAGAATAGAAAAGCTATGTGTCACCGCGTCTATGAAACATTCTGTTTAAATTAACGAGCGTTTGTTAATACGTCTACTAGAAGTACCGCGCGACGTCTGTTTGTATTTAGATTGATCTGGTGGTGGGCTCCCTCCACTCAGAATATATCGACCGGAGTAAAAGGTTGTGGTGGTGCAGGAATCTCATACCTGCAGGTGTCTTTCCTATGCAGCCCCTGAAAATCTCATCATGCTCTTGAAACGGTGGATTTATCCTGAACCTCTGATACAAACGGGCAGAACCGCTCCACCGTTCATCTGAGTCTTTAAGGCAGTCGTGAATAACATCTCATTCACTGCCTGGAATTTGCAGTAGTTCATTCCAAGATGTACACAACTTCTTTAGATTGTCTCATTTGTTCTTCGTTGGTGTCTGCATTAGATCATCGTCGCACCATTCAATAAATTCTCTTTGAATAGCACTCAAAAATCTTCCAGTGCCTTTGAGATTTAAATGATTAGCGCAGATTTCTATGAACACATCCATTCTTTCCATGTTCCGGTTGCGATGGGCATGGACATAGGTCTAGCAGTACCGGATGTAGAGGAGTGTGTCATTTAACTGAAAAATGATAATCAAAAAATTACAAAAAAAATAAATGTTGTACATATGAACATTTAAAATATACCAGCGAAGAAAATTATATGAAAATAAGGTCGAATCGACTGAAAAAAATTGAGAATGAAGAGAAAATGAATGAATTTGATGAAGAAATGAAGGGGGAGAGATTTATTTATAGGGGGGAGGTCGAAACTTAACCGTTTGGGCAGAGGCGTTGGTCTCCAACGGCTAAATTCTGGTCGTTACGGAAACGGTCCAAATTAGACCGTTGCTAACTCCGACACGTTGGAGACAGTAACTATCTAATTCCGGTCGCCGAACGCACCCGAAGAATGGTAAATATAATTGGAATTTTGTGCGGTATAAAACTGAATATAACACTGATTATAGCTAGCATTTTTTGTATAGTTTAAAAACTAGTAGAACACTAATTGTGTTTAAATTTTCGTTTAATCTTTTTTTTTTCAAAGTTTGTTCTTCCATTTAAAAATGAAACTTAAGTCCTTCAGTCTTAATTTTTTTCAAAATTTGTCCTTTCTAATTATTTCGTTCTATTATGCTTTATGGTTAATCGACTAAACTGGAAAATAAACATTTCGAATTGGATCGGCTTGGCTTTCACCTTTCGATGTTATCGTGTTTTTATTCCAAATTGGTCGGTTAACAAAGACTCCCTCGTGAGTTAAATGCACAAATATCATCTCACTTTTTCTCCTCCCTTTCTAACACACCAACGTTTAGGAAAATATTTTTATTCTTCTAATCTATATTATTGACGAGTCTTAATGACATGTGCTTGTACATAAGATACTTTAATACAGAAGACGCATGTGTCAAAATTGCAAGAATATTTTATTTTGTGAAAAACACGTGGTTACAAGTGCAAATCGAAATAATTAACATAAATGACATGCACTAGGTTAAACGTTTGAAAATAAAATAAAGATTTATTTCTTTTTTTATGATTGTTATGCTTTTAGCATATATATATTTCACTCAAGAAAAAATAATGTTGCTCAAAATATGTGCCAAACGCATGAGATAAATCATAATCGATGAAAATAGATATCAAAATTATCCTGCGAAAGGTATAAGCACATCCTTACACACAAAATTTATGGTGTAAGTTTCGGATTGATCTTGAACTTCATCATTTTGCACAACCACTTTAGTATTCTTCAATTATACTATCATTGATAATGCACTATAAAGTTAACCATGTTTGAATACATTTTGGGACAAGTAAATTCTCATATTTGGAATTATTAGCCCTTGAGCTTTATTGATTATTACGATAAAACTTTAACTGAGGAATTATTTACACGTAAGAAAGCAAATGGTAAATGGATATCTTTAGAAGACTTCGTATGTACTCTTGGTAAAAAAAACAAGATTCAACAACGTGACCGTTGGCAATCTCTATATCAATGATGCTTTTAAGAAATTCATGACATATAAATCGTGTAACACTTAATAACCTCTATTTTGGATCGAAGTTACTTCGCAGTATAATTTGCATCTTTTCTCAGGACCAATTTATATAGGGGTAAACTGCTCAAATTTATTGAATTTAAACATTCAAGTTGGTTTAGATTTCTTGTATAATCTTCCATTGAATCGAAAGTGTTGGTTAAAACATTCACTTGATGAAGAGTATGAGAAAAGCCTGGTAAAGAGGATGAGCCGTTGAGGATAACAAGAGAAGATTACCAGAGATATTAGGAAAAAAAAGCTTTTAAAGAAGGCAGAAGCAACGTTTGGTAGCACTGTAACGACCTAGAATTTTAGGACAATAAAATAGGATATTTAATTAAGTTAAATATTCAATTAATGGATTTTCATACATTAATAACACTTTTTTAGAAGGTTTTAAACAAGATTGGAACAAATATGATTTCCGTAAAAAAGGTAAGGAATCAGTTTTTGGTAAAATTAAAATTTTCAATAAATGTGCTCGGCTTTGGATGGGTATACTTATTTATCAAAATATGTAAGAATATTAAATAAAATCATTTGCTTTATTTTTTGAAAAATAAAAGTAATTTGACATTGTAAGTGAGGTCGCAATAAGCAATATTTGAATTATTGACTTTAACCGGAATTTAATGATTTAATAATTCATTTTATATATTATAAAATGATAATAAATAATTTATAATGATTTATAAATAGTCATGACAATTTATAAGAACTTATAATCATGTTTAAAAATATAATCACAATTGTTACGTTATTCAGTTTTTAGGCAGCGTAAATCAGCAATGCTTTTGAATTATCGATTCAAAGGATTTTTATAATCAATCTAACGGATCTTAACTAATACAAGATAATTGAAATATGTTTAATAGACTTTATTTACAACATTATTAAAGATCAAAATATAATGGATATCGTGATCGTGAAGTATATAAAAATATAGACCAAAATACGTACACAAAAGCACACGAAGTACCGAAAACTAACCTGTAACACCCTATTAAAAAGTTATTTGTCTTCAGTGGCACATGGACTTATTTTTAACTATGCGGGCTACCATGTGCAATGTAAGGAGTGGTGTGGAAGAGAGAGATGGAGGTGACTCGAGGAGATGGGGCGTAAGTGAGGAAGTGATGTTGCATGAGAAGCCAACATCAAACAACACATCAAAGTACGCATATCCCATCAACTTTGCATCAAATTAATGCATGTACAAGTCAACAAACCCACCCATATGGGCTTGTCACCCACATCATGCTAGGGGCCGAAAATATAATGATAAATGGAGAGTAGTTCGGTAATTTCGCGAGCAATGAAACCCTAATTTGCTTTGCCAATAAACACATGCTTAAAGCCACTTTTCCTTTCTTTTTCTCACTTCTTTCCCTTCTTTCCCAATCTTCAAAGCTATTTTTGATGGATGCTACCTCCATGGAAAAATAATGAGAGAAAGTGAATGAAAAACAAATCAAAATCAAAGTGTAAACATATATCTATACTCCATAGAGTTAGATCTAACCTCTATGCTAGTATTAAAATCAATCGAAGCTCTTTTTCTCCACTTTTGGAGCCATAGCCATGACTTTCATTGAGAGCAGGAGGGGAGGCTGAAACTTTATGATGTTAGGAGTGTATTGGAAGTTGTACTTTGTGCCGGTGGCTCTATCGGGTGAGATTTGGAGCGTAGGAGAGAGTAAGGGTGAGAAATCACAGCTTTGGTTAACTTTAAAGTTATATTTTGATTAATACTTGTTTATGATGCTAATTTAAAGTAGATAAAGTTAATTTACAAGTTTGGTCTATGTTTGAGAAGTTTGGTGGTTAAACAAGAAAGTTAGAAAGCAAACTAGTTAATATAGTTTGATTTGGAAACCAAATAAGTAAGAAACCTTTGATATGGTTTATATTAATATTTTATACATCTTATGTGGATATTTGTTTGATGTTTGAAGTTGTGTATGGTTTGGATGATGATAGTTAAGCTCAAAAAGTTAGTAAGCTAATTCGGGGAATCAACAATATAAAAGCTGAAAGGTTTGAACACCAATTCTAAGTGTTAGATCTAACTCTACATATGTTGCTTGATGTTTGTTTGGACATGAATATTATGTTACTAATATTGTATATGCAAGTCATGAATAGTTAATGTCATTAAACACAAGAACGAGACAATCTCTATTCGATTTAAAAAGGTGTGTATTATTTAATCAAATCTCTGAAACGCTAAAAAATGCCTAATTTGGAAATTTGTATATAATTATCTAAAAGAGATTTTCTATATGTTTTCACTCATATAGTTCGACTACTGGACGTACTAGTTTTCATTAAAAAATTGATAAGAAAATAAAATCATTCATTGAGAGATCATTAGATAAACCTTTAGAGAAAAAACTTGGTTTTATAAAGGGAGCATTTAACTTTCGTAAAACTAATACACGCTCCAAGAATTGAGTCAGAAAGTTATGAAACTAATTGGTAAATTCATTATAAATATAATGAAGTAAATTCAAAGAATAAAAATGGGTTTTTTTAATTAGCAATAATTTTTCAATTGGGGTTCGTTTGGGTTTCAAATTTCAGTTAGGGCTTCGATTTAATCTGCTGCTTAAGGTATCACTCAATGTATATTTCAATTTTTTCTGATTTTTTGTTGTGTTGCATAATTTACTGATATACTTGTGCATTCAGGTGTAATCATATTCCTGGTTGTATTATTGTGTTTGTCTTTGTCCTTATAGTCATGGCTAAATGATATTTGTTTCTGTTATTTGTTAGTCAATCAGTCATGAATGACGAGGAAAAACTATGGGCAGTTCAGTGAATGATACATCAGTGGAGTGAAACTTTTTATTCAAAATATTTTTTCTAGATTCGCGGTAGGTGATGAAATTACATACCCTTGCAAAAAGTGTCATAATCGCAAGTGGCATCGTTAAGAGGTATTCTACGACTATCTAATTTGGAATGGTCCATCTGAATTTTACGTGAAATTAATTTGTGAGATTTCCTGTTTAGATCCTGAAAGAAGCGATAACGATATGGATTGTGAAGCAATAACAAATTTTGGAGATAATCTCGATGAGATGTTGCAACGTACTTGTGGAAATATGTAGAACAATGAAGGTGGATCTTTTGATAAATCAAATGGAATAGATTTCGATGTTAGAAAATTTCATCAACGTGTTAAAGAGGGAAAGCAGCCGTTATATCCCGAGTGTACTAAATTTTTGTGATTAAGTTTCGTTGTTAGGTTTTTTTCTTCAAAATGCCTACATAGAATCACCGAGTCTGCATTCAGGGATTTATTAGAGTTGGTAAAAGAATCTTTTCCACAAGCCCACATCCTTTTATTATTTATTCAATGCTACAAAAAATATCATTAAGGGTTTAGGCCTCGTTTACCAAAGAATACATGCATGTCCAAATGACTGCATGCTATATTAGGCAGAAAATGAAAAGGAAAATAACTGCAAAACTTGTGGCTTTTCAAGGTGGGTTATGCCGGAAAAGAAAGTGGCTATTGACAATGATATGGAGAAGTGGATTCACAAATTACCAGCAAAAGTGATGCATTATTTTCCACTAAAACCAAGGTTACAAAGGATGTTCATGTCCAAGGAGTACGCAGAACTTATGTTATGGCATGCAATGGGACGAAAAAATGACGACAGGCTTCGACATCCAGCTGACGGCGATGTTTGGAAGACGATGGATGCCAATTATCCTCATTTTTCATCTGAAAACAGAAATACCAAGTTAGGAGTAGCATCTGATGGATTCTGTCCTTTTCGTAAAATGAATACACAACACAGCACATGGCTAATCTTATTGGTAAATTATAACCTTCCTCCTTGGTTATGCATGAAGACAGAAAATTTGATACTTTCAACCCTTATCCCTGGTCCAGAGTCTGCTAACAATTACACTGATGTCTACATGCAGCCTCTTATCACAGAAATGAAAGAATTATAGGATCTTGGCATACAGACTTATGATGTCTTCACTGCTGATAATTTCACATTACGTGCAAGCGTGTTTTGGACGATCAGCGACTTTTCGGGCTATGCAATGTTATCTGGCTAGAGCACAAAGGGTTATTTAGCTTGTCCCGTATGCCATTTCGAGATTTCTTTAACTTACTTGAAATACAGTAAAAAAAATGAGCTACATGAGTCATAGGAAATTTTTAGACCTGGGACACAAGTGGAGGTTTGATAAGAAAAGCTTCAATGGTGAAATTGAAATGGGAACATCTCCTCGAATTTTATCCGGGACTGACATTGAAGAATTGTTGGCTAGATATGAAAATACTTTTTGGAAGAAAGAGGTTAAGAAGCATAAAAATGAATCTCCTTTTTTTTTTTTAAAGTCAATATTTTTTAATTTACCAGATTGGAGTCAAAATGTAGATGGACATAACCTTGATTTTATGCACATAGAGAAAAACATTTGCGATAACATACTTGGTACTTTACTAAATATTGATGGGAAGTCAAAAAATCATTTAAATGCTCCGTATGATTTACAAGAGATAGGCATTAGGGAGGTCCTTCATTGGGTTTTATCAACTGATGGGAATTACCTTGAGATGAGGGTTGCCATATTTGAAATGACAAACAAGAAGAAAGAAATATTTTGCTCGGTGTTGGAGAATGCTAAACTGCCTTATGGTTGTGCAGCTAATATCAGCCGGTATGTAAACAAGAAAGAGAGGAAAATTGCAAGGTATAAGAGTCACGATTGTCTTTTTTTTTTCTCCACTACTTATTGTAGTTTGCAGTGAAGAAATTGGTAAAACCTGAAGTTGCAATACATATAATAAGATTAGGTGCATTTCTAAGAAGTCTTTGGAGTAAAACTATCGATCTGCTGATCTTAAGAGGCTACAAAAGGAAATTGTGGGAATACTTTGTCAAATTGAGATGATATTCCCAAATGCTTTTTTCGATACAATGGTGCACTTGCTAGTTCATTTATGCAAGGAACTTGAATATGATGGACATGCACATGTTCGTTGTATGTTTCCTATTGAGCGTTATCTTTGTAAATTGAAATCATATGTTTGCAACAAAAATAAACCTGAGGTGTCCATTGCTGAAGGTTATCTTGCAAAAGAATGTTTGATATTCTGTTCGAGGTTCTTAGGTGGCGATGGAGCAGGAAAAATGCAATTTGAAACCTATCTATAGAATCTGGAATATCCTATTGGCACAAGAAGAAACAAACATGGAAAAGCTATTCATCTTAAAAAGTCTGAATGAAAGGAATATCACCTTTACGTTCTATTCCATTGTGGTAATGAGGAAATAGAGAGTTTACTTTATTTTTATTTTAGTAAGTATCGAAGAACTAGAAATTTTGTTTCTATCTTATATGAACCAGTCTTTATTCTAGGGAACACCGAGCGTTAATTGATGGCCATGCATCATCAAAAAAGTATAAAAGAGAGGGAGAGAGAACATAGTGTAGAATTTTGGAAGTGGTTAAAGGAAGAGGTTGAGAAAAAGGAGGACATTTCAAAATAAGTACAAGTGCTTGCAACGGACCCTCTTCCAACAGCTAAGAGGTTTACTGGATACGTTATCTATGGATACAAATTTTATACAAGGTGTAGCGACCCGGGAAATTCAACACTAGAATCCAGACACTAACACGTTCCGCGTCCAAACTCAAGTATTGAAAACCCAGAAAGCTAATAGAAAGAAGTTAGAGGGTGAGAAAGAAAGAAATATTATAATAGAAGAATAAGAAGATCAGGGTCTCACAGCGGAATGGACAAAATATAATAATCAACAATACTTTATAAAAGAACTGTATATTACAACATCGGAGTATACATTCAGATCAATACAAAACACAGCGGAACAAACTAGTACCAGTATATATATGGAACACGTCTCGACATCAACTCCCCTATCGAAGCTCCAAGCGATACCTAACCTGATAATATACTCGGTCTGACCCGAGCACATTTGATTTAAAACAAAATTCACCCGGATCAGTCTGGAATACATTCAGTGATAAATTCATATAGCAACCAACTTGTTTAACTTTGAAATCCTTTTGAAATAAAAAGATAATAGTAACACCCGCCCACACAGAAACACGGACGGTTTTTACCTTACTATAACCCAAAACACTTTGAAATCAATATCTTCTTCTGATATTATCATAGTCTCCAAATACAAGTATATAGAATCTAGTAGAACGCTTGCATCTCACGCTCCACATATATAGTATACAATCAAAACCGCGGCGCTTATTGGAGATTGGATTTCCAATTATGACAAGGTATGGGACCACCTACCGATGGTGTATCCCTAGAGACGAATACACTGGGTTCAACAAGAACGTCTTGCAACCCAGCCCACACATGACCGACCACTCATTTCTCTTGAGTGTATCGAATGTATTGTCACCCTTTCGGCTTTTTGTCGTGACCACCGAAATCCCCGGGAGATACAGAAATGAAAAGAAGTAACAAATGTGAATATTCTCTAGATGGTGACAATACACACTAATGGGTGCGACCCATATAGCCATGCTGCCTGCCCGATTTTTGTCATTTCCCGGTTGATGAGGCTTGAGGCTATAATCGTCTTTTGAAAATATTTGGCCACCATTCACATCGTCTATACATGTCATCCAGGAATAGGATGAACCGAAGGCACCCTCCTACCACATCCTAGGAATCACCCTATAGATTAGTAGCGAGAAGTCTTTGCAATCCGTAGATTTCATCACGACAGAATCATCGTTAACTCTGAGTATCAGCCAGAGGTATTTAACAATAGTTCTTCCGCTCACGGAGACTTACGGTCTTCAATTGCTCCATCTCGATCAACATCTTTGATGTATTCGTATTTATTGGTCAGAATGGTTTTCGAATATAAATTTGATCCCGGTCTTTCCGTACCAATAACGTTGGGCCAGATTTTGATAGTCGGTTATTTAACTATCAAAATAAACAACCTAAAAATAAACAGATCCATTGATTTATACACATCATCACTTGGCCCTTATAATATATTGGTTTAAATATGTTAATATTCTCAAATCCCTTTTACCTATATACCTAGAAAATTTCTTAATTATATCCAATTAATCTTCAACTAACCTTTCAAACCCTGGTTATAACATTTCTCATTTATCTTATCAATTCAACTTATCATAACGGCATCTTCTTTGGCTTCGTGATTTGAACACCAAAATCACCACTTATCCTTTTAGAATAAACCCATTTAAATCTCATTTCAATACTTTGAAAAACACCGTTATATTTCCACCAATCCCTTTGTTATTACTTTATTGTAGGATATACCATCAAGCCCCTTTTTATTTCCTTATATTTCGGGACCTCATTATACGTATATTTCCAAATCCTTCAAATAACATTACACTAGTATTTTCCCAAAATATTTTATTCTAGCACTTTCACCATTTCGACTAATATCATCCTTTCTTATTATATTTTTCATTTCAAATTTATCACTTCGATTATTACTTAAATGACTAATAATCAAATTTCAAAATTTATAAAAATAAAACTAAGTTACTTAACCATTAACTACTCCATTTAAATGAATGAACTAATTAAATAAACAATTTCATTAACGTCGTTAACTTGTTCAACTCTACACGTGACTAACCCATTAGTCAATCGTTATTGATCTTGCCATTTAAATTTATTATTAATTAATCTAAATAATTATATTCACTTTGATTTTATTCAAATCAATATTAATATAAACCCATTCTAGTGGTTACGTTAATCCTGGCCACTTGAATTAGCTAAATAAGATTGTTTCTAATAATCACTTATTAAACACGTGCTTCGCGCACGGTAGATTTTGACCAAAACGGTGATTTGTGGTTAAACCAATCAATGTATAAATGTGGTTGGATTATTTCTTTTTTTAGAAACTTTATTTAAATAATATATTTAAAACTAAAACTATATTCGGTTATAAAATAAATTTCGTACCTTTATTTCCAGCGATTCACCTGACGGTGAATCGATCTTTGTAAACGGCGTATATCTGAGTCATCTGCTATTTATTTCGCAATCAATACTATACTATATATTGATTCAAAGCGCAACCACAACCAGCAACCAACAGGGTTTTAAAGTCAACGGGTTTTAATAGTTCATAAAATATGAAATAACAACATATCAAATTTTTGAGGAACCGGTTTGATTCCTCCTACCTGTCCTTCCCTGCATCACAGATCATTAAAATATTTCATATCAGCATATAGAAATATTTTAAACGACGATAGTATAATTAACGTCAACCATTAAAGCAACCATAGGCATCAAAGCATCCAATCAACCAATTAAATTTAATTATACGAATTTAGCACATCCTGGCATTTCAGAAATGTGTGAGAATTAACTCACCTTTGTATTCCGATCAACGGTTTGCGCGTTATTTCGGTAAATTTTAAACTGTCGTTTAAAATTTGACGAAGATCCGACAGCTTCCAAACCCTTCTGAAATTGCTCAGCAACGAAATGCTCTTAGTTGCGATTCCATCCGATGAAATTCTGATAGCATGCGGACGAATTATGCTAATTAACTAAATAACGATTAATAACTAAATTAATTTACTAATCAATTCACTAGTGTTAATTATCGTGTTGCTAACCCAAGTTATTAGGCATCAAAGCCCATCCGTTAATCGCGCGATTCTCAATGTGTTCAGGCCGAACCCCGACCCTATCTTGTTCTTTACAATTTGCCTTTCCACTTCTTTAAAACAGCAGCGCCTTTGTTTTCATTCGATCTGTACAAAGACCTCACACCCTTCTTTAAACCCTTCTTTAAGTTAGCTCAACATTTTCCTTTCAACATTTGCTGACGGTCCAGTATCCTGACGCTATAACCGAAAACTTTCCATTTCATTTCCCTATTTTCCTTCACATCATTAAACTGTGTTGTCGCATCTGATGTTTTTAGGATCATTAAACTAAACAAATTTTACCTTAACTAATGATTACCTTAAAAAGATCTGGCCACGTCATTCTGAACATAGCTAAATGCTGCTCGTTAACGTGGTACCCCATCCGTGAACCATCAGACCCCCTGGCGACACGAAGACTCCAACATCCTAACCATCACATTACTTTCATATATATATATATATATATATATATATATATTTCTCCTTCATCACGCACCTGCTACCCACATGTTTCAGCCTTCTTCAAATATACATATATTTTGAATGGCCTTACCGAAATACACGTGGCCCATACCAACAAATGCTTGTTCTCCTCGTTTTTAACATCCGCTTCTCTACTCGAAAACAACTTCACCAGATCACAATGCCCCCTTGCCAACAGCTCTCATCATTTCCCCTCCACGTCTGTGAACCGTATACACGTACCCATGCCACGGTACATCTTTCCATCTCATCTATTGCCACGTCCTCAACCAAACCCATTTGCAATAATGTTTACCTTCCCCAAACTGTCCACAACCGCCTATCCCACTTCCTCAATTTTCGTTCAGCATTTTTTTTTTGAATAGCATCTCCTTTTCTTTTCGCTGATACATTTTCAAGGACCAAAGTCCATTCCAATACCCTTCCCACCACTCAACTAACCAAAGCCAACGCGTCAACGCCATAAGCTTCCCCTCCGGTGGCTTCTTTTCATGGTTTGATGTTGAGTCAACACGCTCCAGGTCCAAAGAAAAGGATGACATTTTTACTTAGAGGACACCACCATTTTTATTTATTTATTTATATTCAAGCAGAATGGAGTATATCGGTTCCGGAAAGGAAAACGAGCTTGTATATTTATAGGCAAAGAAGCAAGGGATAAGAACAATGTCCCCTTTCAGTAGCTACAGCTAGGTTCTACCATTTTCAGTTGAGGTCTACAACTTTACCCTGTGCGTGATCATCCATTTGAAGGCTGAGGACACACAGTACATGATAGGCAATAGGGTAGGGAGCATGTGGTTTCAGAAAATAAACTAGATTTGCATGCAGTTGTATCTTTCATGGGAAGGACAGGAAAGAACAGACAGGGTAGCATGTGCATTTTCTTCTTTTCAGGATGTTTGAAACAACAATTTCCTTATGACGTAAGTAGATAGACATGTGCGTGCAGAGAAGGTTTCAAATAGAAAGTTATAGGCGTGCATGCATTGGTGATGTCAAGTGAAAGATAGAAAAGACGGGTAGAAGCTTTGTTCTTTCATTTCGTAGTTGTACGATTCAGCTATATAGGTTGGCTCATTCACAGGCACGCATGTGCCTTCTATTTTATTGCTCAACGACTGTCCAGTATAGCAGAGTAGGATGGTAGCTGGCATGTGTTTCCTTTTCCAATAACTATGTGGAGAGTTGATTTTCACCAAAGTAGCGTGCCTATTGGTTTTGTAGGAGATAATAGATAGACACGTACATAAATTTTTCTTATTTAATTTATACTTTGTTTGTACAAATTAGAGTCGTGACGTACCGTGTAACGTAGAATTCCGTTCAAGTTCACGCCGCTACAAACAGAAATAAAAACACCGTTGTGTCCAGCATTGCCTCAAGACTTCAAAAATATAATAACATCGGTAGTTTGACTTATATTGTGAAACCCCAAAATGCCGACACAGGGTGCAAAATACTCCAAATAAAAAATGTTTATTTTACGAATTAAAAATTATAGTAAAATTCTAAAAATTAAATTATGACTACGCCTCAAAGGACTTGTCCAAATTCAAAGCCAATATTTAATTATATTAAATAATCCGTTACGGCGTATAAACGATTTTACAACGACCATTTGAAAATTTGATTTGGACGTAAAATAAAATCTATAATACGAAAACTTGATTTTTCTCTTCCATTAGAAAAATGTTATCAACTAGATTCAGACGCTTCTTGTTTCATCGAAATCCGACTTAAAATGAATTCTGTATGATCAATTGAAGTTCAAATTTGATTTTACGAACTACCGCGCAGTATCGAGTTCGTTTTATAATTTAAAATATAAATATAAATGCTTAGCCGTCGTTTGATAAACGAATTCGATATTAAATTCCGAATAAAATATTTAAAATAAATTTAAATATTCGAATAAGATAGCCGAAAAATCCAGGTCGTTACATTCTTCCCCCCTTAAAAGAATTTCGTCCCTGAAATTGCTAGGTAAAAAGAATGCTCCAACTGCAATTATTTTCAAAATAATTCTTTTAAAGTATTATCAAAATGTTTTCTAAGTTTCAAAAATTTACAAAAAATTCACCAGCACCTCCTCTGTATTTTCCGATCCAACCAACTACAACGCCACTCTGGGCCTCTCATACCGATCCAAAGAAAATAAAAGCCAAGCGGCTACCCATCTCGGGTATAAACTCAAACACCCAATCAATAATAAGGTTACCTCTTTGTCGGGCAACTCAATACTCGAATCACAAAGTTCGGCAACTAACATCTCTTCTATTTTCAACCTGCATTCAACTTGATATATAATGGAAATAACTAACACAGGGTTAAATCCTTTCAGTCTCGTTTCATATTGATTTTATACTGAATTTTTATTTTCAAGTTTTTAGTTCATTCAATTGTTGAGGAATTCTTATATTCGAGCAATCTAGCAACCAATAAACAAACAATTCACAATACACACTCACTTTAACCAAATCAATTTAACCAAAACATTTCATTTTCTTTTTTAATTTTTGTTTAACTTATCTTTAGTTAAATATTTAATTTCATATTCAAATTCAGTATATTTGAATTTTATTTCAATTTATTTACTCCAAATCAGTCCTCAATCAAGTTCAAATCTATATTTATGCAATATATCCCAAACAAACAATCCAACAAATTCCCATCTATTCAGTCTGGGTTCACTCACTTTTCTTATTTTATCCAACACAAGCCAGGTTCATGTTGGCTTGTCCCAATTCCAATTCAAAGGGTTCATTTAACTCATACAAGTTAAAATTTAATTCCCATTTCATATTTGAAATGCTTCCACTTCATCCAAATTTTGAATTTTATCCACATCAAATAATAATTTGATAAAATAATAAATTTTAAAATATATCGTGACAAAACAATATAAAAATAATTTTATATCCAAATTACAAATACGCACTCTCATATATATACACTCAACTCGATCTAGGGTACTACTAACCCAATCTCTATCGAGTTACACCACAGAGCCAAGGTTATTCCTAAACCATTGCTCTGATACCAACTGTAGCGACCCAGGAAATTCAACACTAGAATCCAGACACTAATACGTTCCGCGTCCAAACTCAAGTATTGAAAACCCAGAAAACTAATAGAAAGAAGTTAGAGGGTGAGAAAGAAAGAAAGAAATATTAGAATAGAAGAATAAGAAGATCAGGGTCTCACAGCGGAATGGACAAAATAGAATAATCAACAACACTTTATAAAAGAACTGTATATTACAACATCAGAGTATACATTCAGATCAATACAAAACACAGCGGAACAAACTAGTACCAGTATATATATGGAACACGTCTCGACTTCAACTCCCCTTTCGAAGCTCCAAGCGATACCTAACCTGATAATATACTCGATCTGACCCGAGCACATTTGATTTAAAACAAAATTCACCCGGATCAGTCTGGAATACTTTCAGTGATAAATTCATATAGCAACCAACTTGTTTAACTTTGAAATCCTTTTGAAATAAAAGGATAATAGTAAGACCAGCCCACACATAAACACGGACGATTTTTACCTTACTATAACCCAAAAAACTTTGAAATCAATATCTTCTTCTGATATTATCATAGTGTCTAAATACAAGTATATAGAATCTAGCAGAACGCTTGCATCTCACGCTCCACACATATAGTATACAATCAAAACCGCGGCGCTTATTGGAGATTGGATTTCCAATTATGACAAGGTATGGGACCACCTGCCGATAGTGTATCTCTAGAGACGAATACACTGGGTTCAACAAGAACATCTTGCAACCCGGCCCACACATGACCGACCACTCATTTCTCTTGAGTGTATCGAATGTATTGTCACCCTTTCGCCTTTTTTTCGTGACCACCGAAATCCCCGGGAGATACAGAAATGAAAAGAAGTAACAAATATGAATATTCTCTAGATGGTGACAATACACCCTAATGGGTGCGACCCACATAGCCATGCTGTCTGCCCAATTTTTGTCATTTCCCGGTTGATGAGGCTTGAGGCTATAACCGTCTTTTGAAAATATTTGGCCACCATTCACATCGTCTATACATGTCATCCAGGAATAGGATGAACCGAAGGCACCCTCCTACCACATCCTAGGAATCACTCTATAGATTAGTAGCGAGAAGTGCTTGCAATCCGTAGATTTCAATCACGACAGAATCATCGTTAACTCTGAGGATCAGCCAGAGGTATTTAACAATAGTTCTTCCGCTCACGGAGACTTACGGTCTTCAATTGCTCCATCTCGATCAACATCTTTGACGTATTCGTATTTATTGGTCAGAATGGTTTTCGAATATAAATTCGATCCCGGTCTTTCCGTACCAATAACGTTGGGCCAGATTTTGATAGTCGGTTATTTAACTATCAAAATAAACAACCATAAAAATAAACAGATCCATTGATTTATACACAGCATCACTTGGCCCTTATAATATATTGGTTTAAATATGTTAATATTCTCAAATTCCTTTTACCTATATACCTAGAAAATTTCTTAATTATATCAAATTAATCTTCAACTAACCTTTCAAACCCTGGTTATAACATTTCTCATTTATCTTATCAATTCAACTTATCATAACGGCATCTTCTTTGGCTTCGTTATTTGAACACCAAAATCACCACTTATCCTTTTAGAATAAACCCATTTAAATCTCATTTCAATACTTTGAAAAACACTGTTATATTTCCACCAATCCCTTTGTTATTATTTTATTGTAGGATATACCATCAAGCCCCTTTTTATTTCCTTATATTTCGGGACCTCATTATACGTATATTTCCAAATCCTTCAAATAATATTACACTATTATTTTCCCAACATATTATTTTTTAGCACTTTCACCATTTCGACTAATATCATCCTTTCTTATTATATTTTTCATTTCAAATTTATCACTTCGATTATTACTTAAATGACTAATAATCAAATTTCAAAATTTATAAAAATAAAACTAGGTTTACTTAACCATTAACTACTCCCATTAAATGAATGAACTAATTAAATAAACAATTTCATTAACCTCGTTAACTTGTTCAACTCTACACGTGACTAACCCATTTAAATTAATTAATTAATAATTATTTAATCTAAATAATTATATTCACTTTGATTTTATTCAAATCAATATTAATATAAACCCATTCTAGTGGTTACGTTAATCCTGGCCACTTGAATTAGCTAAATAAGATCGTTTCTAATAATCACTTATTAAACACGTGCTTCGCGCATGGTAGATTTTGACCAAAACGGTGATTTGTGGTTAAACCAATCAATGTATAAATGTGGTTGGATTATTTCTTTTTTTAGAAACTTTGTTTAAATAATATATTTAAAACCAAAACTATATTCGATTATAAAATAAATATCGTATCTTTATTTCCAGCGATTCACCTGACGGTGAATCGATCTTTGTAAACGGCGTATATCCGAGTCATCTGCTATTTATTCCGCAATCAATACTATACTATATATTGATTCAAAGCGCAACCACAACCAACAACCAACAGGGTTTTAAAGTCAACGGGTTTTAACAATTCATAAAATATGAAATAACAACATATTAAATATTTGAGAACTGGTTTGATTCCTCCTACCTGTCCTTCCCTGCATCACAGATCATTAAAATATTTCATATCAGCATATAGAAATATTTTAAACGACGATAATATAATTAACATCAACCATTAAAGCAACCATAGGCATCCAAAGCATCCAATCAACCAATTAAATTTAATTATACGAATTTAGCACATCCTAGTATTTCAGAAATGTGTGAGAATTAACTCACCTTTGTATTCCGATCAACGGTTTGCGCATTATTTCGGTAAATTTTATACTGTCGTTTAAAATTTGACGAAGATCCGACAGCTTCCAAACCCTTCTGAAATTGCTCAGCAACGAAATGCTCTTAGTTGCGATTCCATCCGATGAAATTCTGATAGCATGCGGACGAATTATGATAATTAAAAAAATAACGATTAATAACTAAATTAATTTACTAATCAATTCACTAGTGTTAATTACCGTGTTGCTAACCCAAGTTATTAGGCATCAAAGCCCATCCGTTAATCACGCGATTCTCAATGTGTTCAGGCCGAACCCCGACCCTATCTTGTTCTTTACAATTTGCCTCCCCACTTCTTTAAAACATCAGCGCCTTTGTTTTCATTCGATCTGTACAAAGACCTCACACCCTTCTTTAAACCCTTCTTTAAGTCAGCTCAACATTTTCCTTTCAACATTTGCTGACGGTCCAGTATCCTGACGCTATAACCGAAAACTTTCCATTTCATTTCCCTGTTTTCCTTCACACCATTAAACTGTGTTGTCGCATTTGATGTTTTTAGGATCATTAAACTAAACAAATTTTTACCTTAACTAATGATTACCTTAAAAAGATCTGGCCACGTCATTCTGAACATAGCTAAATGCTACTCGTTAACGTGGTACCCCATCCGTGAACCATCAGACCCCCTAGCGACACGAAGACTCCAACATCCTAACCATCAAATTACTTTCATATATATATATATATATATATATATATATATATCCTTCATCACGCACCTGCTACCCACATGTTTCAGTCTTCTTCAAATATACATATATTTTGAATGGCCTTACCGAAATACACGTGGCCCATACCAACAAATGCTTGTTCTCCCCGTTTTTAACATCCGCTTCTGTACTCGAAAACAACTTCACCAGATCACATCGCCCCCTTGCCAATAGCTCTCATCATTTCCCCTCCACGTCTTTGAACCGTATATACGTACCCAGGCCACGGTACATCTTTCCATTTCATCTGTTGCCACGTCCTCAACCAAACCCATTTGCAATAATGTTTACCTTCCCCAAACTGTCCACAACCGCCTATCCCACTTCCTCAATTTTCGTTCAGCACTTCTTCTTCTTTTTTTGAATAGCATCTCCTTTTCTTTTCGCTGATACATTTTCAAGGACCAAAGTCCATTCCAATACCCTTCCCACCACTCAACTAACCAAAGCCAACGTGTCAACGCCATAAGCTTCCCCTCCGGTGGCTTCTTTTCATGGTCTGACGTTGAGTCAGAACGCTCCAGGTCCAAAGAAAAGGATGACATTTTTACTTAGAGGACACCACCATTTTTATTTATTTATTTATTTATATTCAAGCAGAATGGAGTATATCGGTTCCGAAAAGGAAAACGAGCTTGTATATTTATAGGCAAAGAAGCAAGGGACAAGAACAATGTCCCCTTTCAGTAGCTACAGCTAGGTTCTACCATTTTCAGTTGAGGTCTGCAGCTTTACCCTGTGCGTGATCATCCATTTGAAGGCTGAGGACACACAGTACACGATAGGCAATAGGGTAGGGAGCATGTGGTTTCAGAAAATAAACTAGATTTGCATGCAGTTGTATCTTTCATAGGAAGGACAGGAAAGAACAGACAGAGTAGCATGTGCATTTTCTTCTTTCCAGGATGTTTGAAACAACAATTTCCTTATGACGTAAGTAGATAGACATGTGCGTGCAGAGAAGGTTTCAGATAGAAAGTTATAGGCGTGCATGCATTGGTGATGTCAAGTGAAAGATAGAAAAGACGGGTAGAAGCTTTGTTCTTTCATTTCGTTTTCATTTCGTAGTTGTACTATTTCAGCTATATAGGTTGGCTCATTCACAGGCACGCATGTGCCTTCTATTTTATTGCTCAACGACTGTCCAGTATAGCAGAGTAGGATGGTAGCTGGCATGTGTTTCCTTTTCCAATAACTATGTGGAGAGTTGATTTTCACCAAAGCAGCGTGCCTATTGGTTTTGTAGGAGATAATAGGTAGACACGTACATATATTTTTCTTATTTAATTTATACTTTGTTTGTACAAATTAGAGTCGTGATGTACCGTGTAACGTAGAATTCCATTCAAGTTCACGCCACTACAGACAGAAATAAAAACACCGTTGTGTCCAGCATTGCCTCACGACTTCAAAAATATAATAACATCGGTAGTTTGACTTATATTGTGAAACCCCAAAATGCCGACACAGGGTGCAAAATACTCCAAATAAAAAATTGTTTATTTTACGAATTAAAAATTACAATAAAATTCTAAAAATTAAATTATGACTACGCCTCAAAGGACTTGTCCAAATTCGAAGCCAACATTTAATTATATTAAATAATCCGTTACGGCATATAAAAGATTTTACAGCGACCATTTGAAAATTTGATTTGGACGTAAAATAAAATCTATAATACGAAAACTTGATTTTTCTCTTCCATTAGAAAAATGTTATCAACTAGATTCAGACGCTTCTTGTTTCATCGAAATCCGACTTAAAACGAATTCTGTATGATCAATTTAAGTTCAAATTTGATTTTACGAACTACCGCGCAGTTTTGAGTTCGTTTTATAATTTAAAATAGAAATATAAATGCTTAGCCGTCGTTTGATAAACGAATTCGATATTAAATTTCGAATAAAATATTTAAAATAAATTTAAATATTCGAATAAGATAGTCGAAAAATCCAGGTCGTTACACAAGGTTCAAAGATGCCAAACGTACAATACAAAACAGTGATGTATTTTTGACAGCCTTGACTACTAGCTTTACAAGTTCGGAAGATCAAAATCCATTGGTTGGTGAAGTTAATTACTATGGATCATTTAAAGAAATATTAGAACTTGATTATTGGGGAAAATTTAGTGTGGTTTTATTTAAGTGTTGTTGGTACCAAGAAGAGAAAGATTTATATGGGCTGACTCATGTAAATTTTAACCGATTGCGCCATAAATCTGATCCTTATGTTATGGTTTCACAAGTACAACAGGTGTTTTATATAAAAGATTTCAATTGTTAAGATGTGCCACAATGTTATCAAGAAATTGCCGGGAGACTGGTGCGAAATCGAAAGAGAATATGAAAATGAAGGACTGAATGATATCCAGCCTGCTTATGGAATGAAAAATCAAGATTTTGATATTCGTTGGTGTGGAGATGATGTTCCAATAAGACGAGTCCGCCTTCCACCTAGCAAAGTGAAAGATAATGCTTCTTAATTTCTATGTATCACTATCATATTTATTTAAGTAATTGTTCTACACAATTTAAGTAAGAAAATGTTGTTTCTGTCTTGATTACATTTTAGTGAAGTGACTGTTTTATTATACCAGTAACTGATGTATCATATTCATGGCTTCTTTTTGTGACTAATGTCATTCTAACATTAATTCCTCCATTTTGTGTAGGCCGGACAAAATTCCAGTTGAGGATTTCAAAGTACTCTTGATGTTTTGGGGAGATGAAAATTTTCTGGTATAATTTTATGTTTTATCACATTCAAATCAGACAGATAAACATTTTTACTTCATGATTTTGTAGTCCAAGGCCCTTACAAATTATGCAAATCAGAGATCGTATACAGACATACATTGCTGAAATGTATTTTTGCTTATTTTTATGGTTGGCTGGAGGTATATTTCGGTAATGAACTACAGTTATGAACTACAGAATTCTAACAATGCCCGCTTGCTAAAGCATTGGTCTAATTCTTACATTATTTTGTTAAGTGTTTTGCATCTTGTTATGGCGTAGTGTGATGATCATGGCTTCACATAAGTTTTACGAAATGTGAAAATGTTACTGATCGTGTACAAGACTGATGCTTCAGTAATGAACTATAGAATTTTATGAATTTTATTTTCTCTTCAATCAGTAATGATTGTGTAAGTTCGTAATTGAAGCAATGGTTGAGTTTGTACCTGAACGAGTCATGGCATGTCTAAATTTTTACTGAAGCGAAACGAGGCATTGCCTCAAATTGTATCACACTGAAGAAGTGCCTTAGGCATACTATTGCATTCCTTGATATCATTCGTGCTTTGAACAAATTAAGTCATTGCATCAATTTGCAACTGAGGTATGCAGGCCATAGATTGTGCTGAAATGCAACTCTGTGCTAAAATGCAACTCAGTAATGCAACTGAGGTATGCAGGCTATAGATTGTGTTGAAATGTCTTTTTGCTGAATTGCAACTCAGTTATACTATAGCCAAAATTTGTGCTGAAATGCAACTGAGGCATGCATGCCTCTCATTTTGTGTTGCAATGTAAACGAAGCATTGCATCAGTTTGTAACTGAGGCATGCATGACTTTAATTGTGTTGAAACGCATTAGTTGTACTAAAGGCTTTGCTGAAATGCATGACTTTTTAAACTACTTTATTTTGCAGGTAAAGGAGGCAGTGATGAAGTTGTTCAAGAACTTGTTAGTGAAGGTACTAGAGGTACCGGAGATGATAGAGGCACTGAACGCACTGGAGGCTCGCGCTATATTTTTAAACTGTTTTAGTTTGATGTAAACATGAATTTAGTACTGACTGTGTTTGTACGTACTCTGTAAAACCGAATTTGTTGGCTATGTTTTATTATTTTGTAGTTGACTAAGTAGTGCTCTTGCTACTGGTTAATTTGAAATTAACAGCTCTTTATTAATTTTAGTGTGTGATGTTAATTGATGTTATGTTGTAGTATGTTATAAAATGTTGCCATAGCTATGATATAATGTTGCAGTATATGATGTTGAATGTTGTCGTAGCTATGATATAGTGTTGCCACTGGATGGTAAAACTGTTGCCATACATTAATGCATTTGGGGCCCACAACAGGATTTCGTGAACCCAATTACAGATTTTAGTGGCACAACAGGATTCCGTGAACTCGAGATATAGATTTTAGTGGGCCCCACATTTTTGTAAATTTAGTACCTATGGCAACACCTGTACCTATGTTGCCTTAGGGTCACAAAGATGTTGCCTCTGACTCTAAGGCAACACGGCAAAATGCAACACCAAGAATGTGTTGCCACAGATAATTTTTGGCATATAGCAACATTTTTTGGCACTTCCTGCATCACTTCTCTGGTGCTGCAGTATGCAATCTATGGCGTAGTGTTTAGATGAAATCTTTTGGATTTCCCACTCGAAGGATATAATTCCAAAGTAGCCGGTAGTCCTTTCCTTGTTTGGGAACTCTCCGTTGTATTGAAGCATGGAGATCTAAATGATAAGCGGATTGCTTGTTGATAACCATGGATTCATGATCGAGGAAAGAGTAGCAGTGATCTCTTATTGTGAGACCTTCGATGATGCCAGGGTCGTGGCCACTTCAACTAGGGAAGCAGTGGGATGGTGCTTTCGGTTCATCTTGTTCTTGTTGGATGACTTGTAATGGACGAATGTATGACAGAGTATTTACAACGATCACAAACGTTGACTTTTACAAACATACATCTGTTTTGTGGCAGGAATTTTTACCCTTAGCTTATTGCCCGGAGTATTTTTGTGGAAGTCAATTAGTGGTTGACGGTCTGGCAATGTGGCATTTAAAAGATAAGAAGTGCGCTAAAGTTAAAAGATAAGCATGTTACCCATCAAGACGTCACACCTTGGAATGGCTGAAACAGGGTGTTCGGAATGGCTGAAACAGGGCGTGTGGAAAGGTTATGGGGTTGCATGCGACCCAGGAAGGATATAGTCATCACCCTTCTAGATTAAACACTGAATATTGAGTAAGTGATGTGGGATCCCAGGATAGGTCGGTAACGACCAGGGAAAATGTCATATCGGGCCCATTTTTAAAGTCTGATCAGGGCCGGCCTTATAAGCGCATCGGGTGGGTAGGTCGGGTACACTCTTCTAGAGGTGCACTATACGGTAGTATAGTACCTTACCCTAGCCATTGTTGGATATCCAATTCCAGATAAGTTGCCATGCGAATTCTATTGTATAAGCTAAAGTCAGTAATGGGCATACCTTTTGGCTGTATTTGAATAATTTAATTGAAAATTATTTTTAAAGGTCAGATAATAATGGTAATATCAAATGATTTTTACGTATCAAAGGTTTTGGTTGTCTTAAGGAAAAAACCTGTTTGTCAATTTATTTACAGGTGTGGCCTTATGAGACGCTATTCTTTCCGAAAAGATGTTGTTTTGACAAACCATCATTTTTCCATCGATTTTCATTTGCGACGGTGTTATCATATGATATTCCCATTTTCAAAATCCATTGTTTGTACATCGGTCTATAACTCTGTCATAGTGTTTGGGTTTGTGTTTCTTACACTGATGTTTTCTGAAGCCTGATCCGGGTGTTGAACATCCATGTGACGATCCGCCCCGGACTAGCCGACATTTCTCCGAAATGCGCTATGCCGATGTCCAACTAGCACGGGACGGTCGCCGAAGAAAAAGGATGTGAAGCTAAAACTACCAAAGGAACCTGTAGTATATCTCACAGCGCATGGAATAAAATATAATAACAACGTAACTTTGACATAAAACAGGCGAGACGGTGCATAAGCTGAAAACTAAATCATCATAGCGGTGGAATCCATAATACAACTTATGATCCAACATCATTATTACAACTTCAAATTACTTTCTCTAAAGCAAAAGAAAGAAAAGGTACACTACTAATGCCAAAGCAGTGATCAACTACAACATAGGGAGTATATATGTATATCATGTATGGAAGCCTCATGCTCGTCTTCGGACAGCTACTCGCGCATTACCACCTAACTTGTCTCTAGTCTGCTCGTTTAGGAGCACCCAGAGTAATAAGAAGAGACATAAAACTCTGGGTCAGACAAAAGTCTGGTATGAGCAATAAACAACAAAACAGAACAATAACAGGTATAATCCAATCATATCTGAACCTAGACCTACAACCAAAGAGATAGCACAGCTAGATGTAAAGTACTCTACAAGGTGTAAAAGTAATATGGGGTGTGCATGACATGGTGATAGCAAACATCAAACATAGCAATCATCCTTACATCTCTCACTCAGTGCGTAAAGCATATGATATCCACTACTTTGGTCACCTAATCTTTGGGCCATGACGGAGTCCAACCCCGTACAACTATCACTATAAGCCCATAATCTGTCTCTTAGTAATGAACCAAAGTTATAGGTATCGATAACCCCTTTGCACATGTCCTGCAGCAAAGTCCAATCATGAAGTCAACTCGTTGGTTCCCATCTGGATCCTGAGTCACAACTTCTCATTTGGACTACCTTTGCATCTCGGGTTTTTGGTCATTATTCCCGTTCATTTCGTAGCTCCAAGCTTCCATACATGTTCACACTTTTGTTTAGATATGTGCGGTTCGTGATTTCCCCGTCCGGGTCATGATCTGCTCGTGGACATCTTCTTCTAGGTCGGTTCGTTACGTTTCATAACCTCTGACTCGTGGTCAGCTTCCTCGGCTCGCTCTGGCATCGGCTCGTGGTCCATCTTGCATATTCGACATGGCCGCCCTCCTAGGGTTCGCCCTTTTCCTCACGCTTGCCTTCCTAGGTTTCGCCCTATTCCTCACAGTCGCCCGCCTAGGGTTCGCCCTCTTCCACACACTCGCCCTCCTAGAATTCACCCTATTCCTCATGGTCGCCCTCCTACGGTTCGCCCTCTTCCTCACGCTCTCCCTCCTAGGGTTTGCCCTATTCCTCACGGTCGCCCTCCTAGGGTTCGCCCTCTTCCTCACGCTCGTCCTCCTAAGGTTCGCCCTATTCCTCAAGGTCGCCCTCCTAGGGTTCGCCCTCTTCCTCACGCTCAGGGTGTGAGGGTGCTTCACGATCCTAGGGGTCGGGTCGTGAGGGTGCTTCATGATCCTAGGGGTCGGGTTGTGAGGGTGCTTCACGAACGGGATACTGTACTATTTTCTGCAACTTTTCCTGCGAGCTATTTACACCATACGACGGCGTTTTTGACCATTCCAACTTTGCTAAACAATCATGAAGCATTCCAAACAGTAATAGCAACATACATAATCAACCATAAACACCAAAATAACAATCTAACATTTTAATATGGATCAAACATACCCATAACCCATGTTTTCCCCTTAATCATGTTTAAGCATAACTAATGATAGGATTAGCGAAACATATCCAAATTAACACAAATTTCTAACAGAGGCTTAAAATAATTTTTAAAAATCTCTAAACATTTTTCCAGAGTTTAATCATGTATAATTTCCCTAATTAACACTAATCATCCCTAATTAGCCGTAATTAATGAAAAACAATGCAAATCACTCACCTTAGCCACAAATAATCTTAGATCTAAAACTTATCTACTGTTTGGGTCAAATTCCTATGCAACATAGCGGCTCCAACTCTGATTTGGTGTTGATTTGCCTTGATTTGATGTAGCGTAGCTTAATCCTCGATTAGAAAGCGATTAGGAGGTGTTTAAATGAAGAATTTGAGAGTGGAGGCCATTACTAGGGTTAGGAGAATGAAAGTGGCAGCTGAAAAATGACAAAGGAGGGTTTCCCTAGCCCCTATCATCCCTTAAATACCCCTACCCCCGAAATCCCTATTGGACCTAGCTGTTAATTACCCAATTAAGTTCATTTAAGCTGGTTTTCACTTTCCAAACCTTATTTCAGCCATATATCCCAAACGGTAAGTCCGTTTGATTAATGTGACCATTCTACTGAAAGAGAAACCATCATCCAAATCCAATAGAAGTGGTTTCAGATCAAAACTCCTTACCAATCAAAAGTTATAGGCGAAACAAGATTTGCCAGGGGCAAAATGGTCATTTAAAAATCGGCAAAAATCTTGAACGTGGGAAATGACCCCAATAGTCGTTCCCCAAAGTTACACGGCTATACGAATTCATAAGAAAAAGAAATAAATATTCTACAATCCTCTGATGCGTAGAATGCGGGTCGTTACAATCCGGGTCAGTTCCGAGTGGTTTTCAGGTTTTGTTGAGGATACTTGGTGTCGAATATCATTTCGTAGTGATAGAAACAAGATTTCTTGGATAGAGATCGTTTGGGGCTTTCCGGAGGTGTTGGAGATCTTCATCTACATACGGGCGTAGTTATATTATGTTGTGCTATTTATGTTTGTTTATGATTTCATCATTTGTAAGGACAGGTTTTATAACTGTCCAGGATGATCTAGTATTAGACTCTGATTATATAGAAAATATTTCCGCTGTAAAGATTACTTATTTTTATTACATGTTCTTCATTCGTTGTGAGATTCTATTGTATTCCGCTATTTTCTGTTATGTTCTTGTTCGTTTTATTTCACCTTTGAGTTTCCAAATTTTTGCCGCTTGTGAAATTTGTGGCCGAGGCCCTGAGGGCATCAGTGCAAGTTTTCGAGAGGTGAAGTTTTGGTCCTCACATCGTCGTATCAATGCTTTGTTTGAGCGAACACCGAGGCTTTATTATGGTGAATATCTCGTCAAAGATAGGATAAGTAATATCCTAGGATGAAAGTCACGGTCATAAATTTTTGGTAGAGCCTCCCATCGTCGTATCAGAGCTTTGGTTGAGCGAACACCGAGGCTTTATTATAGTGAATATCTCATCAAAGATAGGATTATTAATATCTTAGGATGAAAGTCACGGTCGTAAACTCATTACAGATAGAGTTAGTAATACTCTAGAATGAGTTTGAGCGTATAATATATATGAGTGTGTATTTGTTATTTTGATATATACAAAATGATTTTTCTTTTGAAATCATAGTAAATGAGATAATTTTACCATTTGGACTATATTTTGAAATAAAGAAAAGATTTCAAAATAAATAGAATATAGTTGGTGGTTAAGGGAATGATAACACTATCATTCGTTGTTTGATTTAATATGCTTAATTGTTTATGATTAATCTGAATCTGAACAACTATTTATTAGAATCGCACAGTTTGACTATAAGTTGTTCAGCTAGTAACACTAGGTTGATTAGGGGCACTAATGAAACTAGATAAGCTTGATAATCATGTTTTAAGGATTAAGTAAGGTATGGTTTGAAGGTTAAACAAGTTTGAAATACTAATAAATCTGTATGTGCTTAAAAGAGTGGAAAATCTATCCCTAGTTAATAAATGATATATCATCATTTACGATTTGGATAAACGATTAATTGACAATAACCTTGTGAATTAAGTTCCATAAATTAAGCAATAGAGTTTGTTAATTAATATAAACTAAGAGTTATGAATTCTAAAATAAATTTAGTAACTAATATGTCAAAATGTTTAATTTAGTAGAGTGGCATTCTTCTATTTGATATATACATCATGATCAACTGCTTATATTTAGATTCCCTGTCCTTGGGGAATCCATTGGTATATTTTATCCATGTATAATTGATTAGTTGGTCTGCCAGTGTAGTGTCTCTATTTATGATTAGTTAATTAATTAGTCAGCCAGTGTAGTATCTATATCTATGATTAGTTGATTAGTTGGTGGGCTAGTAGTATCTCTATATATGAATAATTGATTAGTTGGTCGGCTAGTATATTATCCCTATCCATATATATATTGTACGACCAGTTACCTTTTTGGGACTATGAATATTAAATAATTAAGTAATGATTGGAATCTCTTTTGGTTGTGTATTGAAAAGGAATAATTAATTTTTTAAGTAAAATAATGAAAGGAACTTAAAACAATAGTTTTCAAAGATTAATGACTTTGTTTTGGAGATAAACAAGTAATCTGGTAATTTAATTTACAAAACGAATGTTTAAATATGAAATTTTAAAAGGTTTTTCTTTGAAAAGATTTTCAAGAACAATAATGCAGAAAGAAATTGAAAGAAATTATTTCATGGAAAGTTCAATGATGTGTTTTGTGATGATCAGTATAATCTTCTACGTGTTAAGTTGATGTTTGTTTTGGCAGGCGGGATAGTATACTTAGTGGATTATCCTCTTTATCATTATGCAATCGTCATAAGTTCAAATATGAACGATCCTAACAGTTAGAAATAACTTCTTTAATGTTATAAAGATAAAGAAATTTCAAATAAGTATTTTGATATCAATTTAATAACAATCAGTTCGAGTATTTCGAAAATAACTTAAAATTGGTAAGGGATTGTGTTTGAATGCTAAATACAACTCTTGAGTATTGACTTCTTGTCAAGGGAACGTCATATACTATTGGTATTACCCAGTTTCGAGCTATTTTGGAATTACTCGATCTATTCCATTTTGAGTAAATGAAACGATAAGTCATCTTTGAAATGGAAATGAAATTCTTTTGAGAAAAAGAATCGGAAGTGTTTAAATTCAAAGATAAGATTTTATGAAATATTTTTCAGAAATATTTGAAGATAATAAAGTGCGTAATATACATAAATCACTTCATCGCATTGGTCAATCAAAGATTCGAGTTCACAACTCAAGGTGTTTACGCCAGTACAAAAGAGTATGATATGTTTAATTCTTAATGGAAAATGTTGAGAAGGGTTTTTGAGTAGGATACTAAGTTTTTTATCATAGTTGTAGGAAAGCGAAGGTTTCTGAAAGAGAAATAAGATCGTGTCCGCACTAGAGGATCGAATAATCAATACTAGTTCAGAAATTGAGTGTTGGTTGCGAATAAAAGATCAAATCATATATGCACGTAGATGGTTTATATATATCATACGGGGATGAATATGAATTATATTTTGGCTCTCGGTATATTCTTCTACGTGATAATTTCGGGGACGAAATTCTTTTAAGGAGGGGAGAATGTAACGACCTAGATTTTTAGGATAATAAAATAGGACATTTAATTAAGTTAAATATTCAATTAATTGATTTACATACATTAATAACATTTGTTTAGAAGATTTTAAACAATATTGGAACAAATATGATTTCCGTCAAAAACGATAAGGAACCAGTTTTTGTTAAAATTAGAATTTCTCGATAAATGCGCATGGCTTTGGATAGGTATACTTATTTATCAAAATAAGTAAGAATATGGAATAAAATAATTTATTTTATTTTTGGAAAAATAAAAATTATGACATCCTTAGCAAGGTCGTAAAAAGCAATATTTGAATTATTGACTCTAACTGGAATTTAATAATCTAATAATTCATTTTATATATTATAAATTGATAAGAAATAATTTATACTGATTTATAAATAGTTTATGATGATTTATAATAACTTATAATCTTGTTTAAAGAAGTAATAACAATTGTTATGTTATTCAGTTTTTACTGCAACTGTTTTGAGCGATCGATTCAAAGGATTTTATAATCAATCCAACGTGTCTTAATTAATACAAGATAATTTAAATATGGTTAATAAACTTTATTTACAACATTATTAAATATTAAATTATATTGGATATTGTGATCGTGAAGTATATAAAAATATAGACTAAAACACGTACACAAAAGCACGCGAAGTACCAGAAACCAACCCGCAACACCCTATTAAAAAATTATTTGTCTTTAGTGGCACATGAGCTTCTTTTCACCCATGTGGGATGCCATGTGCAATGTAAGGAGGGGTGTGGGAGAGAGAGACGGAGGTGACTTGAGGTGATGGGTGCGTAAGAGAGAAAGTGATGTTGCATGAAAAGTCAGCATCAAACAACACATCAAAGTACCATATCTCATCAAATAAATGCATGCATAAGTCAACAAACCCACCCACATGGGCTTGTCCCCCACATGCTTGCTAGGAGCTGAAAATATCATGATGACTGGAGGGTAGCTCGATAACTTCACAAGCTATGAAACCCTTATTTGCTTTGCCTATAAATACATACTTAAAGCCTCCACTTTTCCTTTCAACTCTTTCCCTTCTTTCTAAAAGCTTCAAAGCCACCTTTAATGGAGTCTATCTCCATGGAAATATAATGAGAGAAAGTGAGTGAAAAACAAATCAAAACCAAAGTATAAACATAGATCTATGCTCCATAGAGTTAGATCTAATCTCTACGCTAGTACTAAAATCAATCAGAGCTAGTTCTCTCCACTTTTGGAGCCATGACTGTGACTTTCATAGGGAGAAGGAGCGGAATCCGAAAATTTATGATGTTAGGAGTGTACTGGAAGTTGGACTTTGTGCTCGAGGCTCCATCGGATGAGATCTGGAGAGTAGGCAAGAGTTTGAGTGAGAAATCACAGCTTTGGTTAACTTTAACGTTAAAGTTTGATTAATACTTGTTTATACTTGTTTATGATGCTAATTTAAAGCAGATAAAAGTTAATTTACAAGTTTGGTTTATGTTTGAGAAGTTTGGCGGTTAAACAAGAAAGTTAGAAAGCAAACTAGTTAATATAGTTTGATTTGGAAAACTAAATAAGTAAGGAACCTTTGTTATGCTTCAGATCAACATTTTATATAGATTAATGTGGATATTATGGTTTGGAGGATGATAGTTAAGCTTACAAAAAGTTAACAAGTAGTTAGTAAGCCAATTCGGGGAATTTGCAATATAAAAGCTGAAAGGTTTGAATACCAATTCTAAGTGTTAGATCTAAGTCTACACATGTTGTTTGATGCATGGTTGGACATGAATTTTATTTTATTAACATTGTATATGCAAGTCACGAATAATTCACGTCATTAAACACAAGAACGAGATACTCTCTGTTCGATTTAAAAGGGTGTTTATTATTTTATTAATTCTCCGAAAAGCTAAAAAAATGCCTAATTTGGGAATTTGTATAGAATTATCTAAAAGAGATTTTCTAGATATTTTTACTCATATAGTTCGACTACTAGACAAACAAATTTTCATAAAAATTTGATAACAAAATAAGATTATTTATTGGGAGATCATTGGATAAACTTTTGGAGAAAAAGCTTGGTTTTATAAAGGGAGCGTTTAACTTTTGTAAAACTAATTCACATTCCACGAATTGAATTGAAAAGTTATGAAACCAATTGATAAATTCATTAAAAATATAATGAAGTAAATTCAAAAATTAAAGATGGGTTTTTTAATTAGCAATAATTTCCCTTTCCAAAGTTTGCCAAAATTAGGCTTTTTAAGCTATTTAGAATTCGGGATTTCTAAATAAAACGTTTTAAACAATTTTTTGGCCTGAACCTTTTATAAATGTTTTTAAAATTATTAAATATGAATTTTAAGATTTATTTATGAATTTTTCAAGGACTTCGAAAATCCGCCCAAAATTCTAGCATAAGAGATTAACCTAAAATTCACTTTAGCTGCAACTAAAGTAAACAACAAAAAGAAGTATGCAGTAATTCCTAAGAGTATAGTCTAGTACCTCCTGCGAGATCTAACTGAAAGTTTTTTCTATTAGACGATGGGTGGAAAAATCAAAAGGAAAAGTTGGATATTTGATTAAGATCAGATATAGTTTTCGGGAGATCATAATAAAGATTTTGATTTGACTGGTTGTCATAACAAAGATATTGGTTTGACTCATTGTCATAATAAAGATATTGATTTGAATCATTGTCATCATAAAGTTTTTGATTTGACTCATTGTCATAGTAAAGATTTTGATTTGACTTGTTGTCATAATGAAGATATTGATTTGACTCATTATCATAATAAAGATATTGACTTGACTCATTGTCATAATAAAGATTTTAATTTGACATGTCACAATAAATTAGTCTTGATTTATAAAAATGTTGATTTGACATGTGTCATAAATAAAATTTGATTTAATATAGGTTTGATTTGACATGTTGTCATAAAAGTAAAAGATTTGATTTGATATTATATCACAAGTATAGATTTGATTTGACTTGTTATAATAAACAAGATTTGATTTGATATAAAGTCAAGATATTTAAAAGGAAGATCTAATCAAATGATAAATATTGAAGGAAAATATTTTTATCGATGGTTGGTTTTTAAGTAAATCGAGATCAGAATTGGGTGATTCCTATCTGAAAACCACTTCGAATCAACTTACGAGTTCGAACGCGGAAGCTTTTGAAGACCGGGGAATCTTCTCAGCAAAGGAAAATCTACTAGCTGAGTAGGTCCTTAAGTTGAAATCTTTTAGATGGCCCACCAGAAGGATATAATTCAAAAGTAGATAGTAGTGCTTTCCTTGTTTGGGAACTCTCCATTGTATTGAAGCCTGGAGATCTAAACGATAAGCAAATTCCTTGTTGATAACCTTGGAGTCATAACCGAGAGGTAAGAGTAGCAGCGATCCCTTATTGTGGGATCTTCTATTATGCAAGGCCTGTGGCCACTACAACTAGGGAAGTAGTTGGATGGTGTCTTTGGTTCATCTAGTTCTTAGATGACTTGTAATGGACGAACGTCTGACAAAGTACTTCCAATGATCACGAACGTTGACTTTTACAAACGTACATCTGTTTGGTGGCAGGGATTATAACCCTTAGCTTAACGCCTGGAGTATTTTCATGGAAGTCAATTAGTGGTTGATGGATCTGGCAATGTGGCATTTAAAAGATACGAAGGGCGCTAAATTGAAAAAGGAAAAGACGTTACCTCATCAAGACCTCCCATCCCGAAATGACTGAAATAGGGCACGCGACAAGGTTATAGGGATGCATGCGACCTAGGAAGGATATGGTCATCACCCTTCAATATTAAACACTGAATATTGAGTAAGTGATGTGGGATACAAGGTAGGTCAGTAACAACCAGGGCAAATGTCATATCGGGCCCGTTTTCGAAGTCGGATGAGGGCTGGCCTTGTAAGCGCATCAGGCGGATTGTAACAACCCGTATTTTCAATAACCTGTTATAACGTAAATCGAGGCAGAATTTAATTCAAAAATCTGAATCAAGGGAAAGGGGCTATGCCATTGCGTTCGTCTCGGAAAAATACGCGAAATAGAGTCCGAGTTTTCGAAAATCGGAGTCCGTATGACCCGATTAAGGCCCAACGAAGTTTTCAGAAAATTTCAAAGTAAAAATAGATTTCAAATTCAAGTTTGAATTTGGAAAATAGGGTAAGATTGGGCCAGGCGGGAAAATTCCCGCCAGAGAACCCAAGTCGACAGCCCTGTCGACTTGGGAGTCGACTTGGTTGGACCCAAGTCTACAGCCCTGTCGACTTGGTCCAGCCGGGCAGTTCTGCCTGGTGCACCATTTTGGGTTTGTGTTGAGCTTGGGGGCCAGGTTCGGTTTTGAGGGCTGAGGTTGGAACTAGGGTTTAATCCTAGGGTTGAAACTAGTCCTAATCTCTATAAATAAGGCCCTAAACTAACCCTAAATCATCATTAATCAATCCTACAACTAAACTATGGCAAAATCAATCCTCTCATGGCCTCCACTCTCTTCATAAAATTCCTAAATAAATTTCTATGAGATTTTCCATGCATACAAGTGTTTTCAAGCTTGTATGAGTGTCATTAGCTTGCATTCAAGTCAAGTTTCTATATTTGCATCATAAAGCAAGGGTTTTGATCATTTTGGCTTAAGGGTTTTTCTATTGAAGCTTGCATTTTGGGTTTAATTGGTTGCATAAGGGCTTTGTCATATTTTTGTGTCTTCATAAGCATTGTAAGCCCTTTTCTACTTTCATATTTAAACTCTAAAGTTAATGAATGATGCAAGTTGTGTTTGATCATTATGATATGATATGCAAGTTTATTATGATATGCAAGTTTGTTATGATATGCAAGTTTACTATGATGTGTTATGCAAGTTCATCATGTTATGTTATGCAAGTTTGGTATGCAAGTTTGTCATATGATATGCAAGTTGTGTTATGCAAGTTTGGGTTGATCCTTTTGTTCATGTTATCATGTTATGCAAGCTTATCTTGGGTTTATGAGCCTAAAGCTTCAAGCTTTATGCTAAAGGTTGCATTTTGGCAACATGTAAGTTATCATATCTCTTATGATAACTTGCATGTGAGGCTAAATGCGAACTTATGGCCATTTCTACATGTCATTTATCACCATGTATCACCAATATGCTAAGTTTGGTTTTATGCATGCTTTTGAGGCCTAAAAATGTAATATGCAAGTATATGAACATATGTACATTTCACATGCCACCATGTTAAACTTGTGGCTTCAACACCTTTATGTCATGATTATGCCAAGTTCCCTCTTTCTATCCTTTATGCGCTATTGCGATATGTTAGCGATGGGATTGCGTTTGGGGTTGGGTAAATTTAAAAGACATAAAAAACATAAGCTTGGGAATTTACCTATTAAGTTAGGTCTACCCTTTGGGAATTTACCTATTAAGTTAGGTCTACCCAAATGCTTGAAAAACTTGTAACATGTTTTGGAAACATGATGGACATGACACTTAGAAAATATAAGTGTGACCAACTCGAGGTTGGGTTGAGTTTGTAGCGTAAACCTACCCGGAATCGACCGGCTTAACTAGTTTCTACAAACAATAGGACCCAATGTGAGAAGTTGGCCATGTTGTACCTTGAACCCAAGGTTAGACCAAGTTGTGGTGTAAAGCTACCCGGACCCGCCCGGCTTAACTAGTAACCACAACAAGGTCTAATGTGAGAGGTTAAGGCACGTTAATTAATTAATGCCTCATGATTAGGGTTTAAGTCATGGTCCACTTAATACTTAATCAATGCGGGCTTAGTAGATTAATCAGGGTTAAGTCGTGAACTCAGCGTTACACTTAACCAAGTTAATCCATGATTAGCAAGAGGGTTAAACCGTACTTAACCCACTAGAAAATCCTAGCAATGGGGGTCCACTCCAGCAGTAATCCCAAGTTTGTATCATTATGACCCTAGGGACTAGGCTAGGGTGGGGGCACGATTACTGGACTTGAGGTAAGTGACCAAAAACGACGGCAGAGTGGTACGCCGATGTAGTTCCGGACGGACTATGGTCGTGCACATAGTCCGTAGCCGGAGAAAACATGCACGGGTACAAGTAGATCGAGACTATGCACTTATGTTTATGGTGTCCAGGGGTTGACACCCTAGGGCTTGATACACCCGAAGGGTGGACCCGGCACAGTCTGACTACAATTATGTTTGGGCCGTATTGACACCAACACGTAACGAGTTAGGCTTAGGGAGCCGATCGACTAGACCGTTTGGTTGGACCTCGTATTAGGGTCATTTCATGTTATTGGACCTCGTATTAGGGTCACTTCATGTTATTGGGCCAAAGCTTGGGCCAAGGGATCAATACTTGTTTATTCAAGTCATGTTAGTTTGCTAGTACACCTGTGGTGCAAAAACCTTAAACCTGATTATGCGATGACACCTTTATCTACCTTGTTAGTTAATCATCATGCTAGTATGTTGTTATCCTTATGTTCATCCCTGCTTCTCATGTCAGTTAACTTTATCAATTTACATTGATTGTAGTAGGGCTTACTCAGTCTTTTTGACTGGCCTGTTTTCTTTCGCCTCTTTTCTTCCGTTTCCCCCCCCCCCAGGTTCTCAGGGTGGGAATATTGGAGCTTAGCTTGGATTTCTGATCGCTTGCTTGTGGGATTTTAGCTCATGTACAGTCTTGACATGAAGCTAGCTATGGTTATCACTTATTTTGGGGATAGTACTTATGTATTTCAGTTTTTCAGTAATGCTGTTTTTATCTAGACTTGTGTATTTGGAAAGTTGACATTATGTTGTACCAGACTTGTTTTGAAATGGTTTGAAATCTTCCGCTGTTTTATCTATGTTATTTACTCTGTTTACATATATACATATGTTCTTGTTCTGCCTTGATATATCATTATGCATGTTTACCTGATTCAAACGCCCCTCCAAAGTCAGAGTGCTTGCAAGAGCCACCCTGGCGGAGGTGGGGTGTTACATTTGGTATCAGAGCATATGGTTTACGAGAAGGAACAAAAAGGTTTTTAGAAAACTTTTGGAAAACTATTTTCAAAACCAAGTATAAAGTATTTTCCAAAGAAAAGTCTAGTTTATTTTAAAGGCTATTCCCCAAAAAGCCATTAGCAAAAATTCCTTCGTTTTTCTCCATTCTGAATCTGTCTTTTTCTTCGTTTTCAGTATGGCCGATAACTTTGCTATTCCGGAGGGAGTACACGTACCTATTTGGTATAGGAGACTTTTGGAGGCTAGGGCGACCGAAGCCGACCCCGCAGATGTCCCTCCTCCTCCTCCAATAGTTAATGTTCCTCCTCCTCCTGTCGCTGTGGTTCCTCTTCCTCCTCCCCCTCAGCATCCTCAAGCTGACTTCGCAAAGACTTGCAAAGATTTCAAAGCAATGGGTGGCAAGAACTTTCAAGGCACTGAGACTTTTGTAGAGGCCAGAAATTGGTTGAAAGAGACCGATGATTTATTTGCTATCTTTGGGATAGACGATCAGAGGAAGATCTTGTTGGCGGTTTGGCTTATGAAGGATGAAGCCGCTTATTGGTGGGAAGTCACCAATGGTACTAGGCCTGTTGAGACTTGGGCCGATTCCAGGGCAAGATTCGTGCTTAAGTTTCTATCTTCTGCTGAGGAGAATCTGCAAATGGAGAGGTTCATAACTTTGAAACAAGGAGATATGACTGTCAAAGAATATGTGAACAAGTTCAATCAGTTAGCTCGTTTTGGCTTGGATATGGTGAATACTCCTCAGAAGAAGGCTCTTCGTTTTGCTAGAGGATTGAATGAGCCGTTGCAGGGATTGGCTATGTCACATATTCCCCATGGGGCCACGTTTGAGAGCTTGGTTGATATGGCGTTACTTCAGGGAGATGTCAAGAAAGAGGTCAAGATGAATGATACTCAAGCCAAGAAGACTGATTCCCAGTGGAAAGGAAATCAGGGTAATCCAAGTGGTCAGAGCAGTCAAGGCAATCAGAACAAGAACAAAAACAAGAACAAGAGTCAAGGCAACAAGGGGAACAACAACAAGGGCAATAACAACAAAGGGAAGTGCCATTATTGCGGTTCAGTTGGGCATCTTGTTAAGGATTGTAAGAAGAGGAAAAGGAAGAATGGTGAATGCTTTTTCTACGGTGAGACTGGACATTTCAGTAAGGATTGCCCGAAGAAGCAAGGGCAAGGCCAGGGTCAGACTCAGCGTGCTGGACCATCAGGAGGGCAAGTTCATGCTCTCAATGTCGCTCCAGTTCCCGACCGAGGTAGTATTTCTGTTGAGAGCCTTGTATATATTTCTGATTTTCCAGTTCGTACCTTGTTTGATTCTGGTGCATCGCATAGCTTTATCTCATCTGATCTTGTTGATAGTTTGCACCTTAGTACTAGCTTGGTAGATGATCCCGTCTGTGTCTCAAATCCTATTGGGGGTTCCGCCCATCTGTCTATGATATGTGGGAATTTGAGGATCTCTATACTGAGTGTAGAGTTCTTGTGTAGTGCTTATGTTCTTGGTTTTAGGGGATACGGATTGATATTGGGCATGGATTAGTTGTCTAGATATGGAGCCATCCTTGATTGTGAGCATAGGGTGGTGAGGCTCGTGACTCGCCTCGGAAACACCCTAGAAATTTCTTGTAATCCGAGAGGTCCCGTCATGTTGTGCTATCTTGAATCACTCGACTCGTCAATGGAAACTCTTCAGTCTGTGAGAGTGGTTCGAGAGTATCCGGATGTTTTCGATGAAGTTAGGGGGTTGCCCCCTAAGCGAGAGATTGATTTCCGCATTTATCTGGTGGATAATGCAAAGCCGGTTTCTTTGCCCGTTCGGCACATGGCTCCGCGTGAAAGGCGGGAGCTAAGTAAGCAAGTGAAAGAGTTGCTTGAGAAGAGCTTCATTAGACGAAGTATATCTGAATGGGGAGCGCCTGTGGTATTTGCTACCAAGGCAGATGGTTCTCTCCGACTTTGTGTTGATTATCAAGAGTTGAATAAGCTGACTAAGAAGAACAGACACCCGTTACCGAGGATCGATGATCTCTTTGACCAGCTTGTCGGTGCTTCTGTTTTCTCTCAGCTTGATCTTGCTACTGGATTCCATCAGCTCAGGGTAGCTGAAGATAGTATAGACAAGACTGCGTTCAGAATGCCAGATGGATTCTTCGAATGGCTTGTCATGCCGTTCGGCTTGACTAATGCACCCGCATATTTCGTGGACTTGATGAGTAAGGTGTTCAGGGAGTTCTTGAACAAGTTTGTCATGGTCTTCGTAGATGATATCCTGATCTTCTCTAAGGATGAGGAAGAGCACGCAAGGCATCTCGTGGAGGTGATGGATACGCTTAGAGCGCATCAGTTGAAGGCCAAGTTCTCCAAGTGTCACTTTTGGAGAAGGGAAGTTAGATTCCTTGGGCATATAGTATCTAAGCAAGGCTTAGCGGTGGATCCCGCTAAGGTAGTTGCAGTTCAGGATTGGAAGACTCCAAGGAATGCAACCGAAGTGAGAAGTTTTCTAGGTCTTGCAGGCTTTTACCGGAAGTTCATCAAGGACTTCGCGAAGATTTCTGCTCCTCTCACTAAATTGACGAAGAAGAATTTAGTTTTTGCTTGGAGCATAGAATGCGAGCTTGCTTTTCAGAAGCTCAAGAGAGCTCTCACATCAGCACCTGTTCTAGCTTTGCCCGACGGAGGGAAGTTATTTACAGTATACACCGATGCATGTGGCATGGGGTTAGGAGCTGTTCTGATGCAAGAAGGAAGAGTGATATGCTTTGGCGGTAGACAACTCAAAGTGCATGAGAAGAATTATCCCACTCATGACTTAGAGTTGGCAGCAATAGTATATGCACTCAAGGCTTGGCGCCATTATCTTCTGGGAGAAAGATTTGAGCTTTATACCGATCACAAGTCATTGAAGTATCTCTTTTCTCAGAAGGATCTGAATCTGAGGCAACAAAGATGGATGGAATTCTTGGCGTCCTACGATTTTGAGATAGCTTATACCCCCGGCAAGGGGAATGTGGTAGCAGATGCATTGAGTAGAAAAAGGTTGACTCTGAGTCCTCTATTCGTTGAGATGAAGAATTTAGAGTATGTGGCAACCTTTGATTTCTCTTTGGCGATTGAGTCGATGACCGGTTCTTTAGCATCTCTGGAACTCAGACCTACCCTTCTTGATCAAGTTGGGGCTTCGCAGAGAGAAGACCCTCAGATAGTTGAGATTATGGATAAGCTGATTCGAGGAGAGGCGTCTAGTCATCTCGCTCGATATTCTATTGATGACAAGGGTTGGCTGAGGAGAGACGGAAGGTTATGTGTTCCAATGGTAGAAGATTTAGTAAGAAAAGTTCTTGAGGAAGCGCATCGCTCTAAGTTGACTATACATCCGGGCGGAGATAAGATGTATAAAGATATGAAGCGCATTTTCTTTTGGCCTGGGATGAAGAAGGATGTGGCAGAGTTTGTCTCTAGATGTATCATTTGCCAGCAAGTTAAGGCCGAGTCGAAGAAGCCCGGTGGGCTATTGCATCCTCTAGACGTTCCACTATGGAAGTGGGAGAGTATTTCCATGGATTTTATCGATGGGCTACCAAGGTCGAGGAAAGGGAATACGAGCATTTGGGTTATTGTGGATAGACTTACGAAGAGTGCTCATTTCATTCCGGTGAAGAGCAAGAGGACCGCATCTTGGCTAGCGTCTGTATATCTTCGTGAGATTGTGAGGCTACATGGAGTCCCTTCTAGTATAGTCAGTGACCGTGACCCAATCTTTACAAGTCAATTCTGGAATAGCTTGCAAGAAGCTATGGGCACGAGGTTGAATCTAAGTACGGATTATCACCCACAAACGGACGGTCAAACCAAAAGGGTGAATAGGGTACTCGAGGATCTGTTGAGGCTTTGTATTCTGGATTCTGGTGGTACTTGGGAAGACCATCTTCCTCTTGTTGAGTTTGCATATAATAACAGTTATCAGGCAAGCATAGGGATGGCACCATTTGAAGCTTTATATGGGAGGCCGTGCAAGTCGCCTACATGTTGGTGGGAGACTACAGATAAGCTAATACTTGGGCCTGATCTGATCAGAGATACATCCGAGAAGGTCGAGTTGATTCGGAGACGGATGAAAGCGGCCCAAGACCGACAGAAATCCTATGCTGATAAGCGAAGAACTGATTTGGAGTTTGATGTTGGGGATATGGTTTTCGTGAAGGTTTCTCCTTTGCGGAATGTGGTCCGATTTGGAGCCGTTGGGAAGTTAGCACCGAGGTTTGTTGGACCATTCCCTATTATAGAGAGGATCGGGCAAATGGCTTATAGAGTGGAGTTGCCCGAGAAGCTTGTCGGAGTACACGATGTTTTTCATGTCTCGCATCTCCGGAAGTGTTTACATGAATCAGCAGAGGTTGTTGAGCCAAGTGTTCTGAAAGATGTGGAAGTTGAGAAAGAGGCTACCTTGAGGAGAGCTCCGATTCGTATCTTGGGGACGGAGACCAAGAAGCTAAGGAATCGAGAGGTCAAGTTGGTGAAGGTTCAATGGGGTGAAGCCGAAGAAGACGCAACTTGGGAAACCGAGGAGAAGATGCGTGGGCTTTATCCATTCCTTTTTGAGGGTACACTCTCAATCTCTTTTCTTTGTTAGCATATCTTTCTCTTTGCTATCCATGTTTATCTAGTTTATCGTGTTAATCTTGTCATGAGAACCTTAGGTAGAAACCCTTTGGATGAAACATGTGTTTGAAACATGTTATGCTTGATGGTTGCAAGTGGTTGCAAGTGTTTGCAAGTGGTTACTCGTGGATGCATTATACACGTTAGGCACTAGATCGGCTCACACACTCCTCATATTGCATATGCATGAGTGTTTATGCTTATTCATGGATGAAAATTTTTGTGTTATCACATGGATGTTGCATATGGATGTATGTGATGTGCACACATATAGATGTTATACATTATGTTAGGAATTGCATACATATGGATTCATTTCACTAACATAATTTGCATTAATGATATTTGCATTAGATAAGTACATATACACACACTTTTGCATATGTTCATACAACATTTAGAATCTTGTAAGGACAATGATTTCTCGTGGATGATGTTTTGAGTAGATGGATGTTGGATGGTGGGATACGTTCTTCCTAACTTGAAGATTTCGGGGACGAAATCCTTTAAGGAGGGGAGAATGTAACAACCCGTATTTTCAATAACCTGTTATAACGTAAATCGAGGCAGAATTTAATTCAAAAATCTGAATCAAGGGAAACGGGCTATGCCATTGCGTTTGTCTCGGAAAAATACGCGAAATAGAGTCCGAGTTTTCGAAAATCGGAGTCCGTATGACCTGATTAACGCCCAACGAAGTTTTCAGAAAATTTCAAAGTAAAAACAGATTTCAAATTCAAGTTTGAATTTGGAAAATTGGGTAAGATTGGGCCAGGCGGGAAAATTCCCGCCAGAGTACCCAAGTCGACAGCCCTGTCGACTTGGGAGTCGACTTGGTTGGACCCAAGTCGACAGCCCTGTCGACTTGGCTGTCGACTTGGTCCAGCCGGGCAGTTCTGCCTGGTGCACCATTTTGGGTTTGTGTTGAGCTTGGGGACCAGGTTCGGTTTTGAGGGCTGAGATTGGAACTAGGGTTTAATCCTAGGGTTGAAACTAGTCCTAATCTCTATAAATAAGGCCCTAACCTAACCCTAAATCATCATTAATCAATCCTACAACTAAACTATGGCAAAATCAATCCTCTCATGGCCTCCACTCTCTTCATAAAATTCCTAAATAAATTTCTATGAGATTTTCCATGCATACAAGTGTTTTCAAGCTTGTATGAGTGTCATTAGCTTGCATTCAAGTCAAGTTTCTATATTTGCATCATAAAGCAAGGGTTTTGATCATTTTGGCTTAAGGGTTTTTCTATTGAAGCTTGCATTTTGGGTTTAATTGGTTGCATAAGGGCTTTGTCATATTTTTGTGTCTTCATAAGCATTGTAAGCCCTTTTCTACTTTCATATTTAAACTCTAAAGTTAATGAATGATGCAAGTTGTGTTTGATCATTATGATATGATATGCAAGTTTATTATGATATGCAAGTTTGTTATGATATGCAAGTTTACTATGATGTGTTATGCAAGTTCATCATGTTATGTTATGCAAGTTTGGTATGCAAGTTTGTCATATGATATGCAAGTTGTGTTATGCAAGTTTGGGTTGATCCTTTTGTTCATGTTATCATGTTATGCAAGCTTATCTTGGGTTTATGAGCCTAAAGCTTCAAGCTTTATGCTAAAGGTTGCATTTTGGCAACATGTAAGTTATCATATCTCTTATGATAACTTGCATGTGAGGCTAAATGCGAACTTATGGCCATTTCTACATGTCATTTATCACCATGTATCACCAATATGCTAAGTTTGGTTTTATGCATGCTTTTGAGGCATAAAAATGTAATATGCAAGTATATGAACATATGTACATTTCACATGCCACCATGTTAAACTTGTGGCTTCAACACCTTTATGTCATGATTATGCCAAGTTCCCTTTTTCTATCCTTTATGCGCTATTGCGATATGTAAGCGATGGGATTGCGTTTGGGGTTGGGTAAATTTAAAAGACATAAAAAACATAAGCTTGGGAATTTACCTATTAAGTTAGGTCTACCCTTTGGGAATTTACCTATTAAGTTAGGTCTACCCAAATGCTTGAAAAACTTGTAACATGTTTTGGAAACATGATGGACATGACACTTAGAAAATATAAGTGTGACCAACTCGAGGTTGGGTTGAGTTTGTAGCGTAAACCTACCCGGAACCGACTGGCTTAACTAGTTGCTACAAACAATAGGACCCAATGTGAGAAGTTGGCCATGTTGTACCTTGAACCCGAGGTTAGAGCAAGTTGTGGTGTAAAGCTACCCGGACCCGCCCGGCTTAACTAGTAACCACAACAAGGTCTAATGTGAGAGGTTAAGGCACGTTAATTAATTAATGCCTCATGATTAGGGTTTAAGTCATGGTCCACTTAATACTTAATCAATGCGGGCTTGGTAGATTAATCAGGGTTAAGTCGTGAACTCAGCGTTACACTTAACCAAGTTAATCCATGATTAGAAAGAGGGTTAAACCGTACTTAACCCACTAGAAAATCCTAGCAATGAGGGTACACTCCAGCAGTAATCCCAAGTTTGTATCATTATGACCCTAGGGACTAGGCTAGGGTGGGGGCACGATTACTGGACTTGAGGTAAGTGACCAAAAAAGACGGCAGAGTGGTACGCCGGTGTAGTTCCGGACGGACTATGGTCGTGCACATAGTCCGTAGCCGGAGAAAACATGCACGGGTACCAGTAGATCGAGACTGTGCACTTATGTTTATGGTGTCCAGGGGTTGACACCCTAGGGCTTGATACACCCGAAGGGTGGACCCGACACAGTCTGACTACAATTATGTTTGGGCCGTATTGACACCAACACGTGACGAGTTAGGCTTAGGGAGCCGATCGACTAGACCGTTTGGTTGGACCTCGTATTAGGGTCATTTCATGTTATTGGACCTCGTATTAGGGTCACTTCATGTTATTGGGCCAAAGCTTGGGCCAAGGGATCAATACTTGTTTATTCAAGTCATGTTAGTTTGCTAGTACACCTGTGGTGCAAAAACCTTAAACCTGATTATGCGATGACACCTTTATCTACCTTGTTAGTTAATCATCATGCTAGTATGTTGTTATCCTTATGTTCATCCCTGCTTCTCATGTCAGTTAACTTTATCAGTTTACATTGATTGTAGTAGGGCTTACTCAGTCTTTTTGACTGACCTGTTTTCTTTCGCCTCTTTTCTTCCGTTGCCCCCCCAGGTTCTCAGGGTGGGAATATTGGAGCTTAGCTTGGATTTCTGATCGCTTGCTTGTGGGATTTTAGCTCATGTACGGTCTTGACATGAAGCTAGCTATGGTTATCACTTATTTTGGGGATAGTACTTATGTATTTCAGTTTTTCAGTAATGCTGTTTTTATCTAGACTTGTGTATTTGGAAAGTTGACATTATGTTGTACCAGACTTGTTTTGAAATGGTTTGAAATCTTCCGCTGTTTTATCTATGTTATTTACTCTGTTTACATATATACATATGTTCTTGTTCTGCCTTGATATATCATTATGCATGTTTACCTGATTCAAACGTCCCTCCAAAGTCAGAGTGCTTGCAAGAGCCACCCTGGCGGAGGTGGGGTGTTACACGGATAGCTTGGGTGCACTCTTCTAGAAATGCAATGTACTGTAGGGTAGTCCCTTAGCCTAGCCATTGTTGGAAATCCATTTCCATATGAGTTCCCATACGAATTCTATTGTATAACCTGAAGGTCACTAATGGGCATACCTTTCGGCTGTATTTGAATAAGTTAATTGAAAAGTATTTTCAAAGATTAGATATTAATGATAATATCAAATGATTTTTACGTATCAAAGGTTTTAGCTATCATAAGGTAAAAACCTGTTTGTCATCACATAAGACCACGCCGTATAACGGAACGGGTTTTTCCCTTATGAGAATCCAAAATATCTTTATACCAAAAACCTTTTGATATTATAATAATGTCTATCAACCACAATATAATAATCATCTAGCAGAAACGCTTTCATCTCACGTTCTACATATATGGTATACAATCAAAACCGCAAGCACGTACTGGGTAATGGATTTCCAACTATGACAAGGTATGGAACCACCTTCCGATCAGTGTACTCTAGGAACGATACACCGGAGTTCAACAAGAACATCTTGCAACTCAGCCACACATGACCGACCACTCATTTCGCTTGAGTGTATCGAATGTACATCACCAACGGTTGGGATCAGCAACCGTTCTCGTATATATATGGAACAGCATTGATAGATTAAAGAAGCAAATGAATATTCTCTAGATAGGTGATTATACACCCTACTTCGGTGCGACCGACTTAGCCATGCTGCCTGCCCGATTTCTGTCATTTACCGGTTGATGAGGCTAGAAGCTACACTTTATCATCACATCAGATTCACTTCGAATGCCACATTGTCAGATCCATTGAAAATCACTAATTGACGTCTACAACAGTACATTACGTGTTAGCTAAAGAAGTTTCCTTCTCCGCTTCCACTCTTGGTACGGTTGAAGAAATCAAAGTACGTGACCTTTCTGGAAATACTCTGTCAGACATTCATCCACACAAGTCATCCTCATTCACTTAGAATGTCACATCGTCATACCCGCCAAATCACAAATTGATTTATCCAAAAATAACATGGTAATACAGCTTAGAGAAACGAATTCCTCCGCCACCAAACGTGAATGCGTTTGAGCAGATCAACTTACGCGATCCATTGGATATACTCTGTCAGACCTTCGTCCATACAAGTTGTCCTGGGACTGGACAAACCGAAGGCACTATTCAGTATATCCATCTTAGTCACTGTTATCTAAGACTTATACAACAGCCCTTGCATTTTACTCCGTCTTCAATTTTCTTTGGCATATATGATTCGCAACGCTTATGCCAATACAGAGTGGTTCTTTGGATAATAATCCAACCGGTCTCTCCATATTAACAACGTTAAAATGTTCAAAACTTCAATAGTCTGTGAATTAACTATCAAAGAAAAACAAGTGTGCAAACAACGATATTATTTCCAAATGGAAATTATATCGAACAAACATCATTTAACATTAATCTCTTTAGTTCATTTTCATCTCCTGTTTCCCTATATTCAATATTTCTTATTTTCTAAATTTAGAAAATATACGTTATTAACATTGGGGACATTTCCATTTCTTGTTTTCTGTATTAGAAAACATTTCTGGTTCTTATTGGAAAACATTTCCAAAACTCGTACATTGGACTTAGGCGGATGTTTAAACAAACCATCGCGATGCCAACTCAAATCATTACACTTATTAACTATATTCACTTAACCACCACTTACTATCAAACCTTAGTCATTTCTTAGTTAAAAACGAAGTCAATCAAGTTGGGGTATAATTACCTCTCAGACCTTAACTGAACAACGGTTTAAACTTCGGGATAGACAAGGTTTATCCTTTAAAACTTAAACAAACTTCCTTACGAAATTCTCTTTTGAATAATCTCTATTCGATAACTCCTCCATTCGAATAACTACATTCGATAATCTTTCTTTCGAATAACTATATTCGATTAACTCTTTTCAATTAACTCTATTCGATTAACTCCTTTAACTCTATTCGAATAAACTATATTCGATAATTCCTTTAACTCTATTCTAATAAACTATATTCGATAATTCTTTTAACTCTATCCGAATAAACTATATTCGATGATTCCTTTAACTCTATTCGTATAAACTATATTCGATAATTCTTTTAACTCTATTCGAATAAACTATATTCGATAATTCCTTTAACTCTATTAGATTTGATAACTCCCCTTTCGAATAACCAATATTTGATTAACTCACTTCGAATAACCAATATTCGATTTACTCACTTCGAATAACCAATATTCGATTTACTCACTTCGAATAACCAATATTCGATTATCTCACTTTGAATAACCAATATTCGATTAACTCCTTTGGATAACTCTAACTGGTTGACTCTAACTGGTTTATTCTAACTGGTCAACCTTAATTGATTAACTCTAACTAGTCAACCTAACTCTAATCGATTTATTTAATCGATTATTTCTAACTCAAATCGACTTCTCCTATTCGAATAACTCCTATTTGATAACGTTTATTCATTTATAAAGATTTACTTTTAGTAACGGTTCTTCACTTTATAAATGTTCTCTTTAATGATGTTACTTCACTTATACAAGTGTTGTGTATCCATTCTATTTAAAACTATCGGTGTTAAAACCAATATCTCTTATCTATATAAGTTCAGACTTATATATTTCATTTATCGAATGATAAATATTCATTTAATTTATAAACTGTTATTTTTAAATTAATCCTTTCTATTTATCTGTTAAAAACAGATTTCCATTTTCTATTCATCTTCTGAACATTCTTTTGATTTAGTTCTATTTACTTATCCAATAAATATTCCTTTTATTCTGTTTATTCTAACAAGTAAATATCTTCTTTTAATCCTATTTATTTACCAAATAAATTTCTCCTTTTAATCCTATTTATTTAACAAATAAATATCTTCTTTTCTCTTTATTTATTTAACAAATAAATATCTCCTTTAATCTTTATTTATTTCCTAAATAAATAAACCCTTTTACTTTTATTTATTTCCTAAATAAATAAATCCTTTTTAACTCTTTATTTATTTCCTATATAAATAATTCCTTTATATTTGCTTTCAAATATATTTCCTTTATATTTGTTTTGACCAATATATCTCTTTATATTTGTTTTGACAAATATATCTCTTTTTAACCCCTTTGATTTTATAAAATTTTATTTCCTTTTACAAAATCTTTCTTTCCTTCCTTATATATATAAAAAATCCATTGATTTTATATAAATAAATTATTTTCAAAATATACTTTGAAAACCTCCTTTCTAACTTCTGGTATTTCTTATGGTATTTAACATACCATATAACAACGGTAAATATCGTCCAACACACATAATCAACAGCATATTATATATCACACCATATATCAAAATATATGAATAACAGCAAAATAAATGTTGAGGAATCCAGTTGGATTCCTCCGACCTGTTTCCCTACATCACAGATGTTAGAAAATACGATTAACATCAATTTCACTTTGATATGAAATATTCTGATAGCAGAATCAACATATAAATATTTAACGGTTTTTATATATATATACATATACATATATATATATATAATTTCTACTAACTGACTAGCAGTTCAATCAAACAGTCAACACACAATCAAACAGGCAATATTTAACAGTTCTAAAAATACAACATGAAATTTTAAACTATTTAGAGTTAGTGAGATTTACTCACATTGGCAGTTCATCGTTAAAGAACGATAAACTGTTTGTTTGATTTGAATCAAATAATTAAATTCGCCGTAAATTCAAACGAGCTCCAATGGGCTTCCAGTCAGTCTCATCTCATCCATACGGTCCCAACGTGACAAACGGTTCGTGATTCTGACCTCGTATGATAAAGATATACATTATATAAGTTTGTACAAAATTTGAATTAAAATTAATTAAATTTCTATTGGGCTAACTTTAAAAGCCAAGGCCCATACCCTCTTCACAAAACACCAGACCCGACTATTACCCTGTCTTCCCCAATTTGCCTCATGAACTCCTGTACCACAACCGAACTCCATTGCCAAACTTTGCCACCACCAAACATCTCCATTCCTAAATGATAATCCCAACGAGATACACCCTTACGATCTCCTTTCCATTCTCCATCTACCGACACCATTCACGGCCAACTCGCTGTCACTTTTCCGACCTCGACATCAGCGGTTCCCAACGATAACTCGACGGATTTCACCACCGATACCCACCAAACTCCTCCTACACGTTCGATTCGATACCCTAAATCCAAACCCAACCTCACTCTCGCACTCGATTCACCACAATTCACGAACCATTGAACCCTAGACCTTGCTGTTGAAACCCAGCACCTCAAATTAAATGTCGAACCCAATGATTCTGATATGGGTGTGAAGAGAAACCACCCAGGAGTTCAATTATATGTATAGAATAATTTATGGAATTTATTTCCATTTGTTATGAATTTTTGCATTCACGAAAATGTTTGAGGAAACCAAAACTATCGCTGCGCGTTTTGACCAGAGGAAGTGAATTGAAAATTAGGGTTTAGTGAAGTGTTGGGGTTATTTATAATGTTAGAAAAATATCTAGATATTTTAAAGAGAGAATATTCTCGGTATATTCTCCTTTATATATCCATTTTGCTTTCTAAAAATCCTCGTGATTACATACGATTCCCAAAAATCATGAAAATTGACATGCAGCTAGAGTTCGACATTACGGTCCCAACGAAACTGGTTTCGTCAAATTCCGACTTTGTATGCTCACATAGCGTATTTTTAACTGTTAAAATACTGACTGTTTTTCACTCTAAAAATCCGTATGGCCACACAGTGACTCTAAATCACAAAACTGGAAATCTAACAAGTATTTGATATTGCGGATCCAACAAAACTGGTTTCGTCGAATTCCGACTTCGTTTGTAAAAATGGCTATTTTTAAAGCTCTGAATGACCCATTTAAATATATAAATATATTTAAATTAAATTAAATTAAATATAAATAAATTTATATTATCGTATATATTCACCGAGGAATATCATACAGCTCCAGTATATTTATTTACTCGCTATTCCGAGTCCAAATTGAATCGATATTCAATTTACATTGAAAAACCCTTTTTTTTAACGTATATAAAGCGTTACGAATTATAAAGGAATTCCACAGCGACTTTTTTGAAATTTGATTTGGACGTACATCAAAATCTACACGACGAAATCCCGATTTTTCTCTTCCACTAGAAAGATATACTCCACCAGCTCCACACGTTTCTTGTTTCACAGAAATCCGACTTAAAACGAATCCTGTACATTCAGTTGAAGTTCGAATCGCCAATTTACGAACTGCAGCGCCATTTCGAGCTCGATTTTAATTATATTATAATTCTACGTTCAAACTGAAGTCGATTGAATATATTCGTCAATATAATTCAACTCTAAGCTGAACTAAATTCTAGGGATGACCCAGTTCACAGAATATTGTGATTTCCAATATTTTTGATTATTTCTGAATTAAATATATTATTTAATTAAATTAATTATTCCATATTGTTTAATTAAACGACGATTTAATTCACTACATCACGATATATATAATTAAATAAATTAATTATAATACCTCTGACAATGCGGGTCATTACAAAGTTGAAATTGTTATGTATGTATATCTTCCATTAAGTGCTATTTGTTATATTGTCATAATGTCATCGTGCCTAAGTTGTAGCGGTAAGAGTATGAAAATCTAACTTGAATGCCTTGATTTGGACAAATTGAAAATTGACACCTCGTTAGATCATTTCCCCATTTATACGAATGTTTACGTTAATTAGGCATTATTATTATACTTATATAAACGTAATTAACGTTGTATTAGAGTAATAAAGGCGATTAGGTTAGAATTTGAATTTGAAATATCCCCGTAATAAATATACTTGTATACTTGTATGTGCGTATACATAATGGCTCCAAATAAATATAAATAGTGACACATAGACACGAGGTTAGTTTCCATTTGTGGTAGAAGTCTGCCCGAAACCGACCGACTAATCCAGCAACCACATGTGGGCCCAACTAATGTGAGATGTCTAGGTGTCATGGGCCATTCAAAAACTTAGTACACTAGACACGAGGTTAAACCAACTTGTAGTAGAAGTTTACCAGGAACCGACCAGCATATCTAGCATCTATAGGTATACGGTTTAATGTGAGAGGCCTAGTGCGTATATATATAACTATATATATAAGTCTATTGTGTGAAAATAGGCAGGTTTACTACGCCTTGAAAAAGTCTTAAATGGTTGACTCTTTTTATCTAGTTTGGGTCTTAAGTGGTTATGACAAGGATCCCTCTGAAGGTTTGTTCTCTGGAGAGGAACCAAATTCATGGGATCCACCCTTATTAGATTTAAAGTAAGTCTTTGGGCCCTCCATCTCTAAAAGTGGTTAGGCATAAAATGGTAACGGAGTAGGGTAGTTCACGGGGATGTCCACTTCCTCTAGAAGCTTGTAAGGTCTCAAATAGGGATAGATTGGTAATTGAAAGATATGTGGTCGTTGCATGCTAACCAACTGTCTAAGGGAAGTCGTAAGCGACATAGTTGTCCTACCAGGTAATATCAGTTAAGCAGTAACGTTCGCAGTACTACTTCTCATATTACAAATGAGAGAATTGACTTTATAATGTTAACGTACTAGGACGGGGCCTTAAAGGGCTAGAGGTCTGCCTTAGGGTTATAAGAGATCGTAAGAATCCACTTTTAATAGGGCCATAAGTGACCGAGAATGCCACTTTATTGGGTCTTTACCCTAAAAATACTAACGGGTGAATGACTTGGATATCCACCCCGTTGGTTAGATACTTATGTTGTATGAATCTTGTGTGCTGCGTAGACATACTTTGACATATGTAACCTGCTAAAAATATAGGTTATGAACATTAAGTAGCACTATATTTTAGTCACACGGAAATTTATGTTCTGACCCCTCTCCTTAACATATCCAACAAGTCAATAGATGGGGTAAAAACCATGGATGAAGTTATGATTGAAGATGAAGTTGTTATGTTATTATTAGCATTTATTGCTTTACTTCGTTTGGAAACTTGTGGGGACGAACTATTTGATGTACCAATTGAACTGATGTAACTGTAACTGTTTTTTATTTATGTGGTTTTTAAATAATGGAACATCTTATTTGAATATTATATTTTCTCTTTCCATTGTGTGATATTTTTAATATGAAGTATTTGTGTATATATATTTTGTAAAAATGTAATTCTTATAGGAACCAACGACCCGTTTAGAATGACTCTAAGTTTTGATGGGTCATTTCTGGGTCGAAATTCAGGCCCCTTCCAGGCGGGTTGTTATATTGGGTATCAGAGCATGGTTACCCGATTACGGGGAAGTATATATGTATGAGAGGCGTACTTGTTATTTTGAAAAGGGATTTCCAAAAGTTTTACTATATATAATTATAATTATATATATATATATGTATTCAAGGTACGCATATCTTTCGAAAGGAGCATCTGTAGACCTTTTTAGGGATGGTTTGGCATTACATTCCAGAAATAGTCTAGAGGCCATATAGTAATATAGCAACCTCCTTGACAATTTAGAGACATCTAAGAATTGGAGGGTCATAGGATTTGGAATATGGAAAGGATTGAAACCTCCTAATTCAGCAAGTGATAAATGGAAGTTAATCAGATGAATTATCTATCATGGTAAAGAAAACATTTAAATAAGTGTCCACTATGTGAACAATTATTATGGACCAATTCGATAAATAAGACTGATTTTGCTAAGAGTCATCTTTGACAAAATTGAGCTATGAACGTCTAAGCTTCCAAAGGAACATTAAATGGTCAGAAAGGAAAGTATTAATGGATTATTTAAAGACCATTTATAGGTATGAATAATTAGGTGAGGTGTTAAAAATGTCCATAAGAATAAGCGATATTTGAATGGTTTAAATGGACATAATGGACATATATTAGGAATGCGTAGGGATGAGAAAAAAATAAATGGAAGAAAAAGGGTCGAGACAAGATATAGGCTTCCATAAATAAAGATATCAACCTTTGTTGAAAACATTGTTTGTAATGACCCGAAAATCCCCGTCTTCCAAATCTACCGCAAGGCCCGATCCGAAAGTTGAAAATTGTCGGTTCATTAACTTTGGGGGAAAAACACATCAGAACAAATAACATAAGACCTTTATAAACATCATAACAATGTTACATCAGAGTACATAATATATCAGAGTACATCGAAAAATAATACTACAGCGGAAGATTAATTTATAATAAATTTAATACAATGCAGCGGAACCAATAAACTAGTGCAGCGGAAGACTATCAGTGCTTTCACACAACTTTAAGGTTCGATCTATAATCCTGCTCAATAAATAATTATCTGCAAAATAAGCCACTCGACTGCCCATGTAAAAATAAGGGAACCCGAGTTTGCAAGTCAAACAAACTACGAGTCAGTCATGGGACTTGTAACGACCCGTATTCTACGCATCGGAGGATCGTAGAATATTTATTTCACTTTCATAGGAGGTCATATAGTCGTGTAACTTTGGGGAACGACTATTATGGTCATTTCCCATGTTCACGGTTTTTGCCGATTTTTAAATGACCGTTTTGCCCATGGAAAATCTTGTTTCTACTATAACTTTTGATTGGTATGGAGTTTTGACCTGAAACCACTTCCACTAGATTCGAATGATGGTTTACCTTTCCGTAGAGTGGTCACATGTGTCAAACGGACTTACTATTTGGGAGATATGGCTGAAATAAGGTTTGGAAGGTGAAAAATAGCTTAATCGGGCCTAATTAGAGTGAAATAAGGTTTGGAAGGTGAAAAACAGTTTTTATTCATTTTTACAGCCACCACTTACCTCTCTTCAACCCTAACAATGGCCTCCGCTTTTTAAAATCATCCCAAATCGCTTTCTAATCATTATTAGCCTAATCTACATCAAATCAAGGAGGATTAGCACCAAATTAGAGGAAGAGCAGCCGTGTTGCATTGGAATTCGATCCAAAACAGTAGAATTTCAGATCTAAAGTTTTATTTGTGGCTATGGTGAGTGATTTGCATTTTTTTCACTAATTACGGCTAATTAGTGGTGATTAGTGTTAATTAGCGAAATTATGCATGTTAAAATTCTGGAAAAATATGTAAAAATTCATAAATATTATTTTAGGGTTCTGATAAAAATATGGGTTAATTTTGACATGTTTTGCTAATCGTATGGTTAAATCATGATTAAGGGGATTAAGGGGAAAATATGGTTTTTGGGTATGTTTGATCCATATTGACATGTTAAATTGTTGTTTTGGTGTTATGGTCGATTATACATGTTGCTATGACTGTTTGGAATGTTTTATAATTGTTTAGCAAAGTTAGAATGGTCAAAAACGCTGTCGTATGGCATAAAACAGTCGCTGGAAAAGTTGCAGGAAAATTGTGTAGGAAATGGGATCGGATCGGACCCGAACCCGCTCGTGGAGCATCACACGACCCTGACCCGCTCGTGAACAGTGGCCACGTACCATCCGCCCGCATCAGAAGCCTCTGAACCAAACTGCCTTCCACGAACCAGAGATGACCAGGAACTCATGAACCAGGACCTCCGAACCAAACCACTTGTCACGAACTGGAGCTTGAAGAGCCACTACGAGCCGAGCCACTCATGGCCTGGAGACCCACGATCCAAACCAGAGGTGTTGCCACGTACGAACCGATCCGAAGCATGCAATCATGACCCGACCCATAGGTGCATCACGAACCGAACCAGATCACTCCAGGAGAACCGAACCGAATGAAGACCAGCACCCGAGATACAAAGGTAGTCCAATAGGAAGTAGAACTCAGGATCCAAATGGGAACCAACAAGTTGACTTCATGAGTTGGACTTTGCTGCGGGACGTGTGCAAAGGGGATATCGATGTCTATAGCTTTGAGTCACCACTGAGGAACAGATTATTGGCTATGGATCAGTGCAGTGAAGTTGTCATGACTTCATGGGGTAAAGTGATCGTAGCAAGGCTATGAGCCAGTGTAGTGGAGTTGTTATGACTCCATAGGGGTAGAGTGGACATAGCAAGGGATTAGTGGCTATGGATCAGTGCAGTGGGGTTGTTATAACTCCATGGGGCAAAGTGATCATAGCAAAGGATTGAGTGATCAAAGCGGTAGATATCATAGGCTTTATGCACTGAGTGAGAGATGTGAGGATGATTGCTATGTTTGATGTTTGCTATCACCATGACATGCAAACCCTCTCCCCATTATTTTCACACCATGTGTTAGTGTCACCTTAGATTATTGTACATCTTGTTGTGATAACTCTTTGATTGCAGGTCCAGGTTCAGGTATGGTTATGTATACCTGTTATTGTTCTGTTTTTGCTGCTTATCGCTCATACCAGACTTTTGTCTGACCCAAAGTTTTATGTCTCTTCTTATTACTCTGGGTGCTCGTAAACGAGCAGACTAGAGACAGGTTAGTTGGTTATGCACGAGTAGCTGTCCGGAGATGAGCAAGAGGCTTACACATATCTTCTCCATATATTCTCCCTGTGTTGTTGCTGGTCACTAATTTGGGCATTAGTAGTGTACATTCCTATTTTGCTTTAGAGACAGTTTTAAAAGTTGTAATAATGATGATCTGGATCATAAGCTATATTTTGAATCTTTCCGCTGCTATGATTGTTTAGTTTTCAGTTTATGCACTGTCTCGCCTGTTTTACATCAAGTTATGTTATTATTATATTTTGTCCCATGCGTTGTGAGATATACTACAGGTTCTTTGATGATACATAGTTTCAAATCCCTTCCTTTTTCCTTCCATTTGACGACCGTCCCGTGCTGGGTTGAACATCGGCGCAGAACATTTCAGGGAAATGTCGGCTGGTGCAGGGCGGGCCATCACACTTGGTATCAGAGCTCTATGTTGTGTAGTTAACCTAGGGAAAGACACCAGGGGGAGATAGTATACGTATATGAGAGCGCGTATCTATAAGGACTACACTAGTCTTGGTGGGAAGCCGTTCTATGGAATGGAATCGGCTATAGTAGTTCAGGATTGGCTTGATAGTTGTGAGCGTATCTTCGAGGATCTGGGAATCGAAGATGTGATGAATAGGAAGCTAGCATCCCGTCAGCTGCAAGGACGGGCTATGAATTAGTGGGATCAGTTTCGGTCCCGATTCAGTGATAAGTTTAACCCAACTGCTCAGAAATCAGAATTGTTTAGGAAGTTCTTGGAGCTTAAGCAGAATGGTAGGGCAGTCTCGGAGTATATTGCTGAGTTCAATATTTTATTGAAGTATGGATTATCCCTCATTGACACTCCCGAGAAGAAGAATGAGAAGTTCATAACAGGCTTTGATCAGTACATGGGGGAAAAACTTGTAAACCATATTGATCAAACTTTTGAATCGATTGTTGGGAAAGCATTGAGATCAGAGAGCCTTTATCCTAAGCCCAAGACTGAGGTCGCTGTTACATCCGCAGTGAGGACAAAGCCACAAGCAAGCGGTGGAGGTAAGAATAATTCGCAGAATAAGAGAAAACAGAACCAAGCTAAGGATGGTCAGAAAAAGAATAAGAAAGAGGTTGAGTGCTTTAGCTGTGGCAAGAAGGGCCACTATGCCAAAGAATGTCGAGCAATGCCAACGGACAGGAAGTGCTTCAACTGTGGCAAAATGGGACATCACAAGGATAAATGTCCATAACCTCTGAAAGAGAAGCAGATTTTTAAAGCATATGCTATTAATGCTCTTCCATCTTCATTGAATTCCCTGACTGTGGCGGAGAAAGGAAAGAACGTCGTCATTCAAGGTATGCTTTCTGTTTATGATGTTCCTATTTGTGACAACCCAAATTCTGACGGACCGAGTTTTTTTCAAAATCCCAATCCATCGAAACCCGAGTTGGTTTGCTCTGGTATCCTGCAGAAAAGACAGAGACATAAAGCATGTCAGAGTTCGAAAAACATCTCACAGCGGAAGGAATAAAATATAATGTAGTTGAAACATAGCTTTACCTTAATAATAATAATACTGCTAAACCAGTATCCAAAGCTATACAGTCTCTGTCATGAACCTAACATGCGAATGTTATGAGGAGGGGGTCAGAACATATGTTCTGTGTGAATGAATTTAAATCACACTTCTTGGATAATCCTACATATACCGTTCAATAATATTTTCTTACTTATTAGGCTATTTGTGTTATTAGCACTCAAGGCTTACACACACATCGCACCCATCTACTCTCTAGTTAATTAACCTAATATAGTGTATATATAGCTACCCCCAATTAAGGTATGCTCCACTCGCATGGTCTCTACCGTATGTACGCAGTCCCTTATCCAATGTCGCATGTCGTATGTATATCAACGCTACGTTTGCATAAAACTATCATCACTGTGTTACGTAAGCGTTTGGAATGCCATTCTAGATCCTACTAGATTCTGTCATCAAATAATGCCCATTAGTCCATGGTACACCACCCAAAGCGACATGAGTGTACCTAGACTTTCCCCACGTACGTATCGTCAATCGTACTCGATGTCTATTTGCACATGTTCTCTATATGTGCGCCCAAGTCCCGTGGCAGGGCTAATCAAGAAACATGGAACTCGGTCGAGAGCTTTCAGATATCTGCCGAATGCAGATGCTAAGGTCTGCATTTATAGTGGCTGTGGTCCCACTAGAACCCTCCCTCAACTAATGAAATGCACCAAGGAATATCAAGAATGAGAACTGTAACCCCGCCCCCTATGCCCTTCAATCGTATTGGCCAACCTCACCCATAACTAGATAGTAAAGTATATGGTCTTTTGGAGTTCTCCGCCTTTCCGCTTCACGTACTGACTGAAGATGGTAGGTAGACGATGAGTTGCTATCACAAGGCACTAACTGGTCTCGCCGAATCACGCTTATAACGACCCGGGGATTTCGTGATCCTGGATATCGGCATACAACACTATGTCGACTATTCAAGCATCGAAAACACCGGATAGTCCATGAAAGAAATTAAAGGGTGAGAATAGATAAGATAGAAACTTAGAATAGAAGAAGAAGAAGAACATACAACATCAGAGTAACACGAATCTCATAGTGGAACGAACAACATATAATAGATAACATATCTTTGAAATAAAATCAGTATATGTATACAGTAACATTTTCAGAGTACAACACTTACAACATAGCGGAAATAACAATAGCTAAAAAATCCACTTCTTTATTTAAAACATTGATTATAACTATAGCGTTATAATCCCGTCTTCTTAAATATATAACTTCAAAATATAACTTTTATTCCTTAATTTAACTAAATAACTAAATAGACAATTTATGAAGAAATAATTAAATCTTGATTAAAAACGGAAAGTGTACTTTCCCGAATTCGATATAATAGAATTCCAACGTATAACTCTCTTTCGAATAATCTCTATTCGATAACTCCTTTTCGAATAAACTATATTTGATGACTCTTTCTTCGAATAACTATATTCGATAATCTCTCATCGAATAACTATATTCGATTAACTCTCTTCGAATGATTTACATTCGATTAACTCTCTTCGAAAGATTTACACTCGATTAACCCTCTTCGAATGATTTACATTCGATTAACTCTCTTCGAATGTTTTACATTCGATTAACTCTCTTCGAATGATTTACATTCGATTAACTCTCTTCGAATGATTTACATTCGATTAACTCTCTTCGAATGATTTGCATTCGATTAACTCTCTTCGAATGTTTTACATTCTATTAATCTCCTTTTGAATAAACTATATTCGATTAACTCCTTTTAACTCTATTCGAATAACTAATATTCGATAACTCATTTTAAACTCTATTCGAATAACTAATATTCGATAACTCCTTTCTTAACTCTATTCGAATAACAAATATTCGATAACTCCTTTCTTAACTCTGTTCGAATAACTAATATTTGATAACTCCTTTCTTCGAATAAACTATATTCGAATAACTCTAATCTAACTAACTCTAATTCAATTAACACTATTCGAATAACTAAAATTCGACTAACTCTTGTTCGATTAACTCTATTCGATTAACTCTAACTGATTAACTCTAACTGGTTAACTTTAACTGATTAACTCTATCTGATTAACTCTAACTGGTTAACTCTAACTGGTTAACTCTATCCGATTTACACTTTGTCCATACTCAGTTTCAAATATCGATGTTGAAATCGATTCTTACTTCTCTATATAAGTCCTGACTTATATATTTTATTTATCCAATGATAAGTATTTTACTTAATTTATAAAACTTTATTTATAACTTAATCTTCTTACTTTATCTGTTAAAACAGATTTCTCTTAGATGTTCACTTTGAATTCATGTTCTGTTATACCCGTGTGCGAAGCACGAGTCTAAACCTTTCAAATATAAAATTCTCTTTTATACTATTCTATTCACTTTTCAAGTATTTCCCTTTATGATATCTTATTTATTTTCTAAATAAATATTCCTTTTATCTTTCTATTTATTTAACGAATAAATATTCCTTTTGTCTTTCTATTTGTGCAACAATATTCCCTTTTCAATTCTATTTATTTAACAAATAAATATTTCCCTTTTCAATTCTATTTGTAAATGTTTTACAAATATTTCTCTTTTCAATTCTTTCTATTTAACAAATAAATATTTTCCTTTTCAATTCTATTTGTAAATGTTTTACAAATATTTCGCTTTTCAATTCTATCTATTTAACAAATAAATATTTTCCTTTTCAATTCTATTTGTAAATATTTTACAAATATTTCCCTTTTCAATTCTATTTGTAAATGGTTTACAAATATTTCCTTTTCAATTCTAATTGTAAATGATTTACAAATATTTCCTTTCTCAATTCTATCTATTTAACAAATAAATATTTTTGTTTTCATATTTGTTCTAATTATCAAATGAAAAATATTCCTCTTATAAAATCCCTTGATTTTATAAATTGATCATTTCAAATATACACTTTGAAAATTCCCATTTTTACTTCCTAGTATTTCTTATGGTATTTAAAACCCCAAATAACAATGATGGATATCATTCGACACACGTAATCAACACAGATTATATATCACATCATATATTACAATATATGAAAAACAATATAATAAATGTTGAGGAATCCAGTTGGATTCCTCCGACCTGTTTCCCTGCATCCACAGATGTTAAACAATACAATTGACATCAACTTCATTTCAATATGAAATGTTCTGATAACAAAATCAATATTTGATTAACGATATATATATATATATATATTCGTTATTATAATTTCAAACAATATATAAGCAATTCAACCAAACAGTCAGCACAAAGCAAATCAATCATCATTTATCAGTTCTGAATATACGTTATAAAAATATGAACTGGTAGAGTTGGTGAGTTTTACTCACATTGTCCGTAATCGTTAAATAAAGATTTACGGTCGTTGATTCTGATCATACAATTTATTTCGCTATAAATTGTAGCGAGCTCCAATCTCAGCAAATTCCATTCCAAAATATATCTCTCGTTGCTATGATTCCCATGTGACCAGTTTGATCGAATTCTGATCAGGTTATGAAATTTAGAAGACAATATACTATTCAAATTATTAAACTAAATCTATTTTTAAGTATATTGGGCCTCACCGTTCTAATTCTCGGCCCAACACCACTCATACCCGTTCTCCTATTTCTCTCCTCCTACAGATTGTGGAAACCTCCTGTTCAATGATATGCCGTGACCTGTGACTTCCCCCCCAAGCTCAATCGAAATTTTTTCTCCACTATTTAACTTCACAAAACACCTAATAACTCTTTAACATTTTAATTCTGTTGTTAACGCAAATCGTTTTCTTCTTTAAGCCTTTCTCAACTGAAAACATCTCGCTCTTATAACAGCTACGTCAATCAAAAGGGTTGTCATATAAACTCCTTATAGTTTAAATACATTAACAGACCCCAATAATTTAGTTAACATAAAAATTAAGATTTAATAACTCATTACCACAACTCCCCTTTCTTCCCGAAATGAACACAGCGCTTCTCCAGTTTCTTCGATCAAATCTGTTCACTCCAGAAATCATCGCAAAACAGAAATTGGTCATTACCGACATCCTTAAGCTCCATATCTCCACCCTTTACATTCACGCAACAGAAAATCATCCAAACAGTAAGCTTCCTTCCTAAAAGAAACTCAGCGATCCCCTGATTAAAACCGTACTCCACCATTCCATTTCCCAAACCTCAGCAGCTTGAGATCCACTCGAACAACCGACATCGACCACCACATAAATACAATAACACCACCGTTCTCTCCTTCAAGGTTGCGTCGTACCCTTGAACTTCGATACACAGCAGTCATGGACTGCTCCAGTGAACACCATGACCTATCTTAGTGCCGAATCCCCTCAAACATAACCACAAGACGCAAAACTTCACCACGAACTCGAATCCATCAACCGAATTCTCGAAATCGCTAACCCTGGTCCTTTGTATGAACTTCGACGACGGGAAACAAAGTCGAGCCCAGTAAAACTTAGATTAGGAGGAAGATCTTGCTTCAACGGTTTGAAATACATATAGTTTAGGATTTAACAATTTTTTAGAGGAATTGTTTTGATTTTTCTTGAGATGGATTTCACGTTTCGCAAATAAGAACCGGCGACCGCGTTTTTATTTGACTGAGGAGATAAAAATTTAGGTCAAATGATGTAAAGGGGGTTACTTATAGGGATAGGGTATGTAGCTTAAAAGGTAAGCTACTTTATTTATATTATTTTTATATCGCTACGTTGTTTATGTTTTGTCTCTAAAAATTCCTATTATTTAGTTCAAGCTATCGTATCGCCAAATTGATATCGCCAAATCGATATTTAAATAATTAAATAAATTAGTTATTCGTCGTTGAAAATACGGGACATTACATTATTCCCCCCTTACAATAATTTCGTCCTAGAAATTACTAAGCTAGAAAAATGCTACCAACCCTACAAACTAGATTTAAAAATCTTCCGGTTTACTTCTTAACTTCAGTTTCAACTGAACCGATTCATTTCAATTAAAATATTAATTTATTCTGAATAACTAAAATTTTCAAAAATTCTGAAAAATTTCTAACGTCCAAAATTTTTGAAAAATTTCGCCAGCACCTCCTTTGTACCGGTCAATACATCAAACCACCACTCGCCTCTCTAGGTCTTCTCCAACCCAAAAGAAAATCAAACAGCTTAGCGGCTTGCCAATTCGGCTCATAAATCACCAAACTCATGTCAAAATAAACTTGTACCTTTTTGTTGGGCATACCTTTGTATCGTTTCCATCTGCTGCTAATTCAGTATATACCAAGGTCATCCCAATCAAACTCAAACCACTTTTATCTCCAACACAACCATTCGCTTATATCTAAGTCGAATTTTATTTCAAACCAAAGTTCCATTCTCGATTTTCAATTTCTTAACTCATCAATCCAACGTAAGTCTAAATATCTCCCAATCCAATTTTATTTGATATTTTCTATTACAATTCAACTTCCACTTAACTGGTTTCAATTCAATTCCTATTTGCTTTCGCAAATTCCTTTTTAATTTGTTTTTAATTCAAACAGTCTATTCCTGGGATTTTTAAACAGCTTTGTTTTTCTCAAAAATCCAACTTCCCTTTACAGGATTCAAAACAAATTGTTTTCTCAAAGCAATTCAAAAACAAAATCCTTGGTAGTAATCCGTCACTTAGCAACTCGAAAAGGAACACTGATGATGCAGCTGTCATCATCAGAATTTATTTTCCAACAATTGAAGTGAGTTCAATACTATATCACTTTAAAAACAATTTCTAAACTCTTCTATTTTGAAATACATTTCAAAATACCATTCACAATGCTTGTAAAACAATTTGAAATCTCCAGGATTTTAAAATTCTCATATATTCAATATAAATCCATTTACAAACACCTTTCCAAACCCCAGAGTTTTAAATTTCAATTCTGGTTTAAATTCAGTTTAATTCGTTTCGTAATACTTATACGAAATTTGATTGGTTATTTACATAACCATTTCACTTATAATCTTATTTGATTATAACCACACCCAACACATCCAATATACTGTAATATTTCAGATATCTATACTTTGTTTATATCAAAATATATTTGGGTAAAATTATTTCATTACCCTCTTTTCAAAACATACTATGTCGGTTCATTGTATTCAAGTGTTTATAAACCCCTACCGATACAGTGGATCAGACTGATCGACCAGAACTCATAAACAACTCAATCAATAAATATCCACAATATAAAAAAATTATATTGAATAACAAATACGCGCTCATATATATATATATATATATATATATATATATATATGTACACTCAAACTCAATCTAGGGTATTGCTAACCAAATCTCTACTGAGTCACGCCACAGAGCCAAGGTAATAACTTAACCTTAAGCTCTGATATCACTGTAACGACCCGGGGATTTCACGATCCTGGGTATCGGCATACAACACTATGTCGACTATTCAAGCATCGGAAAAATCGAATAGTCCATGAAAGAAATTAGAGGGTGAGAATAGATAAGACAAAAACTTAGAATAGAAGAAGAAGAAGAGGAAGAACATACAACATCAGAGTAACACGAATCTCATAGCGGAACGAATAACATATAATAGATAAAATATCTTTGAAATAAAATCAGTATATGTATACAGTAACATTTTCAGAGTACAACACTTACAACACAGCGGAAATAACAATAGCTAAAAAATCCTGAAGCCTTCTGCTCCAAGCTCTCCAAGTATATCTGTAAAACCCTAACTACTTGACTGCCCGTACAAATTTGGGCACCCAAGAGTTTAGGGAAAACAAAACAAAATAAACTCTGGGTCAGTCATAGGACTGGTGCGAGTAAAACAGTTTAAAACAGTTTGGGAAAATAACGATATCTCATAAGACCACGCCGTATAACGGAACGAGTTTTTCCCTTATGAGAATCCAAAACATTTGATTTAACTTTCAAAATCCTTTTGAAAGAAATGATAAACTTTATATCAAAACTCTTTTGGTATTATAATAATGTCTATCAACCACAACTAAATAATCATCTAGCAGAAATGCTTCCATCTCACGTTCTACATATATAGTATACAATCAAAACCGCGAGCACTTATTGGGTAATGGATTTCCAACTATGACAAGGTATGGAACCACCTTCCGATAGTGTACCTCTAGAGAGGAATACACTGGGTTCAACAAGAACATCTTGCAACCCGGCCACACATGACCGACCACTCATTTCGCTTGAGTGTATCGAATGTATATCACCAACGGTTGGGATCGGCAACCGTTTCCCGAATGGGACAACATCGACAATAGATTATAGAATGAAATGAATATCTCTAGATAGGTGATAATACACCCTAATTGGCAGCCAACCACTTAGTCATGCTGCCTGCCCGATTTTTGTCATTTCCCGGTTGTGAGGCTAGAGGCCACGCATATCTCTAACAGATCACACATTTATTCACTTTGAATGTCACATCGTCATACCCGCCAAATCACAAATTGATTTACCGAAAAATACAACAGGTATACAACTAAGAGAAACGAATTCCTCTGCCACCAAACGTAAGTATGTTTGCAGAGATCAACTTATGCGATATATTAAATATACTCTGTCAGACATTCTTCCATATTGGTCGTCCTAGGACAGGAAAAACCGAAGGCACTATTATGTAAACAGGACAACCCTTGCATAACTCCGTCTTCCATTATCTTCATCATATTTGATAGCAATGCTAACGCCCATACAGAGTGGTTTTCAGGTCATGAATCTGATCCCGATCTCTCCGTATTGACAACGGAAATAGTCAAAAACTTCAATAGTCGGTGAGTTAACTATCAAAGAAAAACACGTGTGTAAGCAACAATATTATTTCCAGATGGAAATTCTATCGATCAATCATCAATTAACATTTATCTCTTTAGTTCATTTATCTATTAATTTTTCATTTCCTGTTTCCATATATTCAAATTCTTATTTTCTATATTAGAAAACATTTCTGATTTCTTATTTGGAAAACATTTCCAAAACTCCTACATTGGATTTAAATAGATGTTTAAATCAAACATCGCTATGCCAACTCAAACCATTACCTTCATTAACTAAATTCACTTAATCGACCTTCACTATCGAACCTTAACCAATCCTTAGTTAAAAACGAAGCCAATCAAGTTGGGGTATAACTATCTCTCAGACCTTAACTGAACAACATTTCTAACCTCGTAATAGACAAAGTTCACCCTTTAAATCTTTAACAAACTTCCTTACGTAACTCTCAGATTCTATTTACGAATCCACTTCTTTATTTAAAACATTGATTATAACTATAGCGTTATAATCCCCTCTTCTGAAATATCAAACTTCAAAATATAACGTTTATTCCTTAATTTAACTAAATAACTAAATAGACAATTAATGAAGAAATCATTAAATCTTGATTAAAAATGGAAAGTGTACTTTCCCGAATTCGATATAATCGAATTCCAACGTATAACTCTCTTTCGAATAATCTCTATTCGATAACTCCTTTTCGAATAAACTATATTCGATAACTCTTTCTTCGAATAACTATATTCGATAATCTCTCATCGAATAACTATATTCGATTAACTCTCTTCGAATGATTTACATTCGATTAACTCTCTTCGAATGATTTACATTCGATTAACTCTCTTCGAATGATTTACATTCGATTAACTCTCTTCGAATGACTTACATTCGAATAACTCTCTTCAAATGTTTTACATTCGATTAATCTCCTTTTGAATAAACTATATTCGATTAACTCTTTTTAACTCTATTCGAATAACCAATATTCGATAACTCATTTTTATCTCTATTCGTATAACTAATATTCGATAACTCCTTTCTTAACTCTATTCGAATAACAAATATTCGATAACTCCTTTCTTAACTCTATTCGAATAACTAATATTTGATAACTCCTTTCTTCGAATAAACTATATTCGAATAACTCTAATCCAACTAACTCTAATTCAATTAACACTATTCGAATAACTAACATTCGACTAACTCTTGTTCGATTAACTCTATTCGATTAACTCTAACTGATTAACTCTAACTGATTAACTCTAACTGGTTAACTCAAACTGGTTAACTCTATCTGATTAACTCTAACTGGTTAACTCTAACTGCTTAATCCTATCCGATTTACTCTTCGTCCATATTCAGTTTCAAATATCGATGTTGAAATCGATTCTTACTTCTCTATATAAGTCCTGACTTATATATTTTATTTATCCAACGATAAGTATTTTACTTAATTTATAAAACCTTATTTATAACTTAATCTTCTTACTTTATCTGTTAAAACAGATTTCTCTTAGATGTTCACTTTGAATTCATATTCTGTTATACCTGTGTGCGAAGCATGAGTCTAAACCTTTCAAATATAAAATTCTCTTTTATACTATTCTATTCACTTTTCAAGTATTTCCTTTTATGATATCTTATTTATTTTCTAAATAAATATTCCTATTATCTTTCTATTTATTTAACAAATAAATATTCCTTTTATCTTTCTATTTGTTCAACAATATTACCTTTTCAATTCTATTTATTTAACAAATAAATATTTTCCTTTTCAATTCTATTTGTAAATGTTTTACAAATATTTCCCTTTTCAATTCTTTCTATTCAACAAATAAATATTTTCCTTTTCAATTATATTTGTAAATGTTTTACAAATATTTCGCTTTTCAATTCCATCTATTTAACAAATAAATATTTTCCTTTTTAATTCTATTTGTAAATGTTTTACAAATATTTCCCTTTTCAATTCTATTTGTAAATTGTTTACAAATATTTCCTTTTTAATTCTAATTGTAAATGATTTACAAATATTTCCTTTTTCAATTCTATCTATTTAACAAATAAATATTTTCCTTTTCACATTTGTTCTATTTATCAAATGATAAATATTCCTTTTATAAAATCCCTTGATTTTATAAATAGATCATTTCAAATATACACTTTGAAAATTCCCATTTTTACATCCTAATATTTCTTATGGTATTTAAAACCCCAAATAACTATGATCGATATCATTCAACACACATAATCAACACAGATTATATATCACATCATATATTACAATATATGAAAAACAGTAAAATAAATGTTGAGGAATCCAGTTGGATTCCTCCGACCTGTTTCCCTGCATCCACAGATGTTAAACAATACAGTTAACATCAACTTCATTTCAATATGAAATGTTCTGATAACAGAATCAATATTTGATTAACGATATATATATATATATATATATATATATATATATATTCGTTATTATAATTTCAACCAATACATAAGCAATTCAACCAAACAGTCATCACACAGCAAATCAATCATCATTTATCAGTTCTAAATATACATTATAAAAATATGAACTGGTAGAGTTGGTGAGTTCTACTCACATTGTCCGTAATCGTTAAATAACGATTTATGGTCATTGATTCTGATCATGCAATTTATTTTGCTATAAATTGTAGCGAGCTCCAATCTCAGCAAATTCCATTCCAAATTATATCTCTCATTGCTATGATTCCCATGTGACTAGTTTGATCGAATTCTGATCGGGTTATGAAATTTAGAAGACAATATACTATTAAAATTACTAAACTAAATCTATTTTTAAGTATGTTGGGCCTCACAGTTCTAATTTCTCGGCCCAACACCACTCATACCCGTTCTCTTATTTCTCTCCTCCTAAAGATCGTGGAAACCACCCGTTCAATGATATGCCATGACCTGTGACTTTCCCCTAAGCTCAATCGAAATTCTTTCTCTGCTATTTAACTTCACAAAACACCTAATAACTCTTTAACACTTTAATTCCGTTGTTAACGCAAACCGTTTTCTTCTTTAAGCCTTTATCAACTGAAAACATCTCGCTCTTATAACAACTACATCAAATAAAAGGGTTGTCATATAAATTCCTTATAGTTTAAATACATTAACAGACCCCAACAATTTAGTTAACATAAAAATTAAGCTTTAATAACTCATTACCACAACTCCCCTTTCTTCCCGAAATGAACACAGCGCATCTCCAGTTTCTTCGATTAAATCTGCTCACTCCAGAAATCATCGCAAAACAGAAATTGGCCATTACCGACATCCTTAAGCTCCATATCTCCACCCTTTACGTTCATGCAACATAAAATCATCCAAACATAAGCTTCCTTCCCAAAAGAAACTCAGCAATCCCCTGATTAAAACCGTACTCCAGCATTTAATTTCCCAAACCTCAGCAGCTCGAGATCCCCTCGGAGAACCGACATCGACCACCACACAAATACAAACTAACACCACCGATCTCTCCTTCAAGGTTGCGTCGAACCCTTGAACTTCGATACACAGAAGTCATGGATTGCTCCAGTGAACACCATGACCCATTTTAGTGCCGAATCCCCTCAAACATCACCACAAGACGCAAAACTCCACCACGAACTCGAATCCATCAACCGAATTCTCGAAATCGCTAACCCTGGTCCTTTGTATGGACTTCGACGGGAAACAAAGCCGAGCCCAGTAAAACTTAGATTAGGAGGAAGATCTTGCTTCAACGGTTTGAAATACATATAGTTTAGGATTTGACAATTTTTTAGAGGAATTGTTTTGATTTTTCTTGAGATGGATTTCACGTTTTGCAAATAAGAACTGGCGGCCTTGTTTTTATTTGACTGAGGAGATAAAAATTTAGGTCAAACGATGTAAAGGGGGTTATTTATAGGGTTAGGGTATGTAGCTTAAAAGGTAAGCTACTTTATTTATATTATTTTTATATCACTACATTGTTTATATTTTGTCTCTAAAAATCCCTATTATTTAGTTCAAGCTATCGTATCGCCAAATCGATATCGCCAAATCGATATTTAAATAATTAAATAAATTATTTATTCGTCATTGAAAATACGGGACATTACATTATTCCCCCCTTAAAATAATTTCGTCCTCGAAATTGCTAAGCTAGAAAAATGCTACCAACCCTACCAACTAGATTTAAAAATCTTCCGGTTTACTTCTTAACTTCATTTTCAACTGAACCGATTCATTTCATTTAAAATATTAATTTATTCTGAATAGCTAAAATTTTCAAAAATTCGGAAAATTTTCTAACACTCGAAATTTTTGAAAAATTTCACCAGCACCTCCTTTGTGCTGGTCAATACATCAAACCACCACTGGCCTCTCTAGGTCTTCTCCAACCCAAAAGAAAATCAAACAGCCTAGCGACTTGCCAATTCGGCTCATAAATCACCAAACTCATATCAAAATAAACTTGTACCTTTTTGTTGGGCATATCTTTATATCCTTTCCATATGCTGCTAATTCAGCATATACCAAGGTCATCCCAATCAAACTCAAATAACTTTTACTTAACCTTAGCACACTTAACATGTTTGTTTCATAGCATTAATCTTTTTATTAATGCACTCAACCTCTCACATTAGACATGTTGCTTGCGGTTGCTGCATATGCCGGGCGGTTCCTGGTAGACTTCTACCGCAAACTCGTTCTAACCTTGGATTTTGGGCTTAATGCGCTAACCTCTCACATTAGACCTGTTGTTGTGGTTGTTGGATGTGCCGGGCGGTTCCGGGCAGACTTACACCGCAACTCAATCTAACCTCGAGTTAGGCATGTTCATCTTTTAACCGACCTATACAATTTCAATCTAGGTTTTATATGCCTGTTTATCCCAATCCAATCATTCATGTTCACGCTTCTAAACCCAATTTCATGTTTGTGGTTCCAGTTTGATTTGGATACATAAATTCTACCATGATTACATAATCTCGTACATAGTTATGCCAATAATCCTTATTATATGTTATGCCCAACTTTTCATGTATATAAGTTATACTTAATCATACGCAAATTAATTTTTCTGTAAAGTCATCAATAATTCATGTCAACCCTCATTCTTATTGCATAAATCCCAATTCAACTTATAATCCCATATGTCTAAATCTTCATTTCTAACTTTTCTTATGTACATATAGTTCATTCATAAATTCTTGATTCAACATACCTAAGCATATCTAATCGTTCTCAATTTTAATCGCACATATTTTCTTTCATGTTCTAGGTTAATATATGTGCCAATTTCCCCTAATTTCCCAATCTCAGGTTATGTTATTCCTCAATTCCCTAATTCGTGAATTATGCCCAAAAATTCATCTTACAAGTTGTTTCAATTTCCCAAACACAAATTATTTCCAAATTCCCAAACATCATTTTCACTGTTCCAATCTTTGTTCTTACGCATGCTTTTTAGCGATATTGAATTAGGCTCGAAGTTAGACTAATCTTAAAAATAAAAAGGAAAGGGGAAGAAGAAAAAAAATATATGCATGAAATAAAATCTGAATTATTTCAATTGAATTAAACAAATTAACTTGGGAAATTGCTAAACGATACATCTACTATTATTCAACAAGGGTAATTTAAATCCACTCACAGTGATTTTTGCATTCCTAAGTCTGATTTAGATTAGCATCCAAAGTTCTTCCCTTTCTTGCGGTGTAGATTGTAGATCAATATTCCTTTTTTCTTTATTTTGAAATAGAAGAAATTCTAAATCTAATCTTTGATCTTCATCTATCTTGTGTTAAAGAATAATAATTAATTTAATTAGAGTTGAAGCAGTGTTATAACGTCACCATTAATTTTTAGAGGAGAAGAGGATTTCTTGAGGAAGAAGAAGCAAAACTTTAGCGTAGCTTTGGGATTGTGAATTTTAGGGTTGGGTTTAGAGTTTTATTTATACGTAGTTTAGAACAACTAGGGCCATAGGATTAAAATAGAATCCATCTAAACCTTACACCTCACTAAAGAAAAGAATGTTCTAGAGTAGGCTAGACCAGCCCAGGTATGCTGCACCATAAACACACGCATGCACCCAGAAACAAGTTGGGTCCAAGCGCACTTATTTAGCTGCATTGTTTTCTATTTTTAACATTCAATTTCCTTTATTTTAAATTAAATGTGCCTCTTTTTCTTCCTTGAATTAATTGCATGTTTTATGGCATGACTTAATCCTTTCATATTGCATGCAATTAATCCACTTCTTTTGAATTTTAAACGCCAAAATTTACATCTACTTTTATTTTCAATGTTGCATTGCAATTTACTTCGTTAATTCATCGCTTGTTTCCCTATATGTACATACATTCTATTCTCTCCTCAATGTATGCATTTCATACATTCCAATTAATTCCTTAACTCACTTTTTCTAAACCTTCCTTTAATTGCATCAATTATATTAATGTTTCTTTTTGTTATTATCTTTCCTCTTTTTTTCATGCGGTTTCTTTTCTTGGATTACACTGATTGCTATACATTTTCTTTTTGTGCACAATCTTTATTTTGAAATTGGTATTCTTTTATCTTGTGTAATTGAATATATTTTCATGCATTCTTCCTCCCATCCTTAATTTATTATTGCAATTAATGCATTCTTCTTTTATACGCTCAATTCTTTCTTCTTCAATGCATTATATGTTTATGTTTTAATTATTCTATGCATTTTTCTCTCATATAATTAATTGCATTTAGCATATGCATTTATTATTTTTATTGCATGCATTAACACATCAGTTCTTTCTTTACCGCTTGCATATTAAGTTATGCACTCTTTTCTCTTTTATTTTAATTTATGTTCATGCATATGTATGTTTTAATTATTGTATGCATAAACAATACAATATTGGTTTCATAATTTATTCTTAATTATGCATACATTCATATGCACATAATTAATTGCATGCGTTAATTCACCTCTTTATTTTGTTTGCGTATTAGTATGTACTGATTATGATACCCTTCAACCCAATACATGCATGCAACCAAATACCTTTGCATGAAATCAGTTTCCTTTTTATCGCATGCATTGCACTGATACATTACCCATTTTTAATGTACTGTATTTGCTTTTATGCACTAATCTCTTTTTATTTTAATTGTAAATTCATTTTTAACATTAATGTATTCTCTAAAAAAACACATTCTTAATTATGTTTATGCACATATTTACATGCACATTTTTAATTGTATTAAAAAAATACGGGATGTTACATTCTCCCACCCTTAGAAAATTTCATCCTCGAAATTTGATAAGGGTAAAATAGATAATCCCTCGCATAATATCCATCCATCATGTATGCATCCTATTTTCGCAAACGTTGTGCACATGTGCAAAGTGAAATATATTACGATAATACATATATGCCTAAGTGGTACCTCCTATATGTATGCAAATTTTAAAAAACTCTTTTTAAAACATGATGCTTACATCCTAAATATACTTGCAGTTCTATATGAATGCAATATTTTTGAAAATCAAAACATTTTTCATCCAAATTTTACCACATTCTTACAGAATAAGAGCATAGTTTATCCAATTGTTGCATCCAAAATCCTACCAACCATCATTAAATTTCAAAATTTAGAAAAATCTAATTTTCTAAATTCAATTTCTTATGTTACAAAAAGGTATAAAAAGGAAAAATTCACTTCTTCCGTTTTTCTTTTATGTACCTTTTCTAATTGTACTTGGATTTTATGTAACTACTCTATAAAGATTTCCTATTTTCCTATCCAAGCACAACTACATAAGAATTTTTTTCTTCTTTTTCAACTTATCTTAGAAAAATTCCATTTTTATCCATCTTAAAATTTTCATTTCCTTTTCCCATCACGTTTGTTGCTTTACTGAATTCGTTGTTTTCTTCTTAGTTAGGCTATTCCCTTTCTTAGCTTATCATTCCATTAAGCCTTTCCATCTTTCAACATCCTACACAGCTACTACCAAGGGCCAAGAATCATAAGACTGTTTCACTAAAAAAAAGTCCAACCACAACTCTCAACATTTACTTGCACTTCCACTATCTAGTAGTCACTACTAGTCCTTGCTGTGTATTACTAGCCTACACATTTTTTTCAAGCGACAACTCTAGGCCTCACAATTCCTATGTACTCTACGGGAATTTTCCACTATTCCAAGATGGTCCCTGCTATTTACTTATAGCCTCAAACTTCTTCTCGTTCTTTCTAGGCACTAATCCTTACCTACTCCATTCTTTTTTAAAACATGGTTTGGCTTTTCTCTTTTTTTTCATTACATTTTCTTCTAAAAATTAAAAATGCTAAAACTTTTACTTTCTTCACCACAACTTACTTTTGCCAAACCATAAAAACATGTTAAAAAAATACATTTTTTTTTTCAAATCACACAACTGGAGTAGACAAGGACAACTATTTTCTTAATTGGGCTTCCAAATTACCTAGGCCTTCCTAGATACATCCACGAAATCGTTTCTCCCAACTATATATATTCCTAATCCATTTTCCATAATTGAACCTTTTTCAAATTTTTAAGGTTTCCCTACTAAATCCACTAGTCTCATTTACTATCGTATGGGATACATCTTTTCCTAATACTAATCATTTTGTACACTTTCCACCTAACATAGCTAAGGGTATCAACTTTCCATGTTCATTCTTTTAGTGTACGAAACAGTTTTCCCATTTCTTTCCACATTCTACTCTTTTTGTCTAATGGGCTCCCTTATGGATCTAGGTTTATATATATATATATATATATATATATATATAATATTTATATTTTAGAAAAATACAAATATGTCCACTCATTATCTATATAAGGATCCTAAACCAAAGCTCTGATACCAAATGTGACAACCCGAATTTCGACGGACCGAATTTTTTTCAAAATCCCAATCCATCGAAACCCGAGTTGGTTTGCTTTGGTATCCTGCAAAAAAGACAGAGACATAAAACATGTCAGAGTTAGGAAAACATCTCACAGCGGAAGGAATAAAATATAATGTAGCTGAAACATAGCTTTATCTTAATAATAATACTGCTAAACCAGTATCCAAAGCTATACAGTCTCTGTCACGAACCTAACCTGCGAATGTTATGAGGAGGGGGTCAGAACATAAGTTTTATGTGAATGAATTTAAACTACACTTCTTGGATAATCCTACATATACTGTTCAATTGTATTTTCTTATTTATTAGGTTATTTGTGCTATTAGCACTCAAGGCTTACACACACATCGCACCCATCTATTCTCTAGTTAATTAACCTAATATAGTGTATATGCAGCTACCCCTAATTAAGGTATGCTCTACTCGCATGGTCTCCACCGTATATACGCAGTCCCTTGTCCAGTGTCGCATGTCGTATGTATATCAATGCTACGTTTGCATAAAACTATCATCATTGTGTTACGTAAGCGTTTGGACTGCCATTCTAGATCCTACTAGATTCTGTCATCAAATAATGCCCTCTAGTCCATGGTACACCACCCAAAGCGACATGAGTGTACCTCGACCTTTCCCCACGTACGTATCGTCAATCGTACTCGATGTCTATTTGCACATGTTCTCTATATGTGCACCCGAGTCCCGTGGCAGGGCTAATCAAGAAACATGAAACTCGGTTGGGAGCTTTCAGATATCTGCCGAATGCAGATGCTAAGGTCTGCTTTTACAGTGGTTACGGTCCCACTACACCCCTCCTTCAACTAATGAAAGACACCCTAGAATATCAAGAATGAGAACTGTAACCCCGGCCCCCTATGTCCTTCAATTTTATTGGCCAGCCTCACCCATAACTAGATAGAAAAGTATATGGTCTTTTGGAGTTCTCCACCTTTCCGCTTCACGTAGTGATTGAAGATGGTAGGTAGACGAGGAGTTGCTATCACAAGGCACTAACTGGTCTCGCCGAATCACGCTGGTCCATCTTAGTCTTTTGATTGCCTCTTGTTTTGCAACTAATGCATACTCATTGGTCCTTCCCACACAGACCTAACCTCTGTGAGCACAGGCGTATCATCTCCCACTCACAAAGGGATACCAAGAGTACCCTCACGTCCCCAGAAGCCACGTGCTTCGTAACCCAGTCCCTTGGAGCCTTCTGCATGATCAGATGGGCATTCGCTCCCCCTTGCGCCCTACGGCATTGTGATGATCTATCGTGTTTGGTTATTCATCCTGTAATAACCCGGAAATCTAAGCCAATTTAAAAAATTTATTTTGGAAATTTTGATGAATATTGAATATTTAAAATGAATTAGTTTAAATAATAACGACGAGAAATTTATTTTGAATAGAATTCGAACGTATATATTTATTTGAATCGTCATTAGAGTATAAATATTTATTTTAAATTATAAAAGGAGTTGAAAATGACCGGCTGTGTAGTTTCATGCTACACACCCGTCTTCCTCCAAAAAGGAATTGAAAATGGCGCGGTAGTTCGAAAATTCGATTTCAAATTTCAAGTGAATGAACAGGATTCAAAATAAACCAGATTTTTGCGAAACCAAAAATATTTGAATCTATTTAAAAATACCTTTCCAACGAATCTGAAAAAAAATTCATAGCGGGAATCAAAAGTTACATCCAGTTGAAAATTCAGAATAGCCACGATGGAATTTTGGCCCTTAAAAATAGCAATTTTGCGAACGACCTTGGTTTTCGACGAAACCACTTTTGTTGGATCCGGGAAGTCAAATTATTGCTAGGTTTCAAAATTCATAATTTTCTGAATCAATATGTGAGCGTGGCGAAGTTAAACGTGTTTCAATAGTTTTAATCAACTTCGATCGACCAGAAAATGGCCATTTTTCAAATGGTCTCAGAATTTGACGAAATTAGTTTTGTTAGGACTGTATCGTTAATACGAAGCTAGAAAATATTTTTTGGGAATTTTTAGAGCCCGTATGTGGCCCCGGAAAATTGAAATGCACGTCCAAATTCAATATATAGATTTATATTTTGATTTTGACGAAAAATGATTGAAACGATCGAACCAGCTTACGGTACCTATCCCATTTTGTTCGGGATGGGGGTAATTAGCTATGGATGTCAGTTGGTGGGTTCGATTTAGAGTTCGAAATAAAAGGGCACTTTATGAAAAAATAAATTAAATAAAATTAAATATAAAATATCCCCTTCTCTCCTTAACCCCCCTCTCTCTTCCTCCCGTTGACTCCTTAGAAAAAAAGAAAAAAATGCGGTCGACATCCCCCTCAGGCGCGCGCCTACCCACCAATGGCGACGCCGTCGAGACCCCCTCCCCCCTCCTCCTGACATTCTCTCTCCTCCCTTCCCCCTCTTGTCTTCGTTAAAGTCGCGAGCCCCTTACCCTAACACCCCAAAACCAAAGCAAACCCCTACGCCTGCAGCCACCACCGCCTTGGCCTTGCCCAGCCCTCCGCCGACCATCCTAGCCCCTCCCCTACCACCAACAGCTGGCGGTGGAAGTCCCCTCCACCAAAGATTTGAATTTTGCAAAAGACAAGGTGAGATTTTAATTATTTTCTTTTCTTTTATGAAGTCAATTTAGTTAATTTAGCTATTAAACACCATAAAAATTCGATTTTTATATTAGTGAAGCATTGATTTTTAAATAACATGAAGCATTGAGTTTTAAACAACATGAAGAAGTGATTTTTATTTGTTTAAAAATTTGATTTTTATGATTAGGAAAATATGATTTTTATATAGTAGAGATTATGAAAATAGAATTTTTATTTATGTAGAGAATAAAAATATAATTTTTATATATGGAGCGAAATAAAAATCTGATTTTTATTATATATGTGTTAAGAGAGAAATGTGATTTTTTGTAGCGTCGAAATAAAAATTCAATCTTTATATAAGAGGTAGGAATATAAAAATATAATTTTTATATAGGAAGGAGCGTTGTAAAAATATATGAAGTAGAAATTAAAATGTGATTTTTATTTATTTGAATGAAGCGATAAAAACATGCTTTCTATATATGTAGCGAACATGGACGACGAAAGTGACAAAAGGCGAGCACGGCGAAGATTTCCTACATAAGAAGAGTCGCGGCGTTTGGTTTAGCTCTTGGTGAGACCTCCTCACTTTTGTTTATTTTCTAGTTGAAATATATACTAGGATGCAAAAGGTGCTTAGCAGCACCCGATACCCGTTGTCCACAGACCATGGACGACTTGTGTGATTGTTTACGTTGTGAAATTTGACTGTTGATTGTGATGTGATAAATATATATATTCATGTGTTGAAATAAAATATATATATTCATGTGTTGAAATAAAATATATATTATTGAAATAAAATATATATTCATGTGTTGAAATAAAATATATATTCATGTGTTGAAGTAAAATAAATATTCATTTACAAATCGAACGATTTGTTTATGTACACCGATTTGACTGATATTGATTGGGAAGATAAATTTTCCACATCGCCCAACTGCACAAATAAAATATGTGTTTGATTGATTGAAACCCCACACGGGTGTTGGGATGATATTGACGTACACTAATCCTGATTGTTTAGTTGTATGTCAATCGATGGGTTGACAGACTGTGTAAGCGTAAATTATTTATATTTAATGCTTATGCAGTTGTATGGTGCACTCTGGATGATGGTTGATGATTTATCATTGCTATTATATACATGTGTTGTAGGGAATCCATATAATTAACATTATATGGTAGTTCGATGGCCAAATCAATGCTTGTCCAAATCATTGCTATTATATACATGTGTTGTAGGGAATCCATATAATTAACGTTTGGATTTGGAATGATGTCCAAATCAAATTTGGAAATGGTCGCTGTAAGTGCAGTTCGATGGCCGTTGATGGAAATCGACTGTACGGGCCTTGATAAAATTATTAAAAATAGTAATAATTTGTTTAAAATCATAAGAAATGATTTGGAAAGAATTGGGATGAAAAACTCCATCTTTGAAAAGATAAAATAGATTTTTATCGAAATGAAATAGTTTTGAATTAGAGTTATAATCCCTTTTATTTTTAAAATAAATAAAGTGGATTTGAAATGGTTTTGAAAATAACCAGAATTTCCAATATATAAAGTGGAAATGGATTTGAATCGAAATTTTCTTTGGAATATTTCGATGTTGGATTTCGTGATTATACAAATATTGTTATGGAAATTTGAAAGATATATTTATATCGTTATTTCCAATACGATATTTGTTGGTCGTAGAATTTGATATTGAATACAAGCCGATATATTTTCTATTCAGAGCCTTGTATTTAATATCAAATGGGATTTGGGTTTGTCGTGAATGGTGTCTTCATTAACACTTTTCTTAAACCCAGTTGAGAAAAAGATTAAATCTTTTTATTAGATTTAATGAAGTATACCAATTAAATGATATTTAATTGGAATTGAATTTGAATTGATTTTGGGTTTATCGTGAACCGTGTTTTAAATGACATTGGTTCTTTAACCTAGTTAAAGACATGATATGGTTTCCTAAGTTAAACAATCATTAATATGATTTTTGGGAAGATTAAAACCAAGTGGAGTTTTAAAGAATCTTTAAGTAGATTGAGATGACCGAGAATGGAGTATCACCAGTTTTGCTCCAGGCGATAGTTAAATCATTAATTAGATTTGAACGTGAAATGGTAATTGAATTTACCGATAACACCGTGGTGTTAGATATGAAGTATGACCAGTTTTACTTCATGGGATGAATAGGTTGGAATTGGGAAATAAAATAAATGATCACTTTGGTGTGGTTCGCTAATCCAGACTAATTTGAATTGATATTCAAAGGAAGATTAAAGAATAAATTTAAAGAATTTATCTTTGATAAAATTAATGGGAACCTTTCCCAAAGTATAAGAATATTTGAACAAAAAAATATATTCTGAATTGGAATGAGGCGTATGTTGTATTTGTGTAACACTTGTTTATTATATACGGGAGTTATTCAGAAAGACTGGGTTTATCCCATTCTGAATAACTGATTCGATAATGTGTCGAGGATGAAGACTGTGGTCGAAGACCGAAGGTCTTCACATTGTTTGGGTGATTACTGATGATCTTGATTGGGCTGTACACCCAAGAGGAGGGAATCAGTTGGTGATCGTCCAGACGTACTTGGAGATCGATGGATATGCGAGGTACAAGGTGCCTCTGGTTTCGTTCAGACCCAGAACGAACTTGTAAATGGACTATGTGTATGACATTGGATTTTATTCTGTTTGATTGATTTCTATTAAATATATATCTGTTTGGCGGCAGAGAATTTATTCTCTTGCTTAACGTCCTTCTCTGAGACGTACGAGCTCAGGGGTTATATATTGATGGATATCAATCGCATGGAGTTAATTGCCTGTGTGGCATGCCTAAGTGGAAAATGATCAAGGCTTTGTTGAAAATCAAAGTCTTGTGGTTGATGATCAAAGCACCGCCTGTGTGGCATAGCTTTGTGTAGCGTTAATTCGCGAGCCTCACACCCCGGTTGTGAACCAGAAACGGGAGAGGACCTCAGGGAGGGCATGCGTTTCTTTCTAGCTAGGGTGGTGTCAGTGACCTACCAGCCCTGACATTTATTTTATTTTCACCTGTGTGGTTGTTGGATTGCGAGGCGCCTCGGATATATCGGTGACTGTGTGGAGTCGTTGGAGTCATTTGGCTCATCTACGCCCCAAAGGGCGGGGAAACGCAGTGTTCAGGCATTTTAATCCACATCGGTGGACTGGCCCTGACGATCCAAGGTTCACTCGAGCTTTGATCCTGAGACATGGTAGGTTAGATTGTCTCGAATCGGTGAGGACTATCTTTTGCCTCAGTTCACAGATGGAAATCCAACTTCCAATACGTGACTTTGCGGTTTTGATTGTAGAGCCTAGTATGGAGACATGATATATGGTACCCATGACGTCTATGATTGATATTTATGATTGAAATTATTTTGACACCATACACTTATAGTAAAAATAAAACATGAAATTTAGCGTATCAAGCATTCTTTGTCTATTATAAGGTAAAACCCTATCCTTCGGCTTGTGTTGCATTGTGAGATGGGACCTGGGTCTTATAATAGCTTCATCGTTCTTTATTTAGCATTGCGCTATTGTTTTATTCATTTTTATTCTTGGGAGGAAACCCGTTCCGTGTTACACGGCGTGTCCCCTTGATTTACCTAACTTTAAAATAAAGATTAATAACTGTTTTAGTTCTCACACCAGTCACATGACTGACCTGGAGTATATTGTATTAACCTAAAATCCCGGTGCCCTTATTTTCCACACGGGCAGCTAGTAGTTTTGGTTTTGCAGATTTATATTCACAGGATCCTGATTTACAGCTGGAACGATATCCGGAAAGCTCTGTATCCGTATATCTCTCTCAGTTGTGTATTGTGTTATTTTTCCGCTACGATGAATTGTAATGTATTGTAAGCTCTGATATTTATTGAATGTGTAATATTTATTCATATGCTGTATATTCTTGTATTCTGATGGTGTTGTTGTAATAAGCAATGAAATGTTCTTCTGTTTGTGTCCCAATGTGGCTTGTTCTCAGAGGAATCCGGGCTTTCCTTACCGGGGAAGTTACAGGTTCTTATATTTGGTATCAGAGCTTTGGTTTACAAAGCTCGAGAACAAGACACATTAGAACCATACAATAGAATTAATCAGAGATTGGATTAGTAATATCCAATAGGAATGACTTGTTAGAGATAGGATCAGTAGTATCCTAGAACGAGTGTGAAAAGTGATGTTTTTAAAAAATAAAAGTGAAAACAAGTTTTGTTTTGAAAATTTAAATCAATTATTCATATTTGAATATTATTTTTATATTGATTTGGACAATCAAGTATATAAAGATTTTGCGTATGCGTCTAATCCGCGTGTATTTGAAGTTTTAACATACTGGATGGATATAGAATTACACTCTAAGTCACCCGAGGGTGATTCCGATGATTGATATATCATCATCAGAATTTATATTCGAGTGCCGAAAGTGGGATATCTATATATTTCCAATTGACTGATGTGAGAACCAAAATATAGTTAGAATATATTGATGTGACTTAGCATCAAGAATATGATTTTCTGTATATATATCAAGTTATGAATTTGAAAAGATAATCAACTAATTGATTGCTGATTGTGTTGTTTGATTATTGGTTGATTAATTAAAATTTGAACCATTTAGCCAAATTGTATCAAATAGTGAATTGTGTTGAAAATTAGTCGCATTTGCATGCATATACATGTACTTACATTGAACAGGTCATAGCAAGGAGGCCAGAGCAGAAGAATAAAATTGTTTGCCTGAAAAATAGGTACATGTTTACAAATTTATTGGGTTTGGATGATTTTATGAGCCGATTGGCTGTTTCTTTTTCTTTTTGGATTGGTGAGGGACATGGGAGGCTATTTGAAATATCCCGAAGCTCCCAGTGCAGGGGAGGTTATGGCGAAATTTTTCGAAAATTTAGGGTGTTAGCCAAATTTTTGAAAAAATTGAAAAGTTCTTAGAAACTGAAAAGTTGAAGAACTTAAGCCGTAATGAAAATAATGAAAGTTGAGTTGGTTTGTAAAACAACTTTAGGCTTCGTTCCTTTTCGGGGACGAAAAGTTTTAAGTGGGGGAGATTGTAATAACCCGGAAATCTGAGCCAATTTAAAAATTTTATTTTGGCAATTTTGATGAATATTGAAGATTTAAAATGAATTATTTTAAATAATAACGACGAGAAATTTATTTTGAATAGAATTCGAACGTATATATTTATTTGAATCGTTGTTAGAGTATAAATATTTATTTTAAATTATAAAAGGAACTGAAAATGGCGCGGTAGTTCGAAAATTCGATTTCAAATTTCAAGTGAATGTACAGGATTCAAAATAAACCGGATTTTAGAGAAACCAAAAATATTTGAATCTATTTAAAAATTTCTTTCCAACGAATCCGAAAAATCAAAATTTCATAGCGGGAATCAAAAGTTATGTCCAGTTGAAAATTCAGAATAGTCGTTGTGGAATTCTGGCCCTTAAAAATAGTAATTTTGCGAACAACCTCGGTTTTCGACGAAACCGCTTTTGTTGGATCCGGGACGTCAAATTATTGCTAGGTTTCAAATTCATAATTTTCTGAATCAATATGTGAGCGTGGCGAAGTTAAACGTGTTTTAACAGTTTCAGTCAATTTCGATCGACCAGAAAATGGCCATTTTTCAAACAATCTCAGAATTTGATGAAATTAGTTTTGTTAGGACCGTATCGTTAATACGAAGCTAGAAAATATTTTTTTGGGAATTTCTAGAGCCCGTATGTGGCCCTGGAAAATTGAAATGCACGTTCAAATTCAATATATAGATTTATATTTTGATTTTGACGAAAAATGATTGAAATGATCGAACCAGCTTACAATACCTATCCCATTGTGTTAGGAATGGGGGTAATTAGCTACGGACGACAGTCAGTGGGTTTGATTTAGAGTTCGAAATAAAAGGGTACTTTATGGAAAATTAAATTAAATATAAAACATCCCCTTCTCTCCTTAACCACCCTCTCTCTTCCTCCCGTTGACTTATCGTAAAAAGAAAAGAAAAAAAACGCAATCGACACCCCCCTCAAGCGCGTGCCTCCCCACCAACGGCGACGTCGTCGAGACCACCTACCCCTCCTCCTAACGTTCTCTCTCCTCCCTTCCCCCTCTTGTCTTCGTTAAAGCCGCGAGCCCCTTACCCTAACACCCCAAAACCGAAGCAAACCCCTACACCCACAGCCACCTACGCCTTGGCCTTGCCCATCCCTCCGCCGACTGTAACACCCCACATCCGTTAGTGTCACTCACAAAGGGAATGCACTAAGTTCTGTAGAGCATTTAGGGTAAAAGATGCAGATAAGTTACAAGACAGACATAAATTAAACAGCGGAAAATAAAACTTTGCTTTATTGATAAAATAATTTGTACAATGATTTCTTTACAATATCAGAGTATCATCTGTCTTACAAAATAAAGAAGCATAAAACAACCTTTATATTCCCCAATTTTAGCAAGAGCCAGCCATAGCATCTGATAAGAGAATCCAAGCAAACTTCGACAAATCTTCAAGCTGGGAAAGAGTGACAGTCCAACTTAACCTAAGCTATACTATTCCCTCCTTTACTACCTGGGGGGGGGGGGAACGGAAGAAAAGAAGACGAAAGAAAAACAGAGTCAGACATAAAGCCTGAGTAAGTTCAGTAACTTCTAGCATATGAACATGGAACAACAACAAAACGACATGAATTAACTGATTACAAGATAACACCATGATGATAGGGTTGGCAAGATTAGACAAGATTAACACAAGATATGCTAAGCTAAGATAAACTGGATATGCTCTAATACTTTCGCCGCTTCGCTATTTCCTTGTTATACAGGTTTCTATATCTCTGCACCGCCTAACTAGTGTCCCATCTAGTAACGATAACGTGATCCCAATCCCTGTAGTTTCCATCGCCTTCAGGCATACATTTATTATTTGTTACTTGGATCTAATCTAGGGTTTTCTATCAAGTGCTTTCTAGTTTCAACTAGATTTTACGCTATCTGCTGAACGCTTCTCGGATTCAGGGTTTATGCCCCCTAGTCCAATCGATGCCCCCAAGTCTAGGACACACTACCTAGAGTGGTATATGTTCCTATACTTCCCCACGCATGTATCGTGAACCGTTATCGCTTGTCTAGATGCACATGTCCTGTAATGTGCAGTCCGAGTCCTGTGTCAGGGCAAGTCAAGGAATATAGAACTCGGTCGGGAGCTTTCAGATATCTGCCGATGCAGATGCTAAGGTCTGTTTTTATTCTAGTGGCTATGGTCCCACTTGACCCCTCCCTCAACTAATGAAAGGCACACCTTGTAAAATGAGAACTATACGCCGGCCCCCGGTGCCCCACTATCCTATGGCCATCCGCAACCATAACTAGATAGCAAGTATATGGCCTTTTGGAGTTCTCCGCCTTCCCGCTTCACGTATCTCGATTGACTCAAGATGGATGGTGGACGACGAGTCGCTATCACAGGGCTACCGTTTGCTCGCTGAATCACGCCGATCCATCCTAGTCTTTAGGTTACCATGTATTGCAACCAAGGCATACTCCTGGTTCATCTATGCAGACCTTAACCTCTGTGGGCCCAGGCGGATCATCTGCAGCCTTACAGAGGGATACCAAGAGTACCCTCACGTCCCCTCGAAGCCTCGGGCTTCATAACCCAATTCGTTGGAGCCTTCTTTTTAATCAGACGGACGTTCGCTCCTCCTCGTGTTATACTAAGAATTACTACTTTGTTTTGTCAACTAAGGTTTACCACTTAGTTTCCAGAATCGTTGTTTTCTTAACTAAGGTTTACTACTTAGTTCTCTTTCCCGTCAATTTGGATTGGTTAAGTGTCATTAGTCACTTCAAGCTAACTTAACCCCCTTCATTTATCCTGTTAAACTGGTTAAGTGTTATTAGTAATTCGTGTTGACTTAACCCGACCACAAACCAAGTTATATTGGTTAAGTATTCCTTATTACTTAACCCTACCCATTATCCTGTATTGGTTAAGTGTTCCTTTTTAACTTAACCTTGCCCGTCTGTTTTCACTAACATGTTATTAATGGTTAAGGATTGTCCCTTCATGTTTTAGACTTAGCCTTATTCCTTTATCACCACCTGATGGTTAAGTGTTCAAGTTTACTTAACCCTACGGTCTAGCCCAGCTAACATATCAAATTGGCTAAGTTTATTAACTTTACTTAACCCCACCTTCTTAGTCTAGTTAACATGTTAATTTGGCTAAGTGTTTTCTTAGTTACTTAACCCCTACAAATCTTGTCTTGCTACCTTGAGTTTGGTTAAGTGTCTCTATGGACTTAGCCCTCTCATCCTAGCTTAACTGTGTTGAGTTGGTTAAGTGTTCCTATGGACTTAACCCTCTCATTCTAGCTCAACTGTATTAAGTGTCAGTCTGAACCTATCCCCACCCATTAGTTTAGTTATCATGTTGAACTAGTTAAGTGTCTTAATTAACTTAACCCTACCATTCTTGTTCTAGCTTTAACTAAATAGATTAAAGCCGCAACCACTCACATTAGACAGATATTGTTGCGAATACTGGATGTGCCGGTTGGTTCCGGGCAGGTTTACATCACAACTCAGTCTAACCTCGGGTCAAGTTCAAAGGGTCTTGATTAATTTTCAAATCAGGTTTTGAAAGTAACCGTCTCGTCCGTCGGATCAGTTAGGGATAGCCAGCGAGAGCAGGAAACTTGTATTTTCCAAACCCAAGCATAGACACTATCCTCTCTGTCACCCTAGAACTTTCTGGTGTTTCATTAAAAGAGATGTCGTTAATAAATCTTTAATTTGTCTAAATTTACATTTCTCATTTAGGACAAATTCTATAAGTAAATTATTCCTAATTTACTTATTTCCCAATTACTCTTTTAATGTAATTTGTCTACATTTATTTCTATGGCCCATTTCCCCCTCTATATCATATTTATGCTTTTTGGTATGTAAACTATACCAAATTAAGTGTCACTAACCATGATTTTGCTAAACCTGACAGTTATTCCCAATTATGGCCAATTTCACATTTATTCCAATATACTTATCGTGCCAAATTAGCTAATCCAATTCCGATTCAACATTCTAATTCACGTCAAACTAGACTTATTACTCTAGTTCACTATTCATGTAAATGCTAGATTTACACGTCAATACTAGGTTCAAATTACACATCTTATAATTTATGTCAAATTTATCCAATTTGCATTCCTATGAACATGCCATAATACATGTTCCCAATTTATGCCAATTTTCAAGTTAAACTACGTTTTTAGTAAATTTCATGTTTTTCCCAAACCGCATTCCCATCGTTCGTATAATCGTGATTCAGTCTAGATTATAAATAAAGCTAGGTTCGTAGAAAATAAGGAATGAACCAAAGATGCTATGCAACAGATAGACATACTAACTGGCATAAAGAGGGTTGAACAACGACGTCGGTTCAAGAACATGGGTAGACCTAACTTAATAGGTAAATTCCCAAGGTCTAAAACCAAAGAAAACCAAGAATAGACAGAATAGAGACATAGGTTCAAGAACATGGGTAGACCTAACTTAATAGGTAAATTCCCAAGGTCTAAAACTAACGAAAACCAAGGATAGACAGAATAGAAAGATCAGGTTTAGACCCAATTTCACAGCAACACTTTCCTAGTCAGAAATCATAGGTGTTTAGTCACAGTTGTCCTTGTTATTTCATAGGCAATAGTTTATGTTTCCAAATCAAAAGCATAAGCTTAGTCAAGGAAATAATTCTCATAGTCACAGTCATAGGCAATGTCCATAGTCATAGGCAATGTTCATAGTCATAGGCAACGTTCATAGTCATAGGCAACGTTCATAGTCAAAGAGGCATATGGTTCTAAGGTCCATAGTTTCATAGTCACAGTCTTATTTGTCCTTGAATCATAACAGTTCTTGATTAGGTCCAAGAATATAGGCATTGATTCGAATAGAAAGAGAGAGAGAGATTTGGCATATTCTTTTATTCCTTTAATTTCATGTCACGAACAAAGAAAAACGTTCAAATCTAAAAATAACCGACTTACAGAGATTTAGATTTGAAAAGAAAGATGGTGTTGCTATGATTCGTACGACGTTAGCCTTTGATCCTTATCTTGAAGCTTTAATCTTGATTCGAATCTCTTCTTGAAAGTCTTTGAGCAGCATCTCCTCGTCTTGATTTATTATATACATATTATTCTATTTATTATTTATTTTAAGTGGAGGAGAAGAAGCCATGTTCACTCAGAATCTTTGCAGCATAAGGGTAGAGAAGAATTGTGAATAGATGAGGAGACTAGTGCTGTTTATATAGTTGCTCAAGACCTTATCGTACACGCAGCGCTGAGTCAGCATTGAACCTAGTTAAGAAAATAGTCCAGGTTCGCAGATGAATCTAGCCAAATCTTATCGTACATGCAGTGCTAAGTCAGCATTGGGTCCCACAAGCTGTTTTGGCGCAGAAATTTGATTTTCGAACTTTTGAATTTCTGGAATTTATTTAACTATTTTATTCACATGAAATATTCTTATATGTATACAATTCCTTTAACGACCATTTTACGCGTACATATATATGCACAACTTTCATTTTATTTTCCAAATTCAAACGATGTTGCACCGTTATTTAATTCTTGCCATATTTCATTTACTCTAGCCTTATCTTAAATTTTATCTTTCGTATACATATATTTCTGCATATATATATATATATATTCTCATGTATATACATATATTTTCTTTATTTCCTTATATGTACGTTCTTATCCTTTCAAATTTTTAATTTGTATATATACATATATTTGCATGTTCAGTTGGCCCTCTTTAAAATAGAGATAAAAATTATGCTGCCGCCGGGGTTCGAACCCCCGACCTCCATGTTACAAATCCAATGCCTTAACCAACTGAGCTACAAAGTCTTTTGTTAATAAGTCTTAGAACAATGATAATTATTGTTCTTTCCTTACTTCTCTTTTTCATGTTAGTTACAATACTTAAATTAAACCAATGCATGAATCTTTTTCTTTTAATGTTAATGCATTATGTTTGCAAATCAGTGCATGCAACATATTTACATCGCATGCAAACAATCCTTTCTTTCTTTCATATATTAATTAATTTTTATTATACATCACCATATTAATCCTATCTGTGGATATATATACACATTTTTAATTACATTAAAAATACGGGGTGTTACATTCTCCCACCCTTAAAGAATTTCGTCCCCGAAATTCGATAAGAGTAAAATAGATAATCCCTCGCAACATCCAATAAGTGTTCATCCATTTATTGTAGCATTGTGCACAATTACAAAGTGAATTACATCACAGCAAAGCATGTATGCCTACTTTGGATCCACCTATATGTATGCAAATTTTAAAAACTCTTTCAAATCATGATGCTCACATCCTAAATATACTTGCAGTTCTATATGAATGCAATATTTTTGAAAAATTAAAACATTTTTCACCCAAATTTTCCCATACTCTTACAAAATAAGAGCATAGTTCATCCAATTGTCGCATCCAAAACCCTACCAACCATCATTAAATTCGAAATTTAGAAAAATCTAATTTTCCAAATTCGATTTCTTATGTTATGAAAACAGAAAAATCCACATCCTCTGTTTTTCTTTTCTAATTGCACTTGGATTTTTACATAACTATTCTATAAAGATTTCCTATTTTCCTGTCCAAGTACAACCACATTAGAAAGCTCCCTTTTCTATTTTAACTTATCTTGGAGTAATTTCATATTTATTCATCTTTTTCTTAAAATTTTCATTTTCTTTTCCCATCTTGCTTTGTTGCTTGATTGATTCAGTTGTTTTCTTTGTTAGTTAGGCTAGTCTTCTTCTTAAGTTTATTTTTCAACCAAGCTCTTCTATTTTCAACTCAAACTGTATCCTACACAGCTACAGCTATGGGCAATGCATCTTAGGACTATGCCACGAGTCCACTCAACAGTATCTATACACTTGCTTGCCCTTCTAAAAATCTTGTTCCCCGTTCTTGCCCTTGTCCTTAATTATATGCCCAATCATACCCTAGTAAAGATACTTCCTCTTGTCTTAGGTTTTATAATTTCTTCCTCCTCCATGAGCTAAATCTACATCCATGAATTCCTCATCCTAGGGTTGTGCTCCTTAGCCAAACTCCTCATCCTCCTCCATGTAATCATGTTGACAAATCTCTCGAAAGCTGCTTCCATCGTATAGAAATCCCTATAAGCTTGAAAGAAAACTGGCCGTAAGTGAAACAACCACAGCCCTAGATGGAAGTCGGGTACTACTTTGCCCTTCGATGAGGTTACCTCCCAGAAAGCAAGGAGCCCCAGAGACTCAAGGAAGAAGGAGATAAGAATTCAAACAAAGGAAGAGAAGATAATGCGTATGGCTTTGGGGAATATGCCTTTAAAACAATTCTTTTCTTTTGAAAATGCTTCTTTTAAAACCGTTTTGAAAATAATTTTTCAAATCCTTTATCTGATCCGGTAACCTTCAGCTCTGATACCACGTGTAACACCCCACGTCCGTTAGTGTCACTCACAAAGGGAATGCACTAAGTTCTGTGGAGCATTTAGGGTAAAAGATGCAGATAAATTACAAGACAGACAGAAATTAAACAGCGGAAAATAAAACTTTGCTTTATTGATAAAATAATTTGTACAATGATTTCTTTACAATATCAGAGTATCATCTGTCTTACAAAATAAAGAAGCATAAAACAACATTTATATTCCCCAATTTTAGCAAGAGCCAGCCATAGCATCTGATAAGAGAATCCAAGCAAACTTCGACGAATCTTCAAGTTGGGAAAGAGTGACAGTCCAACTTAACCTAAGCTATACTATTCCCTCCTTTACTACCTGGGGTGGGGGGGGGGAAGAAAAGAAGACGAAAGAAAAAACAGAGTCAGACATAAAGCCTGAGTAAGTTCAGTAACTTCTAGCATATGAACATGGAACAACAACAAAACGACATGAATTAACTGATTACAAGATAACACCATAATGATAGGGTTGGCAAGATTAGACAAGATTAACACAAGATATGCTAAGCTAAGATAAACTGGATATGCTCTAATACTTTCGCCGCTTCGCTATTTCCTTGTTATACTGGTTTCTATATCTCTGCACCGCCTAATTAGTGTCCCATCTAGTAATGATAACGTGATCCCAATCCCTGTAGTTTCCATCGCCTTCAGGCATACATTTATTATTTGTTACCTGGATCTAATCTAGGGTTTTCTATCAAGTGCTTTCTAGTTTCAACTAGAGTTTACGCTATCTGCTGAACGCTTCTCGGATTCAGGGTTTATGCCCCCTAGTCCAATCGATGCCCCCAAGTCTAGGACACACTACCTAGAGTGGTATATGTTCCTATACTTCCCCACGCATGTATCGCGAACCGTTATCGCTTGTCTAGATGCACATGTCCTGTAATGTGCAGTCCGAGTCCTGTGTCAGGGCAAGTCAAGGAATATAGAACTCGGTCGGGAGCTTTCAGATATCTGCCGATGCAGATGCTAAGGTCTGTTTTTATTCTAGTGGCTATGGTCCCACTTGACCCCTCCCTCAACTAATGAAAGGCACACCTTGTAAAATGAGAACTATACGCCGGCCCCCGGTGCCCCACTATCCTATGGCCATCCGCAGCCATAACTAGATAGCAAGTATATGGTCTTTTGGAGTTCTCCGCCTTCCCTCTTCACGTATCTCGATTGACTCAAGATGGATGGTAGACGACGAGTCGCTATCACAGGGCTACCGTTTGCTCGCCGAATCACGCCGATCCATCCTAGTCTTTAGGTTGCCATGTATTGCAACCAAGGCATACTCCTGGTTCTTCTACGCAGACCTTAACCTCTGTGGGCCTAGGCGGATCATCTGCAGCCTCACAGAGGGATACCAAGAGTACCCTCACGTCCCCTCGAAGCCTCGGGCTTCGTAACCCAATTCGTTGGAGCCTTCTTTTTAATCAGACGGACGTTCGCTCCTCCTCGTGTTATACTAAGAATTACTACTTAGTTTTGTCAACTAAGGTTTACCACTTAGTTTCCAGAATCATTGTTTTCTTAACTAAGGTTTACTACTTAGTTCTCTTTCCCGTCAATTTGGATTGGTTAAGTGTCATTAGTCACTTCAAGCTAACTTAACCCACTTCATTTATCCTGTTAAACTGGTTAAGTGTTATCAGTAATTCATGTTGACTTAACCCGACCACAAACCAAGTTATATTGGTTAAGTATTCCTTATTACTTAACCCTACCCATTATCCTGTATTGGTTAAGTGTTCCTTTTTAACTTAACCTTGCCCGTCTGTTTTCACTAACATGTTATTAATGGTTAAGTATTGTCCCTTCATGTTTTAGACTTAGCCTTATTCCTTTATCACCACCTGATGGTTAAGTGTTCAAGTTTACTTAACCCTACGGTCTAGCCCAGCTAACATATCAAATTGGCTAAGTTTATTAACTTTACTTAACCCCACCTTCTTAGTCTAGTTAACATGTTAATTTGGCTAAGTGTTTTCTTAGTTACTTAACCCCTACAAATCTTGTCTTGCTACCTTGAGTTTGGTTAAGTGTCTCTATGGACTTAGCCCTCCCATCCTAGCTTAACTGTGTTGAGTTGGTTAAGTGTTCCTATGGACTTAACCCTCTCATTCTAGCTCAACTGTATTAAGTGTCAGTCTGAACCTATCCCCACCCATCAGTTTAGTTATCATGTTGAACTAGTTAAGTGTCTTAGTTAACTTAACCCTACCATTCTTGTTCTAGCTTTAACTAAATAGATTAAAGCCGCAACCACTCACATTAGACAAATATTGTTGCGAATACTGGATGTGCCGGTTGGTTCCGGGCAGGTTTACATCGCAACTCAGTCTAACCTCAGCTCAAGTTCAAAGGGTTTTGATTAATTTTCAAATCAGGTTTTGAAAGTAACTGTCTCGTCCGTCGGATCAGTTAGGGATAGCCAGCGAGAGCAGGAAACTTGTATTTTCCAAACCCAAGCATAGACACTATCCTCTCTGTCACCCTAGAACTTTCTGGTGTTTCATTAAAAGAGATGTCGTTAATAAATCTTTAATTTATCTAAATTTACATTTCTCATTTGGGACAAATTCTATAAGTAAATTATTCCTAATTTACTTATTTCCCAATTACTCTTTTAATGTAATTTGTCTACATTTATTTCTATAGCCCATTTCCCCCTCTATATCATATTTATGCTTTTTGGTATGTAAACTATACCAAATTAAGTGTCACTAACCATGATTTTGCTAAACCTGACAGTTATTCCCAATTATGGCCAATTTCACATTTATGCCAATATACTTACCGTGCCAAATTAGCTAATCCAATTCCGATTCAACATTCTAATTCACGTCAAACTAGACTTATTACTCTAGTTCACTATTCATGTAAATGCTAGATTTACACGTCAATACTAGGTTCAAATTACACATCTTATAATTTATGTCAAATTTATCCAATTTGCATTCCTATGAACATGCCATAATACATGTTCCCAATTTATGCCAATTTTCAAGTTAAACTACGTTTTTAGTAAATTTCATGTTTTTCCCAAACCGCATTCCCATCGTTCGTATAATCGTGATTCAGTCTAGATTATAAATAAAGCTAGGTTCGTAGAAAATAGGGAATGAACCAAAGATGCTATGCAACAGATAGACATACTAACTGGCATAAAGAGGGTTGAACAACGACGTCGGTTCAAGAACATGGGTAGACCTAACTTAATAGGTAAATTCCCAAGGTCTAAAACCAAAGAAAACCAAGAATAGACAGAATAGAGACATAGGTTCAAGAACATGGGTAGACCTAACTTAATAGGTAAATTCCCAAGGTCTAAAACTAACGAAAACCAAGGATAGACAGAATAGAAAGATCAGGTTTAGACCCAATTTCACAGCAACACTTTCCTAGTCAGAAATCATAGGTGTTTAGTCACAGTTGTCCTTGTTATTTCATAGGCAATAGTTTATGTTTCCAAATCAAAAGCATAAGCTTAGTCAAGGAAATAATTCTCATAGTCACAGTCACAGTCATAGGCAATGTCCATAGTCATAGGCAATGTTCATAGTCATAGGCAACGTTCATAGTCATAGGCAACGTTCATAGTCAAAGAGGCATATGGTTCTAAGGTCCATAGTTTCATAGTCACAGTCTTATTTGTCCTTGAATCATAACAGTTCTTGATTAGGTCCAAGAATATAGGCATTGATTCGAATAGAAAGAGAGAGAGAGATTTGGCATATTCTTTTATTCCTTTAATTTCATGTCACGAACAAAGAAAAACGTTCAAATCTAAAAATAACTGACTTACAGAGATTTAGATTTGACAAGAAAGATGGCGTTGCTATGATTCGTGTGACGTTAGCCTTTGATCCATATCTTGAAGCTTTAATCTTGATTCGAATCTCTTCTTGAAAGTCTTTGAGCAGCATCTCCTCGTCTTGATTTATTTTATATATATTATTCTATTTATTATTTAATTTAAGTGGAGGAGAAGAAGCCATGCTCACTCAGAATCTTTGCAGCATAAGGGTAGAGAAGAATTGTGAATAGAGGAGGAGACTAGTGCTGTTTATATAGTTGCTCAAGACCTTATCGTACACGCAGCGCTGAGTCAGCATTGAACCTAGTTAAAAAAATAGTCCAGGTTCGCAGATGAATCTAGCCAAATCTTATCGTACATGCAGTGCTAAGTCAGCATTTGGTCCCACAAGCTGTTTTGGCGCAGAAATTTGAATTTCAAATGTTTGAATTGTTTTGGCGTAGAAATTTGATTTTCGAACTTTTGAATTTCTGGAATTTATTTAACTGTTTTATTCACATGAAATATTCTTATATGTATGCAATTCCTTTAACGACCATTTTACGCGTATATATATATATATATATATATATATATATATATATATATATATACGCACAACTTTCATTTTATTTTCAAAATTCAAACGATGTTGCACCGTTATTTAATTCTTGCCATATTTCATTTACTATAGCCTTATCTTAAATTTTATCTTTCGTATACATATATTTCTGCATATATATATATATATATATATATTCTCATGTATATACATATATTTTCTTTATTTCCTTATATGTACGTTCTTATCCTTTCAAATTTTGAATTTGTATATGTACATATATTTGCATGTTCAGTTGGCCCTCTTTAAAACAGAGATAAAAATTATGCTGCCGCCGGGGTTCGAACCCCTGACCTCCATGTTATAAATCCAATGCCTTAACCAACTGAGCTACAAAGTATTTTGTTAATAAGTCTTAGAACAATGATAATTATTGTTCTTTCCTTACTTCTCTTTTTCATGTTAGTTACAATACTTAAATTAAACCAATGCATGAATCTTTTTCTTTTAATGTTAATGCATTATGTTTGCAAATCAGTGCATGCAACATATTTACATCGCATGCAACCAATTCTTTCTTTCTTTCATATATTAATTAATTTTCATTATACATCACCATATTAATCCTATCTGTGAATATATATACATTTTTAATTACATTAAAAATACGGGGTGTTACACCGACCATCCTAGCCCCTCCCCTACCACCAACAGCCGACGGTGGAAGTCCCCTCCATCAAAGATTTGAATTTTGCAAAAGTCAAGGTGATCTTTTAATTGTTTTCTTTTCTTTTATGAAGTCAATTTAGTTAATTTAGATATTAGACACCATAAAAATTCAATTTTTATATTAGTGAAGCATTGATTTTTAAATAACATGAAGTATTGGTTTTTAAATAACATGAAGAAGTGATTTTTATTTGTTTAAAGATTTGATTTTTATGATTAGGAAAATATGATTTTTATATAGTAGAGATTATGAAAATAGAATTTTTATTTATGTAGAGAATAAATATATAATTTTTATATATGGAGTGAAATGAAAATCTGATTTTTATTATATACGTGTTAAGATAAAAATGTGATTTTTTATAGCGTCGAAATAAAAATTCGATCTTTATATAAGAGGTAGGAATATAAAAATATAATTTTTATATAGGAAGGAGTGTTGTAAAAATATATGAAGTAGAAATAAAAATGTGATTTTTATTTATTTGAATGAAGCGATAAATATATGATTTCTATATATGTAGCGAACACGGACGACGAAAGTGACAAAAGGCGAGCACGGCGAAGATTTCCTACATAAGAAGAGCCGCGACGTTTGGTTTAGGTCTCGATGAGAACTCCTCACTTTTATTTATTTTCTAGTTGAAATATATACTAGGATGCAGACGGTGCTTAGCAGCACCCGACACCCGTTTTCCACAGACCATGGACGACTTGTGTGATTGTTTGTGTTGTGAAATTTAATTATTGATTGTGATGTGAAAAATATATATATTCATGTATTGAAATAAAATATATATATTCATGTGTTGAAATAAAATATATATTCATGTGTTGAAATAAAATATATATTCATGTGTTGAAATAAAATATATATTCATGTGTTGAAGTAAAATAAATATTCATTTACAAATCAAACGATTTGTTTATGTACACCGATTTGACTGATATTGATTAGGACGATAAATTTAACACATCGCCCAATTGCACAAATAAAATATGTGTTTGATTGATTGAAACCCCACATGGGTGTTGGGATGATATTAACATACACTAATCTCGATTGTTTTGTTGTATGTCAATCGATGGGTTGACAGACTGTGTAAGCGTAAATTATTTATATTTAATGCTTATGCAGTTGTGTGGTGCACTCTGGATGATGGTTGAAGATTTATCGTTGCTATTATATACATGTATTGTAGGGAATCCATATAATTAACGTTATATGGTAAATTATTGGGCCTCATTCCAATTTGGAAAATAAGGAATATTATAAAAGAAAATTCATGTGTGGAATAGAATAAAAATTCATGTGTTGAATAGAATAAAAATTCATGTGTTGAATAGAATAAAAATTCTTGTGTTGAATAGAATAAAAATTCATGTGTTGAATAGAAGAAAATATTCATTTGTTGAATAGAATAATGAAGTTATTGAAATATATAAAGCCGTGTTGGTTAGATATGCGCCAATTTGATGCGAACGATATTTATATCGATTATATTCGTTTTTATAACGATTATAGAAAAGGAAGTGATTTCAAAATATAGCGTTTTGAAAATATTATCATTTGTATATCAATGATGTGGAATATTCAATTTTGATTTGAAATTGAATATGAAGTTGAAATCGTTTCGAAAACGAATTTAAAACAATTTATAAAATACGTTTTAAAAGGAAATCGACGTAATATATATAATATATATTATATATATAATGGCCTGAATAGAACGCGCCGCGTTGCGGCAGTTCGCGAATTTCGAACATTGACTTCAAATGGACATTACGGGAGATCCGACCGTCGGATTCTCCTAATGCCGGAACCATTGGGTTCGTATCGAAAAGAGCTTTATAACGAATATTAGAGATTTTAAATCTAACAGTTGGATTTGGAATTATGTCCAAATCAAATTTGGAAAATGTCGCTGTAAGTGCAGTTCAATGGCCATTGATGGAAATCGACTGTATGGGCCTTGATAAAATTATTAAAAATAGTAATAATTTGTGTATAATCATAAGAAATGATTTGGAAAGAATTGGGATGAAAAACTCCATCTTTGAAAAGATAAAAATAGATTTTTATCGAAATGAACTAGTTTTGAACTAGAATTATAATCCCTTTTATTTTTAAATTAAACAATGTGGATTTCAAATGGTTTTGAAAATAACCAACATTTCCAATATATAAAGTGGAAATGGATTTGAATCGAAATTGTCTTTGGAATATTTCGATATTGGATTTCGTGATTATACAGATATTGTTATGGAAATTTGAAAGATATATTTATATCGTTATTTCCAAAACGATATTTGTTGGTCGTAGAATTTGATATTGAATTTAAGCCGAGATATTTTCTATTCAGAGCCTTGTATTTAATATCAAATATGATTTGGGTTTGTCGTGAATGGTGTCTTCATTAACATTGTTCTTAAACCTAGTTGAGAAAAAGATTAAATCTTTTTATTAGAATTAATGAAGTATACCAATTAAATGATATTTAATTGGAATTGAATTGATTTTGGGTTTATCGTGAACCGTGTTTTAAATGACATTGGTTCTTTAACCCAGTTAAAGACATGATATTGTTTCCCAAGTTAAACAATCATTAATATGATTTTTGGGAAGATTAAAACCAAGTGGAGTTTTAATGAATCTTTAATTAGATTGAGATGATCGATAATGGAGTATCACCAGTTTTGCTCCGGGCGATAGTTAAATCTTTAATTAGATTTGAACGTGAAATGGTAATTGAATTTACCGATAACACCGTGGTGTTAGATATGAAGTATGACCAGTTTTACTTCATGGGATGAATAGGTTGGGATTGGGAAATAAAATAAATGATTACTTCGGTGTGGTTCGCTAATCCCAACTAATTTGAATTGATATTCAAAGGAAGAATAAATTTAAAGAATTTATCTTTGATAAAATAAATGGGAACCTTTCCCAAAGGATTAGAATATTTGAATAAAGAAATATTCTGAATTGGAATGAAGCGTATGTTTTGTTTGTGTAACACTTGTTTATTATATACACGAGTTATTCAGAAAGACTGGGTTTATCCCATTCTGAATAACTGATTCGACGATGTGTCGAGGATGAAGACGGTGGTCGAAAACCGAAGGCCTTCACATCGTTTGGGTGATTACTGATGATCTTGATTGGGCTGTACACCCAAGAGGAGGGAATCAGTTGGTGATCGTCCAGACGTACTTGGAGATCGATGGATATGCGAGGTACAAGGTGCCTCCGGTTTCGTTTAGACCCAGAACGAACTTGTAAATGGGCTGTGTGTCTGACATTGGATTTTATTCTGTGTGATTGATTTCTATTAAATATATATTTGTTTGGCGGCGGAGAATTTATTCTCTTGCTTAATGCCCTTCTCTGAGACGTACGAGCTCAGGGGTTATATATTGATGGATATCAATCGCATGGAGTGAATTGCCTGTGTTTCTTGCCTAAGTGGAAAATGATCAAGGCTTTTGTTGAAAAGCAAAGTCTTGTAGTTGATGATCAAAGCACCGCCTGTGTGGCATAGCTTTGTGTAGCGTTAATTCGCGAGCCTCACATCCCGGTTGTGAACCAGAAACGGGAGAGGACCTCAGGGAGGGCATGCGTTTCTTTCTAGCTAGGGTGGTGTCAGTGACCTACCAGCCCTGACATTTATATTATTTTCACCTGTGTGGTTGTTGGATTGCGAGGCGCCTCGGATATATCGGTGACTGTGTGGAGCCGATGGAGTCATTTGGCTCATTTACGCCCCAAAGGGCGGGGAAACGTTGTGTTCAGACATTTTAATCCACATTGGTGGACCGGCCCTGACGATCCAAGGTTCACTCGAGCTCTGATCCTGAGACATGCTAGGCTAGATTGTCTCGAATCGGTGAGGAATATCTTTTGCCTCGGTTCATAGATGGAAATTCAACTTCCATTACGTGACTTTGCGGTTTTGATTGTAGATTCTAGTATGGCGACATGATATATGGTACCCATGTCGTCTATGATTGATATTTATGATTGAAATTGTTTTAACACTATACACTTATAGTAATAATAAAAACATGAAATTTAGCGTATCAAGCTTTCTTTGGCTATTATAAGGTAAAACCCTATCCTCCGGCTTGTGTTGCATTGTGTGATGGGGCCTGGGTCTTATAATAGCTTCATTGTTCTTTATTTAGCATTACGCTGTTGTTTTATGCACTGGTATTCTTGGGAGGAAACCCGTTCCGTGTTATACGGCATGGTCCCTTGATTTACCTAACTTTAAAATAAAGATTAATAACTGTTTTAGTTCTCACACCAGTCACGTGACTGACCTGGAGTTTATTGTTTTAACCTAAACTCTGGGTGCCCCTATTTTCCACATGGGCAGCTAGTAGTTTTGGTTTTGCAGATTTATATTCACAGGATCCTGATTTACAGCTGGAACGATATCTAGAAAGCTCTGTATCCGTATATCTCTCTCAGTTGTGTATTGTATTATTTTCCGCTGCGATGAATTGTAATGTATTGTAAGCTCTGATATTTATTGAATGTGTAATATTTATTCATACGCTGTATATTCTTATACTCTGATGGAATTGTTGTAATAAGCAATGAAATGTTCTTCTGTTTGTGTCCCAATGTGGCTTGTTCTCAAAGCAATCCGGGCTTTCCTTACCGGGGAAGTTACGGGTTCTTATACACCTCATATCGTATGGACTGGTCCAAGTGCCTTACCCTTTCGTTTTATTAGCTCTTAAGCCTAATCTTCTAATTATGTGCTTGCTCTATCTCATTAGGTTTTCTTTTTAACTTGGTTATCTCATCCATATTAGTTTTTAACTTAAATGACCAAGTTTCTTTTTCATAAGTCTTTTCCTATTTCTTATGTAGCCGCGATCTTTCAATTGTTTACTTAGTTCTCTTAACTAAGGTTTGCTAACAAGCTCAAACACGACTTTCTGTAACTGTTTACTTTGTCCTTTTAACTAAGGTTTACCAACATGACTTTCCATGGTTTTTCACTTAGTTTTCTTAACTAAGGTTTACTAACAGATTCTCTTTATCGTTTACTTATTAACCTAGTCATCTTAACTAAGGTTTACTAATAAGTTTTCCTCCTTACCCATATAACTTATATTTTCCCTATTTGTGGCTTTATTCCCGTTCCCATGGATTACTTAATCTTCAATTAAGTATGGCTTACATTCTTTCGTAAGTTATTTCATCTTTGGATCGATCATTATAACCTACGTTATAATTCTTACTTGTCTTGTAACAAGCTTACCTATTATCTTCTCATTCAGTTATACTCGTATCTGTTGATGTTGCCATAATCCATCATTATTTACTTAGTTTTTTTAACTAAGGTTTGCTACCATTCCCTATTATTACGTTGGTTAAGTTTGTCTATAAGCCTTCATTTACTTAACCTTAGCACACTGAACATGTTTGTTTCATAGCGTTAATCTTTTTATTAATGCACTCAACCTCTCACATTAGACATGTTGCTTGCGGTTGCTGGATATGCCGGGCGGTTCCGGACAAACTTCTACCGCAAACTCGTTCTAACCTCGGGTTTTGGGCTTAATGCGCTAACCTCTCACATTAGACCTGTTATTGCGGTTGCTGGATGTGCCGGGCGGTTCCGGGCAGACTTACACCGTAACTCAATCTAACCTCGGGTTAGGCATGTTCATCTTTTAACTGACCTATACAATTTCAATCTAGGTTTTATATGCCTATTTATCCCAATCCAATCATTCAGCTTCTAAACCCAATTTCATGTTTATGGTTCCAATTTGATTTGGATACATAAATTCTACCATGATTACATAATCTCGTACATAGTTATGCCAATAATCCTTATTATATGTTATGCCCAACTTTTCATGTATATAAGTTATACTTAATCATACCCAAATTAATTTTTCTTTAAAGTCATCAATAATTCATGTCAACCCTAATTCTTATTGAATAAATCCCAATTCAACTTATAATCCCATACGTCTAAATCTTCAATTCTAACTTTTCTTATGTACATATAGTTCATTCATAAATTCTTGATTCAACATACCCAAACATATCTAATCGTTCTCAATTTTAATCGCACATATTTTCTTTCATGTTCTAGGTTAATATATGTGCCAATTTCCCCTAATTTCCCAATCTCAGGTTATGTTATATGTTATTCCTTAATCCTTTCATATTGCATGCAATTAATCCACTACTTTTGAATTTTAAACGCCAAAATTTACATCTACTTTTATTTTCAATGTTGCATTGCAATTTACTTCGTTAATTCATCGCTTGTTTCCATATATATATATATACACACACACACATTCCAATTAATTCCTCAACTCTCTCTTTCTAAACCTTCCTTTAATTGCATCAATTATATTAATGTTTCTTTTTATTATTATCTTTCCTCTTTTTTTCATGCGGTTTCTTTTCTTGGATTACACTGATTGCTATACATTTTTTTTGGTGCGCAATCTTTATTTTGAAATTGGTATTCTTTTATCTTGTGCAATTGAATATATTTACATACATTCTTCCTCTCATTCTTAATTTATTATTGAACTAATGCATTCTTCTTTTATACGCTCAATTCTTTCTTCTTCAATGCATTATATATTTATGTTTTAATTATTCTATGCATTTTCTCTCATATAATTAATTGCATTTAGCATATGCATTTATTATTTTTATTGCATGCATTAACATATCAGTTCATTCTTTACCGCTTGCATATTAAGTTATGCACTCTTTTCTCTTTTATTTTAATTTATGTTCATGCATATGTATGTTTTAAAACAATACAATATTAGTTTCATAATTTATTCTTAATTATGCATACATTCATATGCACATAATTAATTGCATGCGTTAATTAACCTCTTTCTTTTGTTTGCTATTAGTCTGTACTGATTATGATACCCTTTAACGCAATACATTCATTGCATGCAACCTAATACCTTTGCATGAAATCAATTTCCTTTTTCTCGCATGCATTGCACTGATACATTACCCATTTTTAATGTACTGTATTTACTTTTATGGACTAATCTTCTTTTATTTTAATTGTAAATTCATTTGCACATTAGTTTTTAAAATTAATGTATTCTCTAAGAAAACACATTCTTAATTATGTTTATGCACATATTTACATGCACATTTTTAATTTTATTAAAATAAAGTGGGGTGTTACACTGTTCGAGTATTGTTTGATACTAGGGCTTCTTGTTCCTTCATATTTAGTGAGCTGGTAGATAGGTTGGGATTGGAACCCGAGATAGTCGATAGACCTTTAATGGTGACGAACCCGATTGGTGGTTCGACTAGCCTTAGTATGATTTGTCAAAATTTGGTCTTATTGAGTCATGGATGTATGTTTGCTTGTGATTGCTTTGTTCTGGGCTTTACTGGATTTGGCATTATTTTGGGAGTTGATTGGCTCCAAAGACATGGGATGGTGGTAGACTGTAAGGGCTTTTTGGTGACAGCTAGAGCGTACGATGGGCGGAGGGTAGTGTTTGGTGGCATATCTAGTGATGGGGTGATGACTAGTTTTCTAAATTTCCTCGACATCCCACATGATGAGTTGTCAAATGTTCCCATTGCTGGCCAGTATCCGGACGTCTTCGAGGAAGTGACCGGACTTCCACCACATCGAGAGATTGAGTTCCGTATTGATTTAGTGAAAGATGCCAGACCTATAGTGATGCCACTTCGCCGTATGGCACCAAGGGAGCAGCAAGAGCTCAGGGTGCAAGTAAGCAATCTTTTGAAGAAGGGATTTATTCGAAGGAGTGCCTCCGAGTGGGGAGCAGCAGTTGTATTTGCTACCAAGGCAGATGTTTCACTTCGTTTATGTATGGACTATCGCGAGTTGAATAAAGTGACTAGGAAGAATAAGTATCCTTTTCCACGGATAGATGATTTGTTTGAGCAACTGGAAGGAGCAAGAGTGTTCTCCCAGTTGGACCTCGCGACAGGATTTCATCAGCTCCGAGTAGCAGCTGAGAGTGTTCCTAAAATGGCATTTCGGACGCCGTCTGGATTCTATGAGTGGTTGGTCATGCCATTGGGTTGACCAATGCACCAACATATTTTGTGGATCTTATGAACAGAGTATTCCAAAATCAATTGAATAAGTTTGTTCTTGTGTTCGTGGACGATATACTTGTTTATTTGAGGACAGAGGAAGAACCCAAGAAACATTTAAGAGTAGTGATGGAGGTGTTGAGAAAACACCAATTGAAAGCGAAGTTTTCTAAGTGTCACTTCTGGAGGAGGGAAGTGAGATTCTTGGGCCATGTTGTTTCAGAGAATGGTATTACCGTTGACCCTACGAAGGTGGCTAGGTACAAGATTGGTCTACGCCCAAGAATGCAACAGACATAAGAAGTTTCTTGGGATTAGCTGGATATTATCGTAAGTTTATCCAAGACTTCTCCAAGATAGTGGCACCGTTAACTCATTTGACCAAGAAGAATCAAGATTTTGTCTGGGACGAAAGGTGAGAGAATGCATTTAAGAGTCTAAAGGAAAAGTTGATGTGTGCACCAGTGTTATTTATTCCAAAAGGGAATGAAGAGATGACGGTATACATGGATGCTTGTGGTACCGGACTAGGTGTTGTACTGGTGCAAGGAGGTAAGGTTGTAGCTTATGCTAGTCAGCAACTGAAACCACATGAGAAAATATATCCTACCCATGATTTGTAATTGGCAGCGATCGTATTCGCGTTAAAGATATAAAGACATTATCTCTTGGGAGAAAGATTCGAGTTGTTCACTGATCATAAGTCATTAAAGTATCTTTTCTCTCAGAAGGATTTAAATCTCCGTCAGCAGAGATGGTTAGAATTCTTAGCTTCCTATGAATTGAGTAGAAGGCATACTAGTTTAGGGGCTTTGTTTCTTGAGTGGAAGCAACTGGAGTATATCACAAAGTACGATTTCAGACCAAAGTGCGAATTGGATCCAGAAATGTTAGCAATTTTGACGATCAGACCCACTTTGATTGATCAGATTGGTTCCAGTCAGAGGAATGATCCTAACCTATTGGAAATCATCTCCAAGTTAGAGATGGGTATCGACAGTGAGGAGATGAACAAGTATGGGCTTGATCGAGATGGATGACTTAGAAAGAATGTGAGACTAGTTGTGCCCAATTTAAATGGATTGAAAGATGAAGTGCTTAGAGAATATCATCACTCAAAACTGACTATACATCCTGGTGGTAATAAAATGTATCGAGACATGAAGCAGATCTACTACTGGGAATGGATGAAAAGAGACGCTGGGAAGTTTATATCCAAATGTGTGAATTTCCAACTAGTTAAAGCCGAGCAAAAGAAGCCTAGTGGGTTGCTGCAACCATTAGAAATTCCAGAATGGAAATGGGAACAAGTCTCAATGGATTTCATTGATGAGTTACCAAGGACTAGATCGGGCCATGATAGTATTTGAGTGATTGTGAACCGATTAACCAAGAGTGCAAGGTTTATACCCGTCAAGTCGAATAAAATGGCAACTAAGTTAGCTGAACTGTATATGAAGCGGGTAGTGAGATTTCATGGAATACCCAAAGACATTGTGAGCGACCGAGATCCGCTGTTTACTATTGGATTTTGGAAGATCTTACAAGAGGCTATAGGATCAGAATTACATCTCAGTACCGCGTATCATCCTCAAACCGACGGCTAGACAGAGAGGGTGAATCGTATATTAGAGGATCTCTTGAGAGCTTGTATATTGGATTTTGGAGGATCATGGGATGACCATTTGCATCTAGTAGAGTTCACATATAATAATACTTATCAGTCCAGTATTGGTATGACTCCATTTGAAGCTTTGTACGGAAGACCGTTCAACTCACCATCATGTTGATTGGAAACCGGTGAGAATTCGTGCTTGGGCCAGACGTAATAAGATAGACTTCAGACAAGATCAAGGTTATCCAACAGCCAAAGAAGGCTGCCCAAGATAGGCAGAAGAGTTATGCTGATAAGAGGCGAAGAGATTTAGAATTCTCCGTTGGCGGCTTGGTGTTTGTCAAGATTTCTTCGTTAAAGAGTGTGATTCGATTTGGTAGGAGAGGCAAGTTAACACCAAGATTTGTTGGTCCATTCCCAGTTCTCGAACAAGTTGGGAATTTAGCATATAAAGTTGAATTACCTGACAAGATGGCGGGAGTTCACAACATATTTCATGTTTCCCAGTTGAGGAAGTTCGTGCACGACCCTAATATGACTATTTCACCGGATCATTTGAATGACATCGAAGTAGAACCCGAGGCGGTTGAGAACCGCAAGCCGATCCATATTGTCGAGAGAGATACGAAGCAACTTCGAAGGAAGGCAGTGAAACGGGTCAAGGTCCAGTGAGTGCATAAGGAAATCGCATCCAGAACTCTTTACCTAGTAAGATTTTAACGACCATTTAGTTATCCTCTTGTTAGTAAACCGCATGCTAGGATAGGCTTATTATGTTGCTATGTATGTTTGGTTGTTTGTAAATGGCTGTTAGGCATGTGGGACCCATTGTATGTTTTGATTAAGGAATTTCGGGGGTGAAATTTCTTAAGGGGGAGAGTGTAACGACCCGTATTCTATGCATCGGAGGATCGTAGAATATTTATTTCATTTTCATATGCGGTCGTATAGTTGTGTAACTTTGGGGAACGAATATTGGGGTCATTTCCCATATTCACGATTTTTGCCGATTTTTAAATGACCGTTTTGCCTCTGGCAAATCTTATTTCGCCGATAACTTTTGATTGGTATCGAGTTTTGACCTGAAATCACTTCCATTGGATTCAAATGGTGGTTTAACTTTCCGTAGAGTGGTCACATGTGTCAAACGGACTTACCGTTTGGGAGACATGATTGAAATAAGGTTTTGAAAGTGAAAAACAACTTAACCAGGCCTAATTAGAGTGATTAGCAGCTAGGCCCATAACCCATTTCGGGATTAGGGTTATAAGAGGGCTGATAGGGTTAAGGAATTCATTTTTATTCATTTTTACAGCCACCACTTAACTCTCTTCAACCCTTACAATGGCCTCTACTTTCTAAAATCATCCCAAATCACTTTCTAATCACTTATTAGCCTAATATACATCAAATCAAGGAGGATTAGCGCCAAATCAGAGGAAGAGCAGCAATGTTGCATTGGAATTCGACCTAAAACAATTGAGTTTTAGATCTAAAGTTTTATTTGTGGCTAAAGTGAGTGATTTGCATTGTTTTTCATTAATTACGGCTAATTAAGGGTGATTAGTGTTAATTAACGAAATTATGCATGCTAAAATTCTGGGAAAATATGTAAAAATTCTTAAATATTATTTTAGGGCTCTGATAAAAATTTGGGTTAATTTGGACATGTTTTGCTAATCGTGTGGTTAAATCATGATTAAGGGGATTAAGGGAAAACATGGTTTTTGGGTATGCTTTATCCATATTAACATGTTAAATTCTTGTTTTGGTGTTATGGTCGATTATACATGTTGCTACGACTGTTTGGAATGTTTTATTATTGTTTAGCAAAGTTAGAATGGTCGAAAACGCCATCGTGTGGCGTAAAACAGTCGCTGGAAAAGTTGCAGGAAAATTGTGTAGGAAATGGAATCGGATCGGACCCGAACCCGCTCATGGAGCATCCCACGACCTCGTCCTGCTCATGAACAGTGGGCATGAACCGATCCGCTCGCATCTGAAGCTTCCGAACCGAACTTCCATCCACGAACCAGAGATGACCAGGAACTCGTGAACCAGGACCTCCGAACCGAACCGCTTGTCATGAACTGGAGCTTGAAGAGCCACTACGAGCCGAGCCACTCGTGACCTGGAGACCCACGATTCGAACCGAAGGTGTTGCCATCTACGAATCGATCCAAAGCATGCAATCACGACCCGACCCATAGGTGCATCACGAACCAAACTGGACCACTCCAGGAGAACTGAACCGAACCGAATGGAGACCAGAACCCAAGATGCAAAGGTAGTCCAATAGGAGGTAGAACTCAGGATCCAGATTGGAACCAACGAGTTGACTTCATAAGTTGGGCTTTGCTGAGGGACGTGTGCAAAGGGGATATCAATGTTTATAGCTTTGACTCACCACTGAGTAATGGATTATTGGCTATGGATCGGTGCAGTGATGTTGTCATGACTTCATGGGGCAGAGTGATTATAGCAAGGCTATGAGCCAGTGCAGTGGAGTTGTTATGACTCCATGGGACAGAGTGGACATACCAAAGGATTAGTGGCTATGGATAAGTGCAGTGGGGTTGTTATAGCTCCATGGGGGCAAAGTGATCGCAACAAAGGATTGGGTGATCAAAGTTGTAGATATCTTAGGCTTTATGCACTAAGTGAGAGATGTGAGGATGATTACTATGTTTGATGTTTGCTATCACCATTACATGCAAACCCCCTCCCCATTATTTTCACACCATGTGTTAGTGTCACCTTAGAGTATTGTACATCTTGTTGTGCTAACTCTTTGGTTGCAGGTCCAGGTTCAGGTATGGTTATATATACATGTTATTGTTCTGTTTTTGCTGCTTATAGCTCATACCAGACTTTTGTCTAACCCAGAGTTTTATGTCTCTTCTTATTACTCTGAGTGCTCCTGAATGAGCAGACCAGAGACAGGTTAGCTGGTTATGCACGAGTAGCTGTCCGGAGACGAGCAGGAGGCTTACACGTATCTTCTCCATATATTCTCCCTGTGTTGTTGCTGGTCACTACTTTGGGCATTAGTAGGGTACCTTCATATTTTGCTTTTAGAGATAGTTTTTGTAACACCCCACATCCGTTAGTGTCACTCACAAAGGGAATGCACTAAGTTCTGTGGAGTATTTTTGGGTAAAAGATGCAGATAAATTACAAGACAGACAGAAATTAAGCAGCGGAAAATAAAACTTTGCTTTATTGATAAAATAGTTTGTACAATGATTTCTTTACAATATCAGAGTATCATCTGTCTTACAAAACAAAGAAGCATAAAAATACATTTATATTCCCCAATGTAGCAAGAACCAGCCATAGCATCTGAAAAGAGAATCCAAGCAAGACTCCGACAAATCTTCAAGCTGGGAAAGAGTGACAGTCCAACTTAACCTGAGCCCTCCTTTACTACCTGGGGGGGGGGGGACGGAAGAAAAGAAGATGAAAGAAAAACAGAGTCAGACATAAAGCCTGAGTAAGTTCAGTAACTTCTGGCATGTGAACATGGAAAAACAAAACGACATGAATTAACTGAATACAAGATTACACCATGACGATAGGGTCAACAAGATTAGACAAGGTAATCACAAGATATGCTAAGATAAGATAAACTAGATACGCTCTAATACTTTCGCCGCTTCGCTATTTCCTTGTTATACTAGTTTCTATATCTCTGCACCACCTAACTAGTGTCCCAACTAGTAACGTGATCCCAATCCCTGTATTTTCCATTGCCTTCGAGCATCCATTTATTATTTATTACCTAGATCTAATCTAGGGTTTTCTATCCAGTGCTTTCTAGATTCAACTAGAGTTTACGCTATCTGCTGAACGCTTCTCGGATTCAGGATTTATGCCACCTAGTCCAACTAGGGATTATGCTACCCGTCGAACGATGCCCCCAAGTCTAGGACACACTACCTAGAGTGGTATATGTTCCTATACTTCCCCACGCATGTATCGCGAATCATTATCGCTTGTCTAGATACACATGTCCTGTAATGTGCGGTTCGAGTCCTGTGACAGGGCAAATCAAGGAATACAGAACTCGGTCGGGAGCTTTCAGATATCTGCCGATGCAGATGCTAAGGTCTGTTTTTATTCCAGTGGCTATGGTCCCACTTGACCCCTCCCTCAACTAATGAAAGGAACACCTTGAAAAATGAGAACTATACGCCGGCCCCCGGTGCCCTACTATCCTATGGCCATCCTCACCCATAACTAGATAGCAAGTATATGGTCTTTTGGAGTTCTCCGCCTTTCCGCTTCACGTATCTCGATTGACTCAAGATGGATGGTAGACGACGAGTTGCTATCACAGGGCTACCGTTTCCTCGTTGAATCACGCCGGTCCATCCTAGTCTTTAGGTTGCCATATATTGCAACCAAGGCATACCCCTGGTTCTTCTATGCAGACCTTAACCTCTGTGAGCCCAGGAGGATCATCTGCAGCCTCACAGAGGGATACCAAGAGTACCCTCACATCCCCTCGAAGCCTCGGGCTTCGTAACCCAATTCGTTGGAGCCTCCTTTTTACTCAGATGGGCATTCGCTCCTTCCCGTGTTATACTAAGAATTACTACTTAGTTTTATTAACTAAGATTTACCACTTAGTTTCCTGAATCGTTGTTTTCTTAACTAAGGTTTACTACTTAGTTCTCTTTCCCGTCAATTTGGATTGGTTAAGTGTCCTTAGTCAATTCAAGCCATCTTAACCCTCTTCATTTATCCTGTTAAACTGGTTAAGTGTTATCAATAATTCATGATGACTTAACCCTACCACACCCAGTTACAGTGGTTAAGTATTTCTTATTACTTAACCCTACCCCTTCATCCTGTATTGGTTAAGTGTTCCTTTTTAACTTAGCCTTGCCCGTCTGTTTTAATTAACATGTTATTAATGGTTAAGTATTATCCCTTCATGTTTTAGACTTAGCCCTATTCCTTTATCACAATCTGATGGTTAAGTGTTCTAGTTTACTTAACCCTGCGGTCTAGTCCAGCTAACATATCAAATTGGCTAAGTGTATTAGATTTTACTTAACCCTAACCTCTAGTCTAGTTAACATGTTAATTTGGCTAAGTGTATTAACTTTACTTAACCCCACCTTCTAGTCTAGTTAACATGTTAATTTGGCTAACTGTTTTCTTAGTTACTTAACCCCTGCAAACCTTGTCTTGTTACCATGAGTTTGGTTAAGTGTCCCTATGGACTTAGCCTCCCATTCTAGCTTAACTGTGTTAAGTGTCCGTATGAACCTAACCCCACCCACCGGTCTGGTTATCATGTTGAATTGGTTAAGTGTCTTAGTTAACTTAACCCTACCATTCTTGTTCTAGCTTTAACTAAATAAATTAAAGCCGCGACCACTCACATTAGACAGGTATTGTTGCGACTACTGGATGTGTCAGTTGGTTCCGGGCAGGTTTACATCGCAACTCAGTCTAACCTCGGGTTAGGCATATTCGTGTTTTCTAAGTTCAAAGGGTTTTGATTAATTTTCAAATCAGGTTTTGAAAGTAACCATCTCGTCCGTCGGATCAGTTAGGGATAGCCAGGGATAGCAGGAAACTTGTATTTTCCAAACTCAAGCCTAGACACTATCCTCTCTGTCACCCTAGAACTTTCTGGCTTATTATTAAGAGATGTCGTTAATAAACCATTAATTTGTCTAAATTCACATTTCCTTATTTAGGCCAGATTCTATAGGTAAATTATTCCTAATTTACTTATTTCCCAATTACTCTTTTAATGTAAATTGTCTACATTTATTTCTATGGCCCACTTCCCTTACTAAATCATATTTATGCTTTTTGGTTTGTAAACTATACCAAATTAAGTGTCACTAACCATGATTTTTCTAAACCTGACAGTTATTCCCAATTATGGCCAATTTCACATTTATGCCAATATACTTACCGTGCCAAATTAGCTAATCCAATTCCGATTCAACATTCTAATTCACATCAAACTAGACTTATTACTCTAGTTCACTATTCATGTAAATGCTAGATTTACACGTCAATACTAGATTCAAATTACACATCTTATAATTCATGTCAAATTTATCCAATTTGCATTTCTATGAACATGCCATAATACATGTTCCCAATTTATGCCAATTTCCAAGTTAAACTACGTTATTAGTAAATTCCGTATTTTGCCCAAACCGCATTCCCACCGTTCGTATAATCGTGATTCATTCTAGATTATAAATAAAGCTAGGTTCGTAGAAAATAGGGAATGAACCAAAGATGCTATGCAAAAGATAGACATACTAACTGGCATAAAAAGGGTTGAATAACGACGTCGGTTCAAGAACATGGGTAGCCCTAACTTAATAGGTAAATTCCCAAGGTCTAAAACCAACAATAGACAGAATAAAGACGTAGGTTCAAGAACATGGGTAGACCTAACTTAATAGGTAAATTCCCAATGTCTAAAACCAAAGAAAACAAAGAACAGACTGAGTAGATAATCGGGTTTAGACCCAATTTCACAGTCACAAAACTTAAACACTTTCCTAGTCATGAACTATAGGCGCTTAATCACAGTTGTCCCATTTATGTCATATTCAATAGTTTTGCTCCCTAATCAAAGGTATAGGCTTGTGTTCATAGTCATGGAAATAATTCTCATAGTCACAGTCACAGTCATAGGCAATGTCCATAGTCATAGGCAATGTTCATAGTCATAGGCAATGTTCATAGTCATAGGCAATGTTCATAGTCATAGAGGCATATGGTTCTAAGGTCCATAGTTTCATAGTCACGGTCTTATTTGTCCTTGAATCATGACAGTTCTTAATTAGGTCCAAAGAGATAGGCACAGATTCGAATAGAAAGATTTGGCATATTCTTTTATTCCTTTAGTTTTATGTCACGAACAGAGAAAAACGTTCAAATCTAAAAAGTATCTGACTTACAGAGATTAGATTAGAACAGAAAGATGGCATTGCTATGATTCGTAGAAAAACAGTCGTTGAAGTCATTTGAACCTCCTCTTGAATCCTAGCTTGACTTGAACCTCTTCTTGAAAATCTTTTAGCAGCATTTCCTCGTCTTGATTTATTTTATATATATTATTTTACTCACTTATTTATTTATTTATTTCTCAGAGGCAGCATAAGGATAGAAAAGAATTGTGAATAGAGAAGAAGACCAGGGCTGTTTATATAGTGTAGAAGTCAACGAATCTGGTCAGAAGGGCGTCCGGATACAGAGAAATGAATCAGGTTCAGAAAGCTGGAAAAAAACGGGGGAGGGGGTGGTCGACTACCCAGTCGACCTAGGGGGGGTCGACTACCCAGTCGACTCCCCAGTCGACCTGGGTCGCTTCTGAGTCTGTTTTGAAATTTGAACTTTGCTGAAACTTCCGGAGGCCATATCTTCCTCATACGGACTCCGATTTCCGCAAACTTGGACTCGTTTTCATGCAGAATTCTGAGACGAACGCAATGGTACAGCCTGTTTCCCTTGATTTTTATTTTAACTTTTAATTCTGCCTTGATTCGTGAATCTTAGTGTTACAGAATTACGGGGTGTTGCATTCTCCCCCACTTAAAAGGATTTCGTCCCCGAAATCTTCAAGTTAGGAAGAATGTGTCCTACCATCCAATCACCCATCTACTCAACCATCCAATCACAGGCATCCATTGTCCTTAAAAGATTTCTAATGCTTTCATGTTCATATGCATAGTGTGTGTACATGTCTTTATCTAATGCAAGATCAGGCGGTCTACTGGTTCAGTTGACCTCCTTAATGCAAATCATGTCAGTGCCATGCGTCCAATCATGTATGCAAGCATCCCTAGTTATGTAAATACTACATGTGTGCATAGCCATTCATCCATATGCAACATCCATATGATAACATATCAAGTTCAATTTGCAAACAAATACATATCTGTAAATGCAATATGAAAGCATCTGAACTGATCAAGTGCCTAATACGTATGCAAATGCATCCTCGAGCAACCATTAGCAACCACTTGCAACCACCAACCATAACATGTTTCAAACACATGTTTACATCCATTGGCTTCTACCTAAAGGATCGAAGTTACGACCTAGAGGATATACTTTGGAAAGAGAGAAACAATTATGCATAAAGCTCCTAAACAAAGAAATCAGGGATGCACCCTTAAGGAAAAAGGGTATGATGCTAGTGTCTAGCCTTCTTGAGCTTTACTCCACTGTATCTTAACTAATTTAACTTCACGATTGTGAAGTTCCTGATCTCCATTTCCAAAATAAACAGATGTCAATCACGGTGCCAAGTATATGTACTAAGATGATTAGAGGTCTCCCTCTCATCCACCATGCCATAACTATAAGGGTTGAAAGGTTACTACGTGCTCTTTAGAGTGCCTGTCACAACTACTCATCTCTCACGCAACCCATCCTAGTCGAACTCGACATTCCTCAAGTACAAGCCCCAAAGGCCTAAGCTAATATCAGACAAGCACCCAAGGAATATCTCCTCTGAATTTAGACGATCTACGTGAGATGATATAAGCAAACTCGATAGCTATTCTCACATCCCTACTTAACCAAAATAAACTGGTCGGACCACCAATTGGATTTGAGACACTAGTGGGATCTTTCTACTATACAAGTACTATGGTGCAGAGACTCAACTATGGAAGTGGATATGAACAAATGAGAAGCGCTAGAACCAAGGAAATAGTACGAACAGAAAAACTAGACTCTTCCAACCGGACTTTACTACCTTTCTCCTAGGTACGCTTGGTGGCGAAAGCATGTACTTGCCCATCTGAAAATCTTGTTCCTCGTTCTTGCCCTTGTCCTTAATTCTATGCCCTATCATACCCTAGTAAAGATACTTCCTCTTGTCTTAGGTTTTATAATTTCTTCCTCCTTCGTGAGCTAAATTTACATCCATGAATTCCTCATCCTAGGGTTATGCTCCTTAGCCAAACTCCTCATCCCCTTCCGTGTGTAACCATGTTGACAAATCTCTTGAAAGCCGCCTCCCTTGCACGGAAAACCCTACAAGCTTGAAAGAAAACTGGCCGTAGGTGAAACAACTACTACTATGGATGGAAGTCGGGCACTACTTTGCCCATCGATGAGGTTACCTCCCAGAAAGCCAGGAGCCCCCAGAGACTCAAGAAAGAAGGAGACAAGAATTCAAACAGAGGAAGAGAAGATAGTGCGTATGGCTTTGGGGAATATGCCTTTAAAACAAATCTTTTCTTTTGAAAATGCTTCTTCAAAAAAAACCGTTTTGAAAATAATTTTTCAAATCCTTTATCTGATCTTGTAACCTTCATCTCTGATACCACGTGTAACACCCCACATCCGTTAGTGTCACTCACAAAGGGAATGCACTAAGTTCTATGGAGTATTTTTGGGTAAAAGATGCAGATAAATTACAAGACAGACATAAATTAAGCAGCGGAAAATAAAACTTTGCTTTATTGATAAAATAGTTTGTACAATGATTTCTTCACAATATCAGAGTATCATCTGTCTTACAAAACAAAGAAGCATAAAAATACATTTATATTCCCCAATGTAGCAAGAACCAGCCATAGCATCTGAAAAGAGAATCCAAGCAAGACTCCGACAAATCTTCAAGCTGGGAAAGAGTGACAGTCCAACTTAACCTGAGCTATACTATTCCCTCCTTTACTACCTGGGGGGGGGGGGGAACGGAAGAAAAGAAGATGAAAGTAAAACAGAGTCAGACATAAAGCCTGAGTAAGTTCAGTAACTTCTGGCATGTGAACATGGAAAAACAAAATGACATGAATTAACTGAATACAAGATTACACCATGACGATAGGGTCAACAAGATTAGACAAGGTAATCACAAGATATGTTAAGATAAGATAAACTAGATACGCTCTAATACTTTCGCCGCTTCGCTATTTCCTTGTTATACTAGTTTCTATATCTCTGCACCACCTAACTAGTGTCCCAACTAGTAACGTGATCCCAATCCCTGTATTTTCCATTGCCTTCGAGCATCCATTTATTATTTATTACCTAGATCTAATCTAGGGTTTTCTATCCAGTGCTTTCTAGATTCAACTAGAGTTTACGCTATCTGCTGAACGCTTCTCGGATTCAGGATTTATGCCACCTAGTCCAACTAGGGATTATGCTACCCGTCGAACGATGCCCCCAAGTCTAGGACACACTACCTAGAGTGGTATATGTTCCTATACTTCCCCACGCATGTATCGTGAATCGTTATCGCTTGTCTAGATACACATGTCCTGTAATGTGCGGTTCGAGTCCTGTGACAGGGAAAATCAAGGAATACAGAACTCGGTCGGGAGCTTTCAGATATCTGCCGATGCAGATGCTAAGGTCTGTTTTTATTCCAGTGGCTATGGTCCCACTTGACCCCTCCCTCAACTAATGAAAGGCACACCTTGAAAAATGAGAACTATACGCCGGCCCCCGGTGCCCTACTATCCTATGGCCATCCTCACCCATAACTAGATAGCAAGTATATGGTCTTTTGGAGTTCTCCGCCTTTCCGCTTCACGTATCTCGATTGACTCAAGATAGATGGTAGACGACGAGTTGCTATCACAGGGCTACTGTTTCCTCGCCGAATCACGCCGGTCCATCCTAGTCTTTAGGTTGCCATATATTGCAACTAAGGCATACCCCTGGTTCTTCTATGCAGACCTTAACCTCTGTGAGCCCAGGAGGATCATTTACAGCCTCACAGAGGGATACCAAGAGTACCCTCACGTCCCCTCGAAGCCTCGGGCTTCGTAACCCAATTTGTTGGAGCCTCCTTTTTACTTAGAAGGGCGTTCACTCCTTCCCGTGTTATACTAAGAATTACTACTTAGTTTTATTAACTAAGATTTACCACTTAGTTTCCTGAATCGTTGTTCTCTTAACTAAGGTTTACTACTTAGTTCTCTTTCCCGTCAATTTGGATTGGTTAAGTGTCCTTAGTCAATTCAAGCCAACTTAACCCTCTTCATTTATCCTGTTAAACTGGTTAAGTGTTATCAATAATTCATGATGACTTAACCCTACCACACCCAGTTACAGTGGTTAAGTATTTCTTACTACTTAACCCTACCCCTTCATCCTGTATTGGTTAAGTGTTCCTTTTTAACTTAACCTTGCCCGTCTGTTTTAATTAACATGTTATTAATGGTTAAGTATTATCCCTTCATGTTTTAGACTTAGCCCTATTCCTTTATCACAATCTGATGGTTAAGTGTTCTAGTTTACTTAACTATGCGGTCTAGTCCAGCTAACATATCAAATTGGCTAAGTGTATTAGATTTTACTTAACCCCAACCTCTAGTCTAGTTAATATGTTAATTTGGCTAAGTGTATTAACTTTACTTAACCCCACCTTCTAGTCTAGTTAACATGTTAATTTGGCTAAGTGTTTTCTTAGTTACTTAACCCCTACAAACCTTGTCATGTTACCATGAGTTTGGTTCAGTGTCCCTATGGACTTAGCCTCCCATTCTAGCTTAACTGTGTTAAGTGTCCGTATGAACCTAACCCCACCCACTGGTCTGGTTATCATGTTGAATTGGTTAAGTGTCTTAGTTAACTTAACCCTACCATTCTTGTTCTAGCTTTAACTAAATAAATTAAAGCCGCGACCACTCACATTAGACAGGTATTGTTGCGACTACTGGATGTGCCGGTTGGTTCCGGGCAGGTTTACATAGCAACTCAGTCTAACCTCGAGTTAGGCATATTCGTGTTTTCTAAGTTCAAAGGGCTTTGATTAATTTTCAAATCAGGTTTTGAAAGTAACCATCCCGTCCGTCGGATCAGTTAGGGATAGCCAGGGAGAGCAGGAAACTTGTATTTTCCAAACTCAAGCCTAGACACTATCCTCTCTGTCACCCTAGAACTTTCTGGCTTATTATTAAGAGATTTCGTTAATAAACCTTTAATTTGTCTAAATTCACATTTCCTCATTTAGGCCAGATTCTATAGGTAAATTATTCCTAATTTACTTATTTCCCAATTACTCTTTTAATGTAAATTGTCTACATTTATTTCTATGGCCCACTTCCCTTCCTAAATCATATTTATGCTTTTTGGTATGTAAACTATACCAAATTAAGTGTCACTAACCATGATTTTTCTAAACCTGACAGTTATTCCCAATTATGGCCAATTTCACATTTATGCAAATATACTTACCGTGCCAAATTAGCGAATCCAATTCCGATTCAACATTCTAATTCACGTCAAACTAGACTTATTACTTTAGTTCACTATTCATGTAAATGCTAGATTTACATGTCAATACTAGATTCAAATTACACATCTTATAATTCATGTCAAATTTATCCAATTTGCATTTCTATGAACATGCCATAATACATGTTCCCAATTTATGCCAATTTCCAAGTTAAACTACGTTTTTAGTAAATTTCATATTTTGCCCAAACCGCATTCCCACTATTCGTATAATCGTGATTCATTCTAGATTATAAATAAAGCTAGGTTCGTAGAAAATAGGGAATGAACCAAAGATGCTATGCAAAAGATAGACATACTAACTGGCATAAAAAGGGTTGAATAACGACGTCGGTTCAAGAACATGGGTAGACCTAACTTAATAGGTAAATTCCCAATGTCTAAAACCAAGAACAGACAGAATAAAGACGTAGGTTCAAGAACATGGGTATACCTAACTTAATAGGTAAATTCCCAAGGTCTAAAACCAAAGAAAACAAAGAACAGACTGAGTAGATAATCGGGTTTAGACCCATTTTCACAGTCACAAAACTTAAACACTTTCCTAGTCATGAACCATAGGTGCTTAATCACAGTTGTCCCATTTATGTCATATTCAATAGTTTTGCTCCCTAATCAAAGGTATAGGCTTGTGTTCATAGTCATGGAAATAATTCTCATATTCATAGTCACAGTCATAGGCAATGTCCATAGTCATAGGCAATGTTCATAGTCATAGGCAATGTTCATAGTCATAGGCAATGTTCATAGTCATAGAGGCATATGGTTCTAAGGTCCATAGTTTCATAGTCACGGTCTTATTTGTCCTTGAATCATGACAGTTCTTAATTAGGTCCAAAGAGATAGGCACAGATTCGAATAGAAAGATTTGGCATATTCTTTTATTCCTTTAATTTCATGTCACGAACATAGAAAAACGTTCAAATCTAAAAAGTAACTGACTTACAGAGATTAGATTAGAACAGAAAGATGGCATTGCTATGATTCGTAGAAAAACAGTCGTTGAAGTTGTTTGAACCTCCTCTTGAATCCTAGCTTGACTTGAACCTCTTCTTGAAAATCTTTTAGCAGCATTTCCTCGTCTTTATTTATTTTATATATATTATTTTACTCACTTATTTATTTATTTATTTCTCAGAGGCAGCATAAGGATAGAAAAGAATTATGAATAGAGAAGAAGACCAGGGCTGTTTATATAGTGAATCTGGTCAGAAGGGCATCCGGATACAGAGAAACGAATCAGGTTCAGAAAGCTGGAAAAAAGGGGGGGGGTCGACTACCCAGTCGACCTGGGGGGGGGGGGGGAGGGGGTCGACTACCCAGTCGACTCCCCAGTCAACCTGGGTGGGGTTCGGCTACCCAGTCGACCTGGGTCGCTTCTGAGTCTGTTTTGAATTTGAACTTTGCTAAAACTTCCGGAGGCCATATCTTCCTCATACGGACTCCGATTTACGCAAACTCGGACTCGTTTTCATGAAGAATTCCGAGACGAACGCAATGGTGCAGCCCGTTTCCCTTGATTTTGTTTTTAACTTTTAATTCTGCCTTGATTCGTGAATCTTAGTGTTATAGAATTACGGGGTGTTACAGTTTTAAAAGTTGTAATAATGATGATCTGGATCATAAGCTGTATTTTGAATCTTTCCGCTACTATGATGGTTTAGTTTTCAACTTATGCACTATCTCACCTGTTTTACATCAAGTTATGTTATTATCATATTTCGTCCCATGCGCTGTGAGATATACTACAGGTTCTTTGATGAAACATAGTTTTAAATCCCTTCCTTTTTCCTTCCATTTGACGACCGTCCCATGCTGGTTGGACATTGGTGCAGCACATTTCAGGGAAATTGTGACGAGAAGGAATTTCGCTCGGTCCGAACAGGTCGCTAAACCGACCCAGACCGTTCGAAACGCCCTATCGTTTGAGAACACGACAAAACAGAACGCATCAAAAGAACATTTCACTGTATATCACAACAATGCATCAGATTACAAGAATATACAGAGTATAAACAAATAAATATTACACAGAAATATCAGAGATTTAAATTACATTTAAATACATCGCAGCGGAAAATAATACAATACACAACTAGAAGTAGATATACGGATACAAAGCTTTCCGGATATCATTCCAGCTATAAACCAGGATCCTGTGAATATAAATCTGCAAAACCAAAACTACTAGCTGCCCGTGTCAAAATAAGGGCACCCAGAGTTTAGGTTAAAACAATAAACTCCAGGTCAGTCATGTGACTGGTGTGAGAACTAAAACAGTTATTAATCTTTATTTTTAAAGTTAGGTAAATCAAGGGACCACGCCGTATAACACGGAACGGGTTTCCTCCCAAGAATACCAGTGCATAAAACAAACAGCGCAATGCTAAATAAAGAAAAATGAAGCTGTTATAAGACCCAGGTCCCATCACACAATGCAACGCAGCCGAGGATAGGGTTTTCCCTTATAACAGCCAAAGAATGCTTGATACGTTTAAAACAAATCGTTTGATACTATTATAAGTGCATAGTGTATAAAACAACTTCAAATCATAAGTATCAATCATAGGCGGCATGAATGCCCCATCCCACTATGTCGCCATACTAGGTTTTACAATTAAAACCGCAAATGTCACGTATTTGGAAATTGGATTTCCGTCTATGAACCGAGGCAAAAGATAGTCCTCAACCGATTCGAGACAATCTAGCCCATGTCTCAGGATCAGAACGCATCAACCCTTTAGATCGTCAGGGCCGGTCCACCGATGTGGATTATTATGCCTGAACACTACGTCTCTCCGCCCTTTGGGGCGTAAATGAGCCAACTAAATGACTCCATCGGTTCGAGAACGACCGATCAATCCGAGGCGCCTCGCAACAGCAACAACCACATAAGTCAAACTCGTCAGGGCGTGTAAAACCACTGACGCCACTTCTAGCTAGAAAGAAACGCAAGTCCTCCCTGAGGTCCGTCTCCCGTTTTTGGTTCATACCGGGTGTGAAACACGCGAGGTAAACGTTACACAAAGCTACGCCACAAAGGCCGTGCTTTGATCATCACCACAAGACTTTGCTTTTCAACAGAAGCCTCGATCAATTGCCACTTAGGCATGCCACACAGGCAATTCACTCCATGCGTTTGATATCCATCAATATATAACCCCTGAGCTCGTACGTCTCAGAGAAGGGCGTTAAGCAAGAGAATAAATTCTCCGCCGCCAAACAGATATATATTTAATAGAGATTAATCACACGGACTAAAATCCAATGTCAGACACACAATCCATTTACAAGTCCGTTCTGGGTCTGAACGAAACCGGAGGCACCTAGTACCTCGCATATCCATCGATCTCCAAGTACGTCTGGACGATCACTAACTGTTTCCATCTTCTTGGGTGTACAGCCCAATCAAGATCATCAGTAATTACCCAAACGACATGAAGACCTCCGGTCTTCGACCATCGTCTTCATCTTCGACTTATCGTCGTATCAGTTATTCAGAATGGGATAAACCCGGACTTTCCGAATAACTCGCGTATATTTTAAATAAGTGTTACACAAACACAACATACGCCTCATTCCAATTCATTAGTCACTAACCGTAAATTAATCAAGAGAATAATTCCCCAAATATTAACCCCGAAGGCCGAAACCAACATCAGATCAATATCCAGAAAACCATTCTGCTTGGCTAACCGACAGTTAGTTTCTAAATTCACATTCATAGGGAAAGGTTCCCATTAATTTTATCAAAGATAAATTCTTTAAAATTTATTCTTTAATCTATTTTTGAATATCAATTCAAACTAGACGGGATTAGCGAACCTTACCGAAGTAATCATTTGTTTTAATTTCCCCAATCCCAACCTATTCATCCCATGAAGTAAAACTGGTTATACTTCATATCTAACACCACGGTGTTATCGGTAAATTCAATTACCATTTTACGTTCAAATCTAATTAAAGATTTAACTATCGCCTGGAGCAACTGGTGATACTCCATTTTCGATCATTTCAATCTAATTAAAGATTCATTAAAACTCCACTTAGTTTTAATCTTCGACTGGGTTAAAGAATCAGTGTTATTTAAAACACGGTTCACGATAAATCCAAAATCACATTCATTAATTATCGGGTTAAAGAACGAGTGTTGTTTAAAACACTGTTCACGATAAACCCAAAAATCAATATCAATTCAATTCCAATTAAATATTATTTAATTGGTACACTTCATTAAATCTAAATAAAAAGATTTAATCTTTTCTCAACTGGGTTCAAGAACAGTGTTAGTGAAGACACCATTCACGACAAACCCAAATCACATTTGATATTCAATACAAGGCTCTGAATAGAAAATATATCGGCTTATATTCAATATCAAATTCTACGACTAACAAATGTCGTATTGGAAATAACGATATAAATATATCTTTCAAATTTCCATAACAACACCTGTATAATCACGAATTCCAACATCGAAATATTCCGAAGACAATTTCGATTCAAATCCACTCCAATGCAATCATTGGAAATTCTGGTTATTTTTAAAACCCTTTTCAAATTCAATTTATTTATTTAAAAATAAATAGAATTATATTTCTAGTTCAAAACTAGTTCATTTCGATAAAAATCTATTTTTATCTTTTCAAATATGGAGTTTTTCATCCCAAATCTTTCTAAATCATTTCTTATGATTTTACACAAATTATTACTATTTTTAATAATTTTATCAAGGCCCGTACAGTCGATTTCCATCAATGGCCATCGAACTGCACCTATAGCGACCTTTTTCAAATTTGATTTGGACATAATTCCAAATCCAACCGTTAGATTTCTAATTTCTAATATCCGTTAGAAAGCTCTTTTCGATACGAACCCAACGGTTCTGGATTTAGGAGAATCCGACGAAAGGATCTCCCGCAATGTCCGTTTGAAATAAATGGTCGTAATTCACGAACTGCCGCGGCGCGGCGCGTTCTATTCAGGCCATTATATTATATATATAATATATATATAATATATTTCGTCGATTTCTATTTAAAACGAATTATATAAATAGTTTTAAATTCGTTTCAAAAGCAATTTCAACTTCCGTTTCAATTCAAATCAAAATTGAATTCTTCTCTATAAATTCGTTTTAAAATTCATTTCTATTCAATTCAAATTTCAATTCCATTTGAATTCATTTCAATTTGCTTTCAATTCAATTTGAATTCGTTTTCAATTCATTTCGAAATCGTTTTCAATTCAATTCATTTCGAAATCGTTTTCAATTCAATTCATTTCGAAATCGTTTTCAATTCAATTCATTTCGAAATCGTTTTCAATTCAATTCATTTCGAAATCGTTTTCAATTCAATTCATTTCGAAATCGTTTTCAATTCAATTCATTTCGAAATCGTTTTCAATTCAATTCATTTCGAAATCGTTTTCAATTCAATTTATTTCGAAATCGTTTTCAATTCAATTTATTTCGAAATCGTTTTCAATTCAATTCATTTCGAAATCGTTTTCAATTCAATTTATTTCGAAATCGTTTTCAATTCAATTCATTTCGAAATCGTTTTCAATTCAATTTATTTCGAAATCGTTTTCAATTCAATTTATTTCGAAATCGTTTTCAATTCAATTTATTTCGAAATCGTTTTCAATTCAATTCATTTCGAAATCGTTTTCAATTCAATTTATTTCGAAATCGTTTTCAATTCAATTTATTTCGAAATCATTTTCAATTCAATTTATTTCGAAATCGTTTTCAATTCAATTCATTTTGAAATCGTTGATTTCGAAATCACTTTTCAATATTCATTTTAAAATGAATAAAATCGATATAAATATCGATCACGTCAAAATGGCGTCAATCTAATCAACACGGCTTCATAATTTCTATTTTCAAATTTTCTTTATTTTTCAAATTGGAATGAGGCCCAATCAACTACCATATAAAATTAATTATATGGATTTCCATACAACACATGTATATAATAGCATTGAAAAATAATCAACCATCAACCAAAGTGCACTACACTGTATAAGCATCAAATATAGATATTCAACGCTTATAACAGCCTGTCAATCAATCGATCGACATATTTAATCAATCAGGATGAGTGAACTTCAAATTTCATCCCAACACCCGTGTGGGGTTTCAAACAATCAAACACAGATTTTATTTGTGCAGTTGGGCGATGTGTAAAATTTATCGTCCCAATCAATGTCATTCAAATAAGTGTACATAAACAAACCGTCTGGTTTGTAAATGAATATTTATTTATTCACATTCACGTTAAAAATTATATTTTTAACGATAAAACATTTTATTCCAACTTATGAATTTCTATTCAATTCATTTATTCAATAAAAATGATATTTTTATTTTTCTAACATATTTTAGAAAATTTCGGCGGCATAACGGCACGATACTAGAAACGGGACAAGGCCTAGCCTTATCCCCAGTCTAGTGAAGGCCCACGCCATTCACAAATCAATTTCCAATTCAACCATACGAATAAATCAATCACCCAACATTCAACTAAACAAACAAGTCCATGGTCTGTGGACGGGTGTCGGGTGCTTCTAATAAGCACCGTCTGCATCCTAGTATATATATATATAACTAGAAAAATTAAATTGAAAGGTGAGAAATTCTCACATATCGCTATCCTAGCTCCACGGCTCTTCATTTGCAGAAGTCTTCGTCGCTATCGCATCTTCGTTGTCTTCGTTGCCCGTAGCCACTACATATGTAAAAATCGAATTTTTACTTCGTTATTCGATACATAAAAATCATATTTTTATTTCGAAGTTCTATATGTAAAAATCATATTTTTACTTTGGCTTTCAATATATAAAAATCTGATTTTTACTTCGGCTTTCAATATATAAAAATCTGATTTTTACTTCGGCTTTCAATATATAAAAATCTGATTTTTACTTCGGCTTTCAATATATAAAAATCTGATTTTTACTTCGGCTTTCAATATATAAAAATCTGATTTTTACTTCGGCTTTCAATATATAAAAATCTGATTTTTACTTCGGCTTTCAATATATAAAAATCTGATTTTTACTTCAGCTTTCAATATATAAAAATCTGATTTTTATTTTTAAAGTTTGAATCAAAAATCAGTTTTTAAAGCTTTTCAAAAAAATCAGTTTTTAATCTTAAAAAAAACAGTTTTTATCCTATTTTAAAATCAGTTTTAAAATCTTATAAAATCAGTTTTTAAATTAAAACAGAAATCAGTTTTTAAATTAAAACAGAAATCAGTTTTTAAATTAAAACAGAATATTAAAAACTCACCTTTTCTCGCTGAGCTAGGAGGGATGGGTTCGCTGCTGCGTTGGAGCCGTCGGGGGACTGACGCGTGAGGTGGGTGGGGTCCATTCAGGGAGGCGGTGGTGGGAGGTGCAGTCGGCAGGGGGTCCGGTCAGGGCGGCGGTTGTCGGATCAAGGTGGTGGCGGCCTTTTGTGAAGGTTTGGGCGTGGTTGGTTTGAACGGTGGAGAGAGGGTTCGGGAGGGGGCGCATGGGGCCAGTGGAGGGCGGAAGAGGGTCAGCCGACGTGGGGAGGGTGGCGGAGCTGGGTAGAACGGCGATGGCGACATGGGAAGGGTGGCGGCTGGCGATTTAGGGGAGGAAGCGGGATTTTGAATTTGGGGCTAGGTCTGGGGATAATAGAAAATGAGGGGAGGGGTGTTATAATAATAAATATATTTATTTTAATGTTTAATTAAATCCACAAAAGTTCACTTTTCTTTTGAACTCGAAATTGGGCCCAGCGACTACTGCCCCTAGCTAATTACCCCTATTTCGAACACAATGGGATATGTTTCGTAGGTTGATTCGATCATTTGAATCAGTTTCCGTTTAATTTACATTTAAATCACTATATTGAATTTTAAACGTACATTTCAAATTACCGGGGTCACATACGAACTAGGAAAATTCCAGAAAAATATTTTCTAGCTTCGTATTGACGATACGGTCCTAACAAAACTAGTTTCGTCGAATTCTGAGACCGTTAGAAAAATGGCCAATTTCCAGTCGATTAAAATCAACTGAAATGGTCAAAACACGTTTTCCTTTGCCACGCTCACATATTGATTCGAAAAATTATGAAATTTGGAATCTAGCAATAACTTAACATCACGGACCCAACAAAAGTGGTTTCGTCGAAATCCGAGGTCGTTTGCAAAATGTCCATTTTTAAGGGCCTGAATTCCATAGCGACTATTCAGAATTTTCAACAGGACATATCTTTTGATTCCCGATATGAAATCTTGATTTTTCGGATTCGTTGGAAAGATATCATCAATTAGATCCTATCATTTTTGGTTTCACTAAAATCCGGATTGTTTTGCACCCGGTATGTTCAATTGAAGTTTGAAATCGAATTATCGAACTACCGCGCCATTTTCAATTCTATTTATAATTATATACAATTATTTATATTCTAACGACGACGCATATAATATATACGTTCGATTTATATTCAAAATAAATTTCTCGTCGTTATTATTTAAAATAATTCATTTTAAATATTCAAAATTCGCTAAAATGGCCAAAATAAAAATTTTAAACTAGCCCAGATTTTCGGGTTATTACAATCTCCCCCACTTAAAACTTTTCGTCCCCGAAAAGGAACAAAGTCGAAAGTGGTTTGATTAATCAACTCTACGTTCGATCTGGCTTCCATTCTCCAACTTTTCAGTTTCTGAGAATTTTCAAAATTTCAAAAATTTGGCTAACACCCTAAATTTTCGAAAAATTTCGCCATAACCTCCCCTGCACCGGGAGCATCGGGGAATTTCAAATAGCTTCCCCGGTCCTTCAGATCTCAAAAAGAAAAAGAAAAAGCCAAGCGGCTAGCCAATAGGCTCACAAAATCATCTTCACCCAAACAAAACAGGAAATTATGTAGTAAACATGTACCTATTTGTCGGGCAAACAAATTTTATTCTTCGGCTCTATCCTCTTTGCTATGACCTGTTCAATGTAAGTATATATATACAAGCAAATGCAACCAATTCTCAATATAATTCAATATTTGGTTCAATTAGGCTAAATGGTTCAAAATCATCAAACAAATAAACAGGCAACACAAACATCAATCAATTAGTGAATTAGAGTCTCAAATTCATAATTTTGATACATATACAAAAAATCAAATTTTTGATGCTAAATCACAACAATAGGCCTTATCTAATTTTGTTTCTCACACCAGTCTAATGGAAATATATAGATATTACACGTTCGTCACTCGAACACTAATTCTGATGATGTAGCTACAATCATCAGAATCACCTTCGGGCGACTAGAGTGTGAATCTATATCTATCCAGTATATTAAAACTTTGAATATATGTTTGCAAGGCGTATATGCAAATTCTTTATATACTGGACAGTCCAAAACAATATAAATAAATAATCAAATACGAATAATTGATTTTAAATTTTCAAAACAAAATTGGCTTTCATTTTAAAAATATACTCTTCACACTCATTCTAGGACACTACTGATCCTATCTCTAACGAGTCATTCTCGTTGGATACTACTAATCCAATATCTGATGAATTCTTTCGTACGGTACTAATGTGCCTTGTTCTCTAAGCTTTGTAAACCAAAGCTCTGGTACCAACTGTGACGAGAAGGAATTTCGCTCGGTCCGAACAGGTCGCTAAACCGACCCAGACCGTTCGAAACGCCCTATCGTTTGAGAACACGACAAAACAGAACGCATCAAAAGAACATTTCACTGTATATCACAACAATGCATCAGATTACAAGAATATACAGAGTATAAACAAATAAATATTACACAGAAATATCAGAGATTTAAATTACATTTAAATACATCGCAGCGGAAAATAATACAATACACAACTAGAAGTAGATATACGGATACAAAGCTTTCCGGATATCATTCCAGCTGTAAACCAGGATCCTGTGAATATAAATCTGCAAAACCAAAACTACTAGCTGCCCGTGTCAAAATAAGGGCACCCAGAGTTTAGGTTAAAACAATAAACTCCAGGTCAGTCATGTGACTGGTGTGAGAACTAAAACAGTTATTAATCTTTATTTTTAAAGTTAGGTAAATCAAGGGACCACGCCGTATAACACGGAACGGGTTTCCTCCCAAGAATACCAGTGCATAAAACAAACAGCGCAATGCTAAATAAAGAAAAATGAAGCTGTTATAAGACCCAGGTCCCATCACACAATGCAACGCAGCCGAGGATAGGGTTTTCCCTTATAACAGCCAAAGAATGCTTGATACGTTTAAAACAAATCGTTTGATACTATTATAAGTGCATAGTGTATAAAACAACTTCAAATCATAAGTATCAATCATAGGCGGCATGAATGCCCCATCCCACTATGTCGCCATACTAGGTTTTACAATTAAAACCGCAAATGTCACGTATTTGGAAATTGGATTTCCGTCTATGAACCGAGGCAAAAGATAGTCCTCAACCGATTCGAGACAATCTAGCCCATGTCTCAGGATCAGAACGCATCAACCCTTTAGATCGTCAGGGCCGGTCCACCGATGTGGATTATTATGCCTGAACACTACGTCTCTCCGCCCTTTGGGGCGTAAATGAGCCAACTAAATGACTCCATCGGTTCGAGAACGACCGATCAATCCGAGGCGCCTCGCAACAGCAACAACCACATAAGTCAAACTCGTCAGGGCGTGTGAAACCACTGACGCCACTTCTAGCTAGAAAGAAACGCAAGTCCTCCCTGAGGTCCGTCTCCCGTTTTTGGTTCATACCGGGTGTGAAACACGCGAGGTAAACGTTACACAAAGCTACGCCACAAAGGCCGTGCTTTGATCATCACCACAAGACTTTGCTTTTCAACAGAAGCCTCGATCAATTGCCACTTAGGCATGCCACACAGGCAATTCACTCCATGCGTTTGATCTCCATCAATATATAACCCCTGAGCTCGTACGTCTCAGAGAAGGGCGTTAAGCAAGAGAATAAATTCTCCGCCGCCAAACAGATATATATTTAATAGAGATCAATCACACGGACTAAAATCCAATGTCAGACACACAGTCCATTTACAAGTCCGTTCTGGGTCTGAACGAAACCGGAGGCACCTAGTACCTCGCATATCCATCGATCTCCAAGTACGTCTGGACGATCACTAACTGTTTCCATCTTCTTGGGTGTACAGCCCAATCAAGATCATCAGTAATTACCCAAACGACGTGAAGACCTCCGGTCTTCGACCATCGTCTTCATCTTCGACTTATCGTCGTATCAGTTATTCAGAATGGGATAAACCCGGACTTTCCGAATAACTCGCGTATATTTTAAATAAGTGTTACACAAACACAACATACGCCTCATTCCAATTCATTAGTCACTAACCGTAAATTAATCAAGAGAATAATTCCCCAAATATTAACCCCGAAGGCCGAAACCAACATCAGATCAATATCCAGAAAACCATTCTGCTTGGTTAACCGATAGTTAGTTTCTAAATTCACATTTATAGGGAAAGGTTCCCATTAATTTTATCAAAGATAAATTCTTTAAAATTTATTCTTTAATCTATTTTTGAATATCAATTCAAACTAGTCGGGATTAGCGAACCTTACCGAAGTAATCATTTGTTTTAATTTCCCCAATCCCAACCTATTCATCCCATGAAGTAAAACTGGTTATACTTCATATCTAACACCACGGTGTTATCGGTAAATTCAATTACCATTTCACGTTCAAATCTAATTAAAGATTTAACTATCGCCTGGAGCAACTGGTGATACTCCATTTTCGATCATTTCAATCTAATTAAAGATTCATTAAAACTCCACTTAGTTTTAATCTTCGACTGGGTTAAAGAATCAGTGTTATTTAAAACACGGTTCACGATAAACCCAAAATCACATTCATTAATTATCGGGTTAAAGAACGAGTGTTGTTTAAAACACTGTTCACGATAAACCCAAAAATCAATATCAATTCAATTCCAATTAAATATTATTTAATCGGTACACTTCATTAAATCTAAATAAAAAGATTTAATCTTTTCTCAACTGGGTTCAAGAACAGTGTTAGTGAAGACACCATTCACGACAAACCCAAATCACATTTGATATTCAATACAAGGCTCTGAATAGAAAATATATCGGCTTATATTCAATATCAAATTCTACGACTAACAAATGTCGTATTGGAAATAACGATATAAATATATCTTTCAAATTTCCATAACAACACCTGTATAATCACGAATTCCAACATCGAAATATTCCGAAGACAATTTCGATTCAAATCCACTCCAATGCAATCATTGGAAATTCTGGTTATTTTTAAAACCCTTTTCAAATTCAATTTATTTATTTAAAAATAAATAGAATTATATTTCTAGTTCAAAACTAGTTCATTTTGATAAAAATCTATTTTTATCTTTTCAAATATGGAGTTTTTCATCCCAAATCTTTCTAAATCATTTCTTATGATTTTACACAAATTATTACTATTTTTAATAATTTTATCAAGGACCGTACAGTCGATTTCCATCAATGGCCATCGAACTGCACCTATAGCGACCTTTTTCAAATTTGATTTGGACATAATTCCAAATCCAACCGTTAGATTTCTAATTTCTAATATCCGTTAGAAATCTCTTTTCGATACGAACCCAACGGTTCCGGTTTTAGGAGAATCTGACGGTCGGATCTCCCGCAATGTCCGTTTGAAATAAATGGTCGAAATTCACGAACTGCCGCGGCGCGGCGCGTTCTATTCAGGCCATTATATTATATATATAATATATATATAATATATTTCATCGATTTCTATTTAAAACGAATTATATAAATAGTTTTAAATTCGTTTCAAAAGCAATTTCAACTTCCGTTTCAATTCAAATCAAAATTGAATTCTTCTCTATAAATTCGTTTTAAAATTCATTTCTATTCAATTCAAATTTCAATTCCATTTGAATTCATTTCAATTTGCTTTCAATTCAATATGAATTCGTTTTCAATTCATTTCGAAATCGTTTTCAATTCAATTCATTTCAAAATCGTATTCAATTCAATTCATTTCGAAATCGTATTCAATTCAATTCATTTCGAAATCGTTTTCAATTCAATTCATTTCGAAATCGTTTTCAATTCAATTCATTTCGAAATCGTTTTCAATTCAATTCATTTCGAAATCGTTTTCAATTCAATTTATTTCGAAATCGTTTTCAAATCAATTCATTTCGAAATCGTTTTCAATTCAATTTATTTCGAAATCGTTTTCAATTCAATTTATTTCGAAATCGTTTTCAATTCAATTCATTTCGAAATCGTTTTCAATTCAATTTATTTCGAAATCATTTTCAATTCAATTCATTTCGAAATCGTTTTCAATTCAATTTATTTCGAAATCGTTTTCAATTCAATTTATTTCGAAATCGTTTTCAATTCAATTTATTTCGAAATCGTTTTCAATTCAATTCATTTCGAAATCGTTTTCAATTCAATTTATTTCGAAATCGTTTTCAATTCATTTTATTTCGAAATCGTTTTCAATTCAATTTATTTCGAAATCGTTTTCAATTCAATTCATTTCGAAATCGTTGATTTCGAAATCACTTTTCAATATTCATTTTAAAATGAATAAAATCGATATAAATATCGATCACGTCAAAATGGCGTCAATCTAATCAACACGGCTTCATAATTTCTATTTTCAAATTTTCTTTATTTTTCAAATTGGAATGAGGCCCAATCAACTACCATATAAAATTAATTATATGGATTTCCATACAACACATGTATATAATAGCATTGAAAAATAATCAACCATCAACCAAAGTGCACTACACTGTATAAGCATCAAATATAGATATTCAACGCTTATAACAGCCTGTCAATCAATCGATCGACATATTTAATCAATCAGGATGAGTGAACTTCAAATTTCATCCCAGCACCCGTGTGGGGTTTCAAACAATCAAACAAAGATTTTATTTGTGCAGTTGGGCGATGTGTAAAATTTATCGTCCCAATCAATGTCATTCAAATAAGTGTACATAAACAAACCGTCTGGTTTGTAAATGAATATTTATTTATTCACATTCACGTTAAAAATTATATTTTTAACGATAAAACATTTTATTCCAACTTATGAATTTCTATTCAATTCATTTATTCAATAAAAATGATATTTTTATTTTTCTAACATATTTTAGAAAATTTCGGCGGCATAACGGCACAATACTAGAAACGGGACAAGGCCTAGCCTTATCCCCAGTCTAGTGAAGGCCCACGCCATTCACAAATCAATTTCAATCAATTTCCAATTCAACCATACGAATAAATCAATCACCCAACATTCAACTAAACAAACAAGTCCATGGTCTGTGGACGGGTGTCGGGTGCTTCTAATAAGCACCGTCTGCATCCTAGTATATATATATATAACTAGAAAAATTAAATTGAAAGGTGAGAAATTCTCACATATCGCTATCCTAGCTCCACGGCTCTTCATTTGCAGAAGTCTTCGTCGCTATCGCATCTTCGTTGTCTTCGTTGCCCGTAGCCACTACATATGTAAAAATCGAATTTTTACTTCGTTATTCGATACATAAAAATCATATTTTTATTTCGAAGTTCTATATGTAAAAATCATATTTTTACTTCGGCTTTCAATATATAAAAATCTGATTTTTACTTCGGCTTTCAATATATAAAAATCTGATTTTTACTTCGGCTTTCAATATATAAAAATCTGATTTTTACTTCGGCTTTCAATATATAAAAATCTGATTTTTACTTCGGCTTTCAATATATAAAAATCTGATTTTTACTTCGGCTTTCAATATATAAAAATCTGATTTTTATTTTTAAAGTTGAATCAAAAATCAGTTTTTAAATCAGTTTTTAAAGCTTTTAAAAAAAAACAGTTTTTAATCTTAAAAAAAACAGTTTTTATCCTATTTTAAAATCAGTTTTAAAATCTTATAAAATCAGTTTTTAAATTAAAACAGAAATCAGTTTCTAAATTAAAACAGAAATCAGTTTTTAAATTAAAACAGAATATTAAAAACTCACCTTTTCTCGCTGAGCTAGGAGGGAGGGGTTCGCTGCTGCGTTGGAGCCGTCGGGGGACTGACGCGTGAGGTGGGTGGGGTCCATTCAGGGAGGCGGCGGTGGGAGGTGCAGTCGGCAGGGGGTCCGGTCAGGGCGGCGGTTGTCAGATCAAGGTGGTGGCGGCCTTTTGTGAAGGTTTGGGCGTGGTTGGTTTGAACGGTGGAGAGAGGGTTCGGGAGGGGGCGCATGGGGCCAGTGGAGGGCGGAAGAGGGTCAGCCGACGTGGGGAGGGTGGCGGAGCTGGGTAGAACGGCGATGACGACATGGGAAGGGTGGCGGCTGGCGATTTAGGGGAGGAAGCGGGATTTTGAATTTGGGGCTAGGTCTGGGGATAATAGAAAATGAGGGGAGGGGTGTTATAATAATAAATATATTTATTTTAATGTTTAATTAAATCCACAAAAGTTCACTTTTCTTTTGAACTCGAAATTGGGCCCAGCGACTACTGCCCCTAGCTAATTACCCCTATTTCGAACACAATGGGATATGTTTCGTAGGTTGATTCGATCATTTGAATCAGTTTCCGTTTAATTTACATTTAAATCACTATATTGAATTTTAAACGTACATTTCAAATTACCGGGGTCACATACGAACTAGGAAAATTCCAGAAAAATATTTTCTAGCTTCGTATTGACGATACGGTCCTAACAAAACTAGTTTCGTCGAATTCTGAGACCGTTAGAAAAATGGCCAATTTCCAGTCGATTAAAATCAACTGAAATGGTCAAAACACGTTTTCCTTTGCCATACTCACATATTGATTCGAAAAATTATGAAATTTGGAATCTAGCAATAACTTAACATCACGGACCCAACAAAAGTGGTTTCGTCGAAATCCGAGGTCGTTTGCAAAATGTCCATTTTTAAGGGCCTGAATTCCATAGCGACTATTCAGAATTTTCAACAGGACATATCTTTTGATTCCCGATATGAAATCTTGATTTTTCGGATTCGTTGGAAAGATATCATCAATTAGATCCTATCATTTTTGGTTTCACTAAAATCCGGATTGTTTTGCACCCGGTATGTTCAATTGAAGTTTGAAATCGAATTATCGAACTACCGCGCCATTTTCAATTCTATTTATAATTATATATAATTATTTATATTCTAACGATGACGCATATAATATATACGTTCGATTTATATTCAAAATAAATTTCTCGTCGTTATTATTTAAAATAATTCATTTTAAATATTTAAAATTCGCTAAAATGGCCAAAATAAAAATTTTAAACTGGCCCAGATTTTCGGATTATTACAATCTCCCCCACTTAAAACTTTTCGTCCCCGAAAAGGAACAAAGTCGAAAGTGGTTTGATTAATCAACTCTACGTTCGATCTGGCTTCCATTCTCCAACTTTTCAGTTTCTGAGAATTTTCAAAATTTCAAAAATTTGGCTAACACCCTAAATTTTCGAAAAATTTCGCCATAACCTCCCCTGCACCGGGAGCATCGGGGAATTTCAAATAGCTTCCCCGGTCCTTCAGATCTCAAAAAGAAAAAGAAAAAGCCAAGCGGCTAGCCAATAGGCTCACAAAATCATCATCACCCAAACAAAACAGGAAATTATGTAGTAAACATGTACCTATTTGTCGGGCAAACAAATTTTATTCTTCGGCTCTAGCCTCTTTGCTATGACCTGTTCAATGTAAGTATATATATACAAGCAAATGCAACCAATTCTCAATATAATTCAATATTTGGTTCAATTAGGCTAAATGGTTCAAAATCATCAAACAAATAAACAGGCAACACAAACATCAATCAATTAGTGAATTAGAGTCTCAAATTCATAATTTTGATACATATACAAAAAATCAAATTTTTGATGCTAAATCACAACATAGGCCTTATCTAATTTTGGTTCTCACACCAGTCTAATGGAAATATATAGATATTACACGTTCGTCACTCGAACACTAATTCTGATGATGTAGCTACAATCATCAGAATCACCTTCGGGCGACTAGAGTGTGAATCTATATCTATCCAATATATTAAAACTTTGAATATACGTTTGCAAGGCATATATGCAAATTCTTTATATACTGGACTGTCCAAAACAATATAAATAAATAATCAAATACGAATAATTGATTTTAAATTTTCAAAACAAAATTGGCTTTCATTTTAAAAATATACTCTTCACACTCATTCTAGGACACTACTGATCCTATCTCTAACGAGTCATTCTCGTTGGATACTACTAATCCAATATCTGATGAATTCTTTCGTACGGTTCTAATGTGCCTTGTTGTCTAAGCTTTGTAAACCAAAGCTCTGGTACCAACTGTGACGAGAAGGAATTTCGCTCGGTCCGAACAGGTCGCTAAACGGACCCAGACCGTTCGAAACGCCCTATCGTTTGAGAACACGACAAAACAGAACGCATCAAAAGAACATTTCACTGTATATCACAACAATGCATCAGATTACAAGAATATACAGAGTATAAACAAATAAATATTACACAGAAATATCAGAGATTTAAATTACATTTAAATACATCGCAGCGGAAAATAATACAATACACAACTAGAAGTAGATATACGGATACAAAGCTTTCCGGTTATCATTCCAGCTGTAAACCAGGATCCTGTGAATATAAATCTGCAAAACCAAAACTACTAGCTGCCCGTGTCAAAATAAGGGCACCCAGAGTTTAGGTTAAAACAATAAACTCCTGGTCAGTCATGTGACTGGTGTGAGAACTAAAACAGTTATTAATCTTTATTTTTAAAGTTAGGTAAATCAAGGGACCACGCCGTATAACACGGAACGGGTTTCCTCCCAAGAATACCAGTGCATAAAACAAACAGCGCAATGCTAAATAAAGAAAAATGAAGCTGTTATAAGACCCAGGTCCCATCACACAATGCAACGCAGCCGAGGATAGGGTTTTCCCTTATAACAGCCAAAGAATGCTTGATACGTTTAAAACAAATCGTTTGATACTATTATAAGTGCATAGTGTATAAAACAACTTCAAATCATAAGTATCAATCATAGGCGACATGAATGCCCCATCCCACTATGTCGCCATACTAGGTTTTACAATTAAAACCGCAAATGTCACGTATTTGGAAATTGGATTTCCGTCTATGAACTGAGGCAAAAGATAGTCCTCAACCGATTCGAGACAATCTAGCCCATGTCTCAGGATCAGAACGCATCAACCCTTTAGATCGTCAGGGCCGGTCCACCGATGTGGATTATTATGCCTGAACACTACGTCTCTCCGCCCTTTGGGGCGTAAATGAGCCAACTAAATGACTCCATCGGTTCGAGAACGACCGATCAATCCGAGGCGCCTCGCAACGGCAACAACCACATAAGTCAAACTCGTCAGGGCATGTAAAACCACTGACGCCACTTCTAGCTAGAAAGAAACGCAAGTCCTCCCTGAGGTCCGTCTCCCGTTTTTGGTTCATACCGGGTGTGAAACACGTGAGGTAAACGTTACACAAAGCTACGCCACAAAGGCCGTGCTTTGATCATCACCACAAGACTTTGCTTTTCAACAGAAGCCTCGATCAATTGCCACTTAGGCATGCCACACAGGCAATTCACTCCATGCGTTTGATCTCCATCAATATATAACCCCTGAGCTCGTACGTCTCAGAGAAGGGCGTTAAGCAAGAGAATAAATTCTCCGCCGCCAAACAGATATATATTTAATAGAGATCAATCACACGGACTAAAATCCAATGTCAGACACACAGTCCATTTACAAGTCCGTTCTGGGTCTGAACGAAACCAGAGGCACCTAGTACCTCGCATATCCATCGATCTCCAAGTACGTCTGGACGATCACTAACTGTTTCCATCTTCTTGGGTGTACAGCCCAATCAAGATCATCAGTAATTACCCAAACGACGTGAAGACCTCCGGTCTTCGACCATCGTCTTCATCTTCGACTTATCGTCGTATCAGTTATTCAGAATGGGATAAACCCGGACTTTCCGAATAACTCGCGTATATTTTAAATAAGTGTTACACAAACACAACATACGCCTCATTCCAATTCATTAGTCACTAACCGTAAATTAATCAAGAGAATAATTCCCCAAATATTAACCCCGAAGGCCGAAACCAACATCAGATCAATATCCAGAAAACCATTCTGCTTGGCTAACCGACAGTTAGTTTCTAAATTCACATTCATAGGGAAAGGTTCCCATTAATTTTATCAAAGATAAATTCTTTAAAATTTATTCTTTAATCTATTTTTGAATATCAATTCAAACTAGTCGGGATTAGCGAACCTTACCGAAGTAATCATTTGTTTTAATTTCCCCAATCCCAACCTATTCATCCCATGAAGTAAAACTGGTTATACTTCATATCTAACACCACGGTGTTATCGGTAAATTCAATTACCATTTCATGTTCAAATCTAATTAAAGATTTAACTATCGCCTGGAGCAACTGGTGATACTCCATTTTCGATCATTTCAATCTAATTAAAGATTCATTAAAACTCCACTTATTTTTAATCTTCGACTGGGTTAAAGAATCAGTGTTATTTAAAACACGGTTCACGATAAACCCAAAATCACATTCATTAATTATCGGGTTAAAGAACGAGTGTTGTTTAAAACACTGTTCACGATAAACCCAAAAATCAATATCAATTCAATTCCAATTAAATATTATTTAATCGGTACACTTCATTAAATCTAAATAAAAAGATTTAATCTTTTCTCAACTGGGTTCAAGAACAGTGTTAGTGAAGACACCATTCACGACAAACCCAAATCACATTTGATATTCAATACAAGGCTCTGAATAGAAAATATATCGGCTTATATTCAATATCAAATTCTACGACTAACAAATGTCGTATTGGAAATAACGATATAAATATATCTTTCAAATTTCCATAACAACACCTGTATAATCACGAATTCCAACATCGAAATATTCCGAAGACAATTTCGATTCAAATCCACTCCAATGCAATCATTGGAAATTCTGGTTATTTTTAAAACCCTTTTCAAATTCAATTTATTTATTTAAAAATAAATAGAATTATATTTCTAGTTCAAAACTAGTTCATTTCGATAAAAATCTATTTTTATCTTTTCAAATATGGAGTTTTTCATCCCAAATCTTTCTAAATCATTTCTTATGATTTCACACAAATTATTACTATTTTTAATAATTTTATCAAGGACCGTACAGTCGATTTCCATCAATGGCCATCGAACTGCACCTATAGCGACCTTTTTCAAATTTGATTTGGACATAATTCCAAATCCAACCGTTAGATTTCTAATTTCTAATATTCGTTAGAAAGCTCTTTTCGATACGAACCCAACGGTTCCGGTTTTAGGAGAATCCGACGGTCGGATCTCCAGCAATGTCCGTTTGAAATAAATGGTCGAAATTCACGAACTGCCGCGGCGCGGCGCGTTCTATTCAGGCCATTATATTATATATATATATAATATATTTCGTCGATTTCTATTTAAAACGAATTATATAAATAGTTTTAAATTCGTTTCAAAAGCAATTTCAACTTCCGTTTCAATTCAAATCAAAATTGAATTCTTCTCTATAAATTCGTTTTAAAATTCATTTCTATTCAATTCAAATTTCAATTCCATTTGAATTCATATCAATTTGCTTTCAATTCAATTTGAATTCGTTTTCAATTCATTTCGAAATCGTTTTCAATTCAATTCATTTCGAAATCGTTTTCAATTCAATTCATTTCGAAATCGTTTTCAATTCAATTCATTTCGAAATCGTTTTCAATTCAATTCATTTCGAAATCGTTTTCAATTCAATTCATTTCGAAATCGTTTTCAATTCAATTTATTTCGAAATCGTTTTCAATTCAATTCATTTCGAAATCGTTTTCAATTCAATTTATTTCGAAATCGTTTTCAATTCAATTTATTTCGAAATCGTTTTCAATTCAATTCATTTCGAAATCGTTTTCAATTCAATTCATTTCGAAATCGTTTTCAATTCAATTCATTTCGAAATCGTTTTCAATTCAATTTATTTCGAAATCGTTTTCAATTCAATTCATTTCGAAATCGTTTTCAATTCAATTCATTTCGAAATCGTTTTCAATTCAATTCATTTCGAAATCGTTTTCAATTCAATTCATTTCGAAATCGTTTTCAATTCAATTTATTTCGAAATCGTTTTCAATTCAATTTATTTCGAAATCGTTTTCAATTCAATTCATTTCGAAATCGTTTTCAATTCAATTCATTTCGAAATCGTTGATTTCGAAATCACTTTTCAATATTCATTTTAAAATGAATAAAATCGATATAAATATCGATCACGTCAAAATGGCGTCAATCTAATCAACACGGCTTCATAATTTCTATTTTCAAATTTTCTTTATTTTTCAAATTGGAATGAGGCCCAATCAACTACCATATAAAATTAATTATATGGATTTCCATACAACACATGTATATAATAGCATTGAAAAATAATCAACCATCAACCAAAGTGCACTACACTGTATAAGCATCAAATATAGATATTCAACGCTTATAACAGCCTGTCAATCAATCGATCGACATATTTAATTAATCAGGATGAGTGAACTTCAAATTTCATCCCAACACCCGTGTGGGGTTTCAAACAATCAAACAAAGATTTTATTTGTGCAGTTGGGCGATGTGTAAAATTTATCGTCCCAATCAATGTCATTCAAATAAGTGTACATAAACAAACCGTCTGGTTTGTAAATGAATATTTATTTATTCACATTCACGTTAAAAATTATATTTTTAACGATAAAACATTTTATTCCAACTTATGAATTTCTATTCAATTCATTTATTCAATAAAAATGATATTTTTATTTTTCTAACATATTTTAGAAAATTTCGGCGGCATAACGGCACGATACTAGAAACGGGACAAGGCCTAGCCTTATCCCCAGTCTAGTGAAGGCCCACGCCATTCACAAATCAATTTCAATCAATTTCCAATTCAACCATACGAATAAATCAATCACCCAACATTCAACTAAACAAACAAGTCCATGGTCTGTGGACGGGTGTCAGGTGCTTCTAATAAGCACCGTCTGCATCCTAGTATATATATATATAACTAGAAAAATTAAATTGAAAGGTGAGAAATTCTCACATATCGCTATCCTAGCTCCACGGCTCTTCATTTGCAGAAGTCTTCGTCACTATCGCATCTTCGTTGTCTTCGTTGCCCGTAGCCACTACATATGTAAAAATCGAATTTTTACTTCGTTATTCGATACATAAAAATCATATTTTTATTTCGAAGTTCTATATGTAAAAATCATATTTTTACTTCGGCTTTCAATATATAAAAATCTGATTTTTACTTCGGCTTTCAATATATAAAAATCTGATTTTTACTTCGGCTTTCAATATATAAAAATCTGATTTTTACTTCGGCTTTCAATATATAAAAATCTGATTTTTACTTCGGCTTTCAATATATAAAAATCTGATTTTTACTTCGGCTTTCAATATATAAAAATCTGATTTTTACTTCGGCTTTCAATATATAAAAATCTGATTTTTACTTCGGCTTTCAATATATAAAAATCTGATTTTTACTTCGGCTTTCATTATATAAAAATCTGATTTTTATTTTTAAAGTTTGAATCAAAAATCAGTTTTTAAATCAGTTTTTAAAGCTTTTCAAAAAAATTAGTTTTTAATCTTAAAAAAAACAGTTTTTATCCTATTTTAAAACCAGTTTTAAAATCTTATAAAATCAGTTTTTAAATTAAAACAGAAATCAGTTTTTAAATTAAAACAGAAATCAGTTTTCAAATTAAAACAGAATATTAAAAACTCACCTTTTCTCGCTGAGCTAGGAGGGAGGGGTTCGCTGCTGCGTTGGAGCCGTCGGGGGACTGACGCGTGAGGTGGGTGGGGTCCATTCAGGGAGGCGGCGGTGGGAGGTGCAGTTGGCAGGGGGTCCGGTCAGGGCGGCGGTTGTCGGATCAAGGTGGTGGCGGCCTTTTGTGAAGGTTTGGGCGTGGTTGGTTTGAACGGTGGAGAGAGGGTTCGGGAGGGGGCGCATGGGGCCAGTGGAGGGCGGAAGAGGGTCAGCCGACGTGGGGAGGGTGGCGGAGCTGGGTAGAACGGCGATGGCGACATGGGAAGGGTGGCGGCTGGCGATTTAGGGGAGGAAGCGGGATTTTGAATTTGGGGCTAGGTCTGGGGATAATAGAAAATGAGGGGAGGGGTGTTATAATAATAAATATATTTATTTTAATGTTTAATTAAATCCACAAAAGTTCACTTTTCTTTTGAACTCGAAATTGGGCCCAGCGACTACTGCCCCTAGCTAATTACCCCTATTTCGAACACAATGGGATATGTTTCGTAGGTTGATTCGATCATTTGAATCAGTTTCCGTTTAATTTACATTTAAATCACTATATTGAATTTTAAACGTACATTTCAAATTACCGGGGTCACATACGAACTAGGAAAATTCCAGAAAAATATTTTCTAGCTTCGTATTGACGATACGGTCCTAACAAAACTAGTTTCGTCGAATTCTGAGACCGTTAGAAAAATGGCCAATTTCCAGTCGATTAAAATCAACTGAAATGGTCAAAACACGTTTTCCTTTGCCACGCTCACATATTGATTCGAAAAATTATGAAATTTGGAATCTAGCAATAACTTAACATCACGGACCCAACAAAAGTGGTTTCGTCGAAATCCGAGGTCGTTTGCAAAATGTCCATTTTTAAGGGCCTGAATTCCATAGCGACTATTCAGAATTTTCAACAGGACATATCTTTTGATTCCCGATATGAAATCTTGATTTTTCGGATTCGTTGGAAAGATATCATCAATTAGATCCTATCATTTTTGGTTTCACTAAAATCCGGATTGTTTTGCACCCGGTATGTTCAATTGAAGTTTGAAATCGAATTATCGAACTACCGCGCCATTTTCAATTCTATTTATAATTATTTATATTCTAACGACGACGCATATAATATATACGTTTGATTTATATTCAAAATAAATTTCTCGTCGTTATTATTTAAAATAATTCATTTTAAATATTCAAAATTCGCTAAAATGGCCAAAATAAAAATTTTAAACTGGCCCAGATTTTCGGGTTATTACAGAAATGTCGGCTGGTGCGGGGCGGGCCATCATAGGACTGGTATGAGAAATCCTACTTAACTTATCTAATAATAAGGCTAATCACAGGACCACGCCGCTAACGCGGAATACTCCATTGGATTGCCAGTGCATAAAATAAGTAAATCTTTTAAACAACGAAATGCTTTTTAGAAATGAAACCATTATAAGACTCAAGTCCCATCACACAATGCAACACAGACCGGAGGATAGAGTTTTACCTTATAATGATCGAACATTCTTGATACGTATAAAAACAATAATCATTGATATTATTATTTGTGTCTAATCAGTTAAAACATTTTCAAAGTAAATGAATCAGTCCTAGACGGCATAGTACCCCATCCTACTATGTCGCCATATATAGGTTTACAATCAAATCCGTAATGTCGTATTGGAAATTGGGTTTCCATCATGAGTCAAGGCTAGGGATGGTCTTCTTACCGATTCGAGGCACTCTAGCAAATGTCTCAGGGCTCGGACGCTGGCGAACCCTTGGATCCTACGAGGACGGTCCACAAATACTTTAGTGAATTAGTTATGCCTGAACACATGTTTCCCGGTCCTATAGGACCTATCTCTAAGCCACTAGGGACTCAATATCTGAGGCGCCTCATTCCATCATCCACATAAGTAAAAATGTCTGGGCTCCATACCATGACACCACTTCTAACTAGAAAGAAACGTCGTGCACTCCCTGCGTTCCCTTATCCCGTTTCTAACTCTTACCGGGGTGTGAGGCTCACGAAGTTACACTATACACAAAGCTGCTAATTAAAGCTGTGCTTTGATCATCAACCACAAGGCTATACTTTTCAACAAAATCCTTAATCATTTGCATCTTAGCATGCCACATTGACATTTCACGCCATGCGACTGGTGCCTATCAATATATAACCTCTAAGCTCGTACATCTCAGAGAAGGGTGTTAAGCAAGAGAATAAATTCTCCGCCACCAAACAAATATATATTTAATAGAAATCAATTCACATAGAATGAAATCCAATGTCAAACACACATCCATTTACAAGTCCGTTCTGGGTCTGAACGAAACCGGAGACACCTTATTCCTCGTCCCGTATGTCCAATACGGAAGAGAGGTTCTCGCATATCCGGACAATCAACAAGTACGTCCGGACAACTGCCACTTTAACCCTTTACTGGGAGCTAACCAATGTAGGGCATCAGTAGTCGTCCATTCGATGTGAAGATCGCCGATCTTCAACCACCGTCTTTAATGTCCTTGACTTTAAATCGTTGTATAACTATTTGAAATGAGATTGAACTCGGTCTTTTCAAATAATTCTCAAATATATGTAATTTATAACGTTTCATATCGTTAATATTATTTTATAATGATTTATCACTATTTTTATTTATATTAAAATAACCCATTTAATTCGAACGACGTTTCAGTCGTTACGTGGCCCTAGCGCTGTTTTTATCCAAATTTGAATTGCATATTTCTCAAAATCTAACCGTTGGATTTTAACAAAATTAATATCGTTGGAAAGATCTTTCCAAAGCAAACCTAATGGTTCGAGTTTCGGGAAAATCCTATGGTCGGATCTTTCGGTATAATCGTTTAAAGTTACAATTACGAAACGCGAACTACCGCGTGTGATTCGTTTAATATTTATATATATATTTATCGTTCGATTATTTCACTAACTTGTTAAAAGTGATGTTTTCAACAAACAAAACATGTATTAATATATAAACATTTTCCTACTTTGCTAACATGTGAAATGTAACATTTTTCATTACAAATCCTATTTAACATATTATCCTTTTTTATCTAAATGAACATGTAAAATGTAACATTTTTTATTACAGATCCTATTTTGACTTTTTTTAATCTAAATGAACATGTAAAATGTAATTTTTTTTAATGAAACTAAATATACATTAAAAATGTTTTTTTTAATCTCTAAATAATTTCTAATGAACGTGTCATTTTTATTAATAAATCATTTTTAATGAAACTTAATATACATTAAAAATGTCCTTTTTAATCTCTAAATAATTTCTAATGAACATATCAGTTTTATTATTGAATCATTTTTAATGAAACTAAATATACATTAAAAATGTCCTTTTTAATCTCTAAATAATTTCTAATGAACATGTCAGTTTTATTAATGAATCATTTTTAATGAAACTAAATATACATTAAAAATGTCCTTTTTAATATCTAAATAATTTCTAATGAACATGTCAATTTTATTAATGAATCAGTTTTAATGAAACTAAATATACAATTAAAATGTCCTTTTTAATCTCTAAATAATTTCTAATGAAAGTGTCAATTTTATTAATGAATCATTTTTAATAAAACCAAATATACATTAAAAATGTTCTTTTTAATCACTAAATAATTTTTAATGAACATTGCAGCTTTATTAATGAATCATTTTTAATGAAACTAAATATACATTAAAAATGTCCTTTTTAATCTCTAAAAAATTTCTAATGAACATGTCAGTTTTATTAATGAATCATTTTTAACGAAACTAAATATACATTAAAAATGTCCTTTTTAATCTCTAAATAATTTCTAATGAACATGTCAGCTTTATTAATGAATCATTTTTAATGAAACTAAATATACATTAAAAAGTCTTTTTTGATATCTAAATAATTTCTAACGAACACGTCATTTTTATTAATGAATCATTTTTAATGAAACTAAATATACATTAAAAATGTCCTTTTTAATCTCTAAATAATTTCTATTGAACATGTCAGTTTTATTAATAAATCATTTTTAATGAAACTAAATATACATTAAAAATATCTTTTTTTAATGTTTCAACAAATTTCCCTAAACATGATAATGATCCTAATATACAATAAAAATACTATTTTAATGTTTCAACAAATTTCCCTAAACATGATTCTTTTAATAAAGAATCTAAATATACATTAAAAATTATCATTTTTAATGTTTCAACAATTTTCCCTAAACATGATTCATTTAATAATGAATCTAAATATACATTAAAAATTATCATTTTTCATGTTTCAACAATTTTCTCTAAACATGATTCTTTTAAATAATGAATCTAAATATACATTAAAAATTATCATTTTTAATGTTTCAACAATTTTCTCTAAACATGATTTTTTTTAAATAATGAATCTAAATATACATTAAAAATTATCATTTTTAATGTTTCATCAATTTTCTCTAAACATGATTCTTTTAAATAATGAATCTAAATACATATTAAAAATTATCATTTTTAATGTTTCAACAATTTTCTCTAAAAATGATTTTTTTAAATAATGAATCAAAATATACAATAAAAATTATCATTTTTAATGTTTCAACAATTTTCTCTAAACATGATTCTTTTAAATAATGAATCTAAATATACATTAAAAATTATCATTTTTAAATGTTTCAACAATTTTCCCTAAATATGATTCTTTTAAATAATGATTCTAAATATAAATTGAAAATTATCATTTTTAATGTTACAACAATTTTCTCTAAACATGATTCTTTTAAATAATGATCTAAATATACATTAAAAATTACCATTTTTAATGTATCAACAATTTTCTCTAAACATGATTCTTTTACATAATGAATCTAAATATACATTAAAAATTATCATTTTTAATGTTTCAACAATTTTTCCTAAGCATGATAAATTTGTGATTCATATATATATAATAAAAATTAAATTTTTATTGTATAAACAATTATTTCCAATATGACAATTTCCTGTGATCCATATATGTAACGACCTGGTTTGTCGACTTTGGTTATCGCCGTAAACTCAATGATGACTAACCAAACATCAAAAAATACCGGAAAGTTAATAGAAAGAAGTTAGAGGGTGAGAATAAATAAGATAGAAACTTAGAATAGAAGAAGAAGAAGATACAACATCAGAGTAACACGAATCTCATAGAGAACGAACTACATATAATAGATAATATATCCTTGAAATAAATCAGTATATGTATACAGTAACATTATCAGAGTACAACGCTTACAACACAATGGAAATAACAATATCTATTTAATCCTAAAGCCCCATGCTCCAAGCTCTCCAAGTATATTTGTAAAATCCTGACTACTTGACTGCCCGTATAAAATTGGGCACCCAAGAGTTTAGGGAAACAAAAAAAAAACTCCGGGTCAGTCATGGTACTGGTATGAGTAAAACAGTTTAAAACAGTTGAGCCATTAAACGATATCTCAAAAGACCACGCCGTATAACGGAACGAGTTTTTCCCTTATGAGAATCCAAAATAATCTTTATGTAAAAACTCATTGATATTATAATAGTGTCTATCAACCACAATACAATAATCATCTAGCAGAAACGCTTTCGTCTCACGTTCTACATATATAGTATAAAATTAAAACCGCAAGCACGTATTGGGTAATGGATTTCCAACTATGACAAGGTATGTAACCACCTTTCGCTAGTGTACCTCTAGAGAGGAATACCCTGGGTTCAACAAGAACATTTTGCAACCCGGCCACACATGACCGACCACTCATTTCGCTTGATGTATCGAATGTATATCACCAACGGTTGGGATCAGCAACCGTTTCCCGAATGGGACATCATCGACAATAAATTTTTAGAAGTAAATGAAACTCTAGACATGTGATTATACACCCTAATAGGTGTGACCTACATAGCCATGCTGTCTGCCCAATTTTTGTCATTTCCAGATGTGAGGCTAGAGGCCACGCTTATCTCTGACAGATTACACAATGATTAACTTTGAATGTCACATCGTCATACCTGCCAAATCACAAATTTATTTCCCCAAAAATACAACGGGTATACAGCTAGGAGAAATGAATTCCTCATCCACCAAACATACATATGTTTGAAGAGATCAACTTACGCGATCTATTAAATATACTCTGTCAGACTTTCTTCCATACTGGTCGTCCTGGGACTGGACAAACATCTTAGGCAATCTTTACCTAAGATTTATACAACAGCCCTTGCACTTTACTCCGTCTTCAATTATCTTTAGCATATATGATTTGCAGTGCTTATGCCAATACGGAGTGGTTCTTCGGATAATAATCCAACCGGTCTCTCCATATTAATAACGTTAAAATGGTCAAAACTTTGACAGTCTGTGATTTAACTATCAAAGAAAAACACGTGTGCAAACAACGATATTATTTCCAGAGGGAAATTATATCGATCAATCATCATTTAACATTTAACCCCTTTAAATTAATTTAACATTAATTTATTCCTTTCCTTATTTCCTACTTCTATATATTCGTAAATTCTTATTTTCTATGTTTAGAAAATATATGTTATTAATCACTGGAAAACATTTCCATATCTCTCCCATTTCTTATTTTCTATTATTAGAAAACATTTTTGATTTTGATTTGGAAAACATTTCCAAAACTCCTTTATTAGTTTTAAACAGATGTTTAAATAAAACATTGCTATGCCAACTCAACCCATTTACTAAATTCACTATCAAACCTTACCATTCCTTTGTTAAGAAGGAAGTTGTAATAACCCGGAAAATGCGAGCCAGTTTAAAATTTTTATTTTGGCAATTTTAGCGAATTTTTGAATATTTAAAATAGATTATTTTAAATAATATCGACGAGAAATTTATTTTGAATATAATTCGACGTATATATTATATACGTCGTCATTAGAATATAAATAATTATATATAATTATAAATAGAATTGAAAATGGCGCGGTAGTTCGATAATTCGATTTCAAACTTCAATTGAATGTACCGGGTGCAAAACAATCCGGATTTTAGTGAAACCAAAAACATTAGGATCTAATTGATGATATCTTTCCAACGAATCCGAAAAATAAGGATTTCATAGCGGGAATCAAAAGATATGTCCAGTTGAAAATTCTGAATAGTCGCTATGGAATTCAGGCCCTTAAAAATAGACATTTTGCAAACAGCCTCGGATTTCGACGAAACCACTTTTGTTGGGTCCGTGATGTCGAATTATTGCTAGGTTTCAAATTTCATAATTTTTCGAATCAATATGTGAGCGTAGCGAATGAAAATGCGTTTGACCAGTTTCAGTTGATTTTAATCGATTGGAAATTGGCCATTTTTCTAACGGTCTCAGAATTCGACGAAACTAGTTTTGTTAGGACCGTATCATCAATACGAAGCTAGAAAATATTTTTCTGCAATTTTTCTAGTTAGTATGTGACCCCGGTAATTTGAAATGTACGTTTAAAATTCAATATAATGATTTAAGTGTAAATTTAATGGAAACTGATCAAAACGATCAAATCAACCTACGATACATATCCCATTGTGTTCAGATTGGGGGTGAAACGCTATGGACGACAGGCGGTGGGCCTCGTTTCGAGGTCATATGTAAAAGTCAACTTTTTGAAATATAAATTAATTAAATAAATTAAAATAAACTTTACATAAAACCCCCCTATAATTTCCCTTCCCCCGTTTAATTCGATCAGATGAAAAAAAAAAGAGACGAAGGCGACGGGGGGGAGAGCCGCCGCCGCCGCCACCTCGCTCGCCCCCCCCAGCGGCGCCGCCGCCGCACCTCAGCCGCGAGACCCCCCTCCCCTTCTCCTTCTCCTCCCGCTCCCTCTTCCCACCGCGAGAACCCCAGAGCCGCCGACGCCGACGCACCTCCAGCCCCCCCTCCGATCCTCCGCCTTCTTCTTCCCTCCTCCCTCCACTTCCCTGACCTCAACAGCAAACCCCCCCTTTTTTCTGATTTGACTGTAAGTTTTACATTTATTTCATTTAGTAATTTAGTTAAAATAATTAGTTTATTTAGTTTATTTAAATCAGGAAAGAAAGATTTTTAAAATAGCGAAAGTTAGATGTTTATAAACAAAAAGATTCGATTTTTATATTTGTTAAAAATATAATTTTTATATAAGGAAGATAATCAAAATATGATCTTTATATTTTTAAAGTAATAAAAATATAGTTTTTATATTTTTAAAGAATTAAAAATATAGTCTTTACTATATAGAAATATTAAAAATATGATTTTTATATTTTTAAAGTATTAAAAATATAATCTTTATAGGATAGAGAATATAAAAATATCATCTTTGTATATGTAGCAAAATAAAAATCTGATTTTTATTTTATATACGTTGAAGTAAAGTGATGATTTTTATAAAGATGAAATCTTTAAATTTGAAAAGGCGAAGTCTATGTTTTTATAAAGGCGAAATCTTTATAGTTGAAAAGGCGAGATTTTTATATAGAGAACAACAAAGTAAAAATAGAATTTTTATCTATATAGCAACGTAATAAAAATTCGATTTTTATATATTGAATAGCATAATAAAAATTCGATTTTTATATATTGAATAGCATAGTAAGAATTCAATTTTTATATATTGAATAACGAAGTAAAAATTTGATTTTTATTTATTGAATAACGGAATAAAAATTCGATTTTTAAATGTAGGAAGCGATTATAAAAATATGATTTTTATTTTAAAGGCATCAACAAATATAAAAATGTATGATTTTTATATATGTAGTGGCTACGGGCAACGAAGATGACGAAGATGGGATAACGAAGAAGATTTCTATTAATGAAGAGTCGTGGTATTGGATAGCTATCGGTGAGAATTTCTCACCTTTTAATTTCATTTTCTAGTTATATATATATATACTAGGATGCAGAAGGTGTTTAGTAGCACCCGACACAATCGTCCACAGACCATGGACTTGTTTGTTTGATTGCAAAAATTAGTTAGAGTATTTGATTGAAATTTGATTGCTTGATGAGATGAAATTGATTGGATTGATGTGTGAATGGCGTGGGCCTTCACTAGACCGGGGATAAGGCTAGGCCTTGTCCCGTTTCTAGTATCGTGCCGTTATGCCGCCGAAATTTTCTAAAATATGTTAGAAAAATAAAAATATCATTTTATTTAAAGAATGAACTGAATGGAAATTCATATGTTAAAATAAAATGTTTTATCGTTAAAAATATAATTTTTAACGTGAATGTGAATAAATAAAATATTCATTTACAAACCGGACGGTTTGTTTATGTACACCTATTGGAAGGACATTGATTGGGACGATAAATTTTACACATCGCCCAACTACACAAATAAAATCTGTGTTTGATTGTTTGAAACCCCACACGGGTGTTGGGATGAAATATGAAGTTCACTCATCCTGATTAATTAAATATGTCGATCGATTGATTGACAGGCTGTTATAAGCGTTAGATATCTACATTTGATGCTTATACAGTGTAGTGCACTTTGGTTGATGGTTGATTATTTTTGAATGCTATCATATACGTGTGATGTATAAAAATCCATATAATTAACTTTATATGGTAATTGATTGGGCCTCATTCCAATTTAGAAATATAAAGAATATTATAAAATAAAGGTTCATGTGTTGACTATACTCATCCGTTGAGATTAGTCATGTGTTGAACGAAACATTTTTATAATAAATTTATATCTTTATCAATATAAAATGAAGGTTCATGTGTTGACTATACTCATCCGTTGAGATTAGTCATGTGTTGAACGAAACATTTTTATAATAAAATTTATATCTTTATCAATATAAAATAAAGGTTCATGTGTTGACTGTACTCATCCGCTGAGATTAGTCATGTGTTGAACGAAATATTTTAACAATAAAATTTACATCTTTATCATATATAGAATTAGAAATCAACTGGAAAATAGATGAGATGAGTGGTCTCCTGGATATTGATCTGATGTTGGTTTCGGCCTTCGGGGTTAATATTCAGGAAATTGTTCTCTTACTAATTTACAGTTGAAGTCTAATTTTATATCAAACGATAGATACTTTAATTTTTATAAAATATATTAAATAGCAAAAATAGTCACACGTGGACAGTACTCATTCGTTGAGATTAGTCGTGTGTTGACAAAAATAATTATTCATTTGTTGAAAATAGAAATATTTGAAATCGAAATATTTGAAATAGAAATATTTGAAATAGAATATTTGAAAATAGAAATACATTAAGCCGTGTTGATTAGATTGACGCCATTTTGACGTGAACGATATTTGTGTCGATTTTATTCATTTCGAAATGAATTGAATATATAGCGATTTCGAAATGAATTGAATATATAGCGATTTCGAAATGAATTGAATATATAACGATTTCGAAATGAATTGAATATATAACGATTTCGATTTGAATTGAATATAAAACAATTTCGAATTGAATGGACTAGAAAACCAATTTGATTTCAATTGAATATATAATGAATTTGATTCAAATAGAAAACGAAACGAATTTGATTTGAACAGAAAATGAATTTGAATCGAATAGAAAACCAATTTGAATTGAATTGAATTGAAAACGAATTCAAATTGAATCGAAAACAAATTGAAATGAATTCAAATTGAATTGAAATTTGAATTGAATAGAAATGAATTTTAAAACGAATTTATAAAGAAGAATTCAATTTTGATTTGAATTGAAATGGAAGTTGAAATTGTTTTTGAAACGAATTCAAAACTATTTATATAATTCGTTTTAAATAGTAATCGACGAAATATATACTATATATATTATATATATAATATAATGGCCTGAATAGAACGCGCCGCGCCGCGGCAGTTCGTGAATTTCGACCATTTATTTCAAACTGACATTACGGGAGATCCGACCGTCGGATTCTTCTAAAACCGGAACCGTTGGGTTCGTATCGAAAAGAACTTTCTAACGAATATTAGAAATTCAAAATCTAAAGGTTGGATTTGGAGATACGTCCAAATCAAATTCGAAAAAGGTCGCTATAAGTGCAGTTCGATGGCCATTGTTGGAAATCGACTGTACGGGCTTTGATAAAATTATTAAAAATAGTAATAATTTCTATAAAATCATAAGAAATGATTTGAGAAAAATGGGGTGAAAAACTCCATATTTGAAAAGATAAAAATGGATTTTTATCGAAATGAACTAGTTTTGAACAAAATTTAAAACCCGATTATTTTTAAATAAATAAATTAGATTTAAAAAGGGGTTTTAAATAATCGGAATTTCTAATATATTTGATTGAATTTGAAATGGGTTTGTCGTGAACTTTGTTTCAAATAACACCTAGTTCTTTAACCCAGTAAAAGAAGTTCTAACAAATCTGCAATTAGATTGAAATGTGAATCTATAATCTAAATTATCAAATTTAGAAATGAGCGAGAATGGAGTATTACCAGTTTTGCTCCAAAGCGATAGTTAAATCTTTAATCAGATTTGAACGTGAAATGGTAATTAATTTTGCCGATAACACCGTGGTGTTAGATATGAAGTATTACCAGTTTTGCTTCATGGGATGAATAGGTTGGGATTGGGAAATAAAATAAATAATTACTTCGTTACGGTTCGCTAATCTCGACTAGTTGGAAAAAACCATAATTTGGTTTTATATGGCATCCAAAGGAAGATTACAGGATAAATTTTAAAGAATTTATCTTGGATAAAATTAATGGGAACCTTTCCCTAAGAATGTGGAATTTAGAAACTAGCTGTAGGTTGGCTAAGAAGAATGGTTTCCTGGGTATTGATCTGATGTTGGTTTCGGCCTTCGGGGTTAATGTTTGGGAAATTGTTCTCTTGCTAATTTGCGGTTAGTGACTAATGAATTGGAATGAGGCGTATGTTGTGTTTGTGTAACATTTGTTTTCAATATACGCGGGTTGTTCGGAATTTATACCCATTCTGAATAATCGATTCGACGATATGTCGAAGATGAAGACGGTGGTTGAAGACCGGAAGTCTTCACATCGTTTGGATAATTACTGACGATCCTGATTGGGCTGTACACCCAAGAGGATGGAAATAGTTGGTGGTCGTCCAGACGTACTTGGAGGCGGATGGATATGCGAGGAAAGTGCCTCCGGTTTCGTTCAGACCCAGAACGGACTTGTAAATAGATTGTGTGTCTGGCACTGGATTTTATTCTGTGTTGATTGATTTCTATTAAATATACATCTGTTTGGTGGCGGATAATTTATTCTTTTGCTTAACGCCCTTCTCTGAGACGTACGAGCTCAGAGGTTGTATATCGATGGACATTAGTCGCATGGCAGGAATTGCCTGTGTGGCACGCTAAGATGCAATGATCAAGGCTTCTGTTGAAAAGCAAAGTCTTGTGGTTGATGATCAAAGCACGGCCTTTGTGGCGTAGCTTTGTGTATAACGTGAATTCGCGAGCCTCACACCTCGGTATGAGTCAAAAACGGGATAGCGACTGCAGGGAGAGCACGACGTTTCTTTCTAGCTTTGGTGGTGTCAGTGACTTACCAGCCCTGACATTTATATACTTTTCACCTATGTGGTTGTTGGAATGCGAGGCGCCTCGATTATAGGTCTGTAAGGACCGGGAAACGTGTGTTCAGACATAATTAATCCTCTAACGTAAGTGAGGACCGGCCCTGAAGATCCGGGGTTACCCAGTGTGCGTAATCCTGAGGCATTTGCTAGAGTGTCTCGAACGCGGAGAGGAGCTTGCCCCTTGCCTCGACTCATGACGGAAACCCAATTTCCAATACGTGTATTGCGGCTTTATTTGTAGAGCCTAGTATGGCGACATAGTAGCATGGGATACTATGCCGTCTATGATTTATATTTATGATTGAAATGTTTTGACACTATACACTTATTATAGTATCAAATGATTTGTTTTAAACGTATCAAGCATGTTTGGCTGTTATAAGGTAAAAACCCTATCCTCCGGCTTGCGTTGCATTGTGTGATGGGACCTGGGTCTTATAATAGCTTCATTTTTCGAAAAAGCATTGCGTTGTTTATTCTATGCACTGGTATTCTTGGGAGGAAACCCGTTCCGTGTTATACGGCGTGGTCCCTTGAATTACTCTCTTTTAAAGTAAAGCTTTAAATAACTGTTTTAGTTCTCACACCAGTCACATGACTGACCTGGAGTTTATTGTTTTAACCTAAACTCTGGGTGCCCCTATTTTCCGCACGGGCAGCTAGTAGTTTTGGTTTTGCAGATTTATATTCACAGGATCCTGGTTTGCAGCTGGAATGATATCCGGAAAGCTCTGTATCCGTATATCACCTTCAGTTGTGCTTTGTATTATTTTCCGCTGCTATGTAATTTATTGTAATCTCTGATATTTATCGAATGTATATTTATTCATTTATACTCTGTATATTCTTGTATCTGATGGAATTGTTGTAATAGTAATGAAATGTTCTTCCGTCTGCGTTCTGTTGTGTCCTGTTCTCAACGATCAGGGGTTTCGAACGGTCTAGATCGGTTTAACGACTGATTCGGATCGAGCGAAATTCCCGGCCGTCACATTTGGTATCAGATCTTTGGTTTATAGAGCTCGAGAACAAGACACATTAGAACCATACGAAAGAATTCATCAGATATTGGATTAGTAATATCCAGTTAGAATGACTCGTTAGAGATGGGATCAGTAGTATCCTAGAACGAGTGTGAAGAGTATATTTTTTTCAAATGAAAACAATTTTGTTTTGAAAATTTAAACCATTTTATACGTATTTGAATATTTATTTATTTTGAATATGGACAATCCAATATATAAAGATTTTGCATATACGCGTCATGAAGGTATATTCGAAGTTTTAATATATTAGATAGATATAGAATCACATTCTAGACGCCCGGAGATGATTCTGATGATTGTAGCTACATCATCAGAATTTATGTTCGTGTTTCGAAGGTGTGATATCTATATATTTCCATTAGACTGGTGTGAGAACCAAAAACTAATATAGTTAGAACACTTTGTTGTGAATTGGCACCAAAAACATGATTTTTGTATATATATCAAATTTATGGATTTGAAACTCTAATCCACTAATTGATTGATGTTTGTGTTGTTTGTTTATTTGTTTGATAATTTTGAACCATTATGCCTAATTGCATCAAATATTGAACTGTATTGAAAATTGGTCGCATTTGCTTGCGTATACATATACTTACATTGAACAGGTCATAGCAAGGAGGCTAGAGCAGAGAATAAAATTTGTTTGCCCGACAAATAGGTACATGTTTACTACATAATTTACTGTTTTGTTTGGGTGATGATGATTTTATGAGCCTATTGGCTAGCCGCTTGGCTTTTTCTTTTTCTTATTGAGATTAGAAGGACCGGGGAAGCTATTTGAAATTCCCCGATGCTCCCAGTGCAGGGGAGGTTATGTCGAAATTTTTCAAAAATTTAGGGTGTTAGCCAAATTTTTGAAATTTTGAAAATTCTCAGAAACTGAAAAGTTGGAGAATGGAAGCCAGATAGAGCGTAGAGCTGAATAATCAGACCACTTTCGACTTTGTTCCTTTTCGGGGACGAAAAGTTTTAAGTGGGGGAGATTGTAATAACCCGGAAAATGCGAGCCAGTTTAAAATTTTTATTTTGGCAATTTTAGCGAATTTTTGAATATTTAAAATAGATTATTTTAAATAATATCGACGAGAAATTTATTTTGAATATAATTCGACGTATATATTATATACGTCGTCGTTAGAATATAAATAATTATATATAATTATAAATAGAATTGAAAATGGCGCGGTAGTTCGATAATTCAATTTCAAACTTCAATTGAATGTACCGGGTGCAAAACAATCCGGATTTTAGTGAAACCAAAAACATTAGGATCTATTTGATGATATCTTTCCAACGAATCCGAAAAATCAAGATTTCATAGCGGGAATCAAAAGATATGTCCAGTTGAAAATTCTGAATAGTCGCTATGGAATTCAGGCCCTTAAAAAAAGACATTTTGCAAACAGCCTCGGATTTCGACGAAACCACTTTTGTTGGGTCCGTGATGTCGAATTATTGCTAGGTTTCAAATTTCATAATTTTTCGAATCAATATGTGAGCGTGGCGAATGAAAACGCGTTTGACCAGTTTCAGTTGATTTTAATCGATTGGAAATTGGCCATTTTTCTAACGGTCTCAGAATTCGATGAAACTAGTTTTGTTAGGACCGTATCGTCAATACAAAGCTAGAAAATATTTTTCTGCAATTTTTCTAGTTAGTATGTGACCCCGGTAATTTGAAATGTACGTTTAAAATTCAATATAATGATTTAAGTGTAAATTTAACGGAAACTGATCAAAACGATCAAATCAACCTACGATACATATCCCATTGTGTTCAGAATGGGGGTGAAACGCTATGGACGACAGGCGGTGGGCCTCGTTTCGAGGTCATATGTAAAAGTCAACTTTTTGAAATATAAATTAATTAAATAAATTAAAATAAACTTTACATAATACCCCCCTATAATTTCCCTTCCCCCGTTTAATTCGATCAGATGAAAAAAAAAAAAAAGAGACGAAGGCGACGGGGGGGAGAGTCGCCGCCGCCGCCACCTCGCGCGCCCCCCCCCCCCCCCCCCAGCGCCGCCGCCGCCGCGCCTCAGCCGCGAGACCCCCCCTCCCCTTCTCCTTCTCCTCCCGCTCCCTCTTCCCACCGCGAGAACCCCAGAGCCGCCGACGCCGACGCACCTCCAGCCCCCCCCTCCGATCCTCCGCCTTCTTCTTCCCTCCTCCCTCCACTTCCCTGACCTCAACAGCAAACCCCACCTTTTTTCTGATTTGACTGTAAGTTTTACATTTATTTCATTTAGTAATTTAGTTAAAATAATTAGTTTATTTAGTTTATTTAAATCAGGAAAGAAAGATTTTTAAAATAGCGAAAGTTAGATGTTTATAAACAAAAAGATTCGATTTTTATATTTGTTAAAAATATAATTTTTATATAAGGAAGATAATCAAAATATGATCTTTATATTTTTAAAGTAATAAAAATATAGTTTTTATATTTTTAAAGAATTAAAAATATAGTCTTTACTATATAGAAATATTAAAAATATGATTTTTATATTTTTAAAGTATTAAAAATATAATCTTTATAGGATAGAGAATATAAAAATATCATCTTTGTATATGTAGCGAAATAAAAATCTGATTTTTATTTTATATACGTTGAAGTAAAGTGATGATTTTTATAAAGATGAAATCTTTAAATTTGAAAAGGCGAAGTCTATGTTTTTATAAAGGCGAAATCTTTATAGTTGAAAAGGCGAGATTTTTATATAGAGAACAACAAAGTAAAAATAGAATTTTTATCTATATAGCAACGTAATAAAAATTCGATTTTTATATATTGAATAGCATAATAAAAATTCGATTTTTATATATTGAATAGCATAGTAAGAATTCAATTTTTATATATTGAATAACGAAGTAAAAATTTGATTTTTATTTATTGAATAACGGAATAAAAATTCGATTTTTAAATGTAGGAAGCGTTTATAAAAATATGATTTTTATTTTAAAGGCATCAGCAAATATAAAAATGTATGATTTTTATATATGTAGTGGCTACGGGCAACGAAGATGACGAAGATGGGATAACGAAGAAGATTTCTATTAATGAAGAGTCGTGGTATTGGATAGCTATCGGTGAGAATTTCTCACCTTTTAATTTCATTTTCTAGTTATATATATATATACTAGGATGCAGAAGGTGTTTAGTAGCACCCGACACAATCGTCCACAGACCATGGACTTGTTTGTTTGATTGCAAAAATTAGTTAGAGTATTTGATTGAAATTTGATTGCTTGATGAGATGAAATTGATTTGATTGATGTGTGAATGGCGTGGGCCTTCACTAGACCGGGGATAAGGCTAGGCCTTGTCCCGTTTCTAGTATCGTGCCGTTATGCCGCCGAAATTTTCTAAAATATGTTAGAAAAATAAAAATATCATTTTATTTAAAGAATGAACTGAATGGAAATTCATATGTTAAAATAAAATGTTTTATCGTTAAAAATATAATTTTTAACGTGAATGTGAATAAATAAAATATTCATTTACAAACCGGACGGTTTGTTTATGTACACCTATTGGAAGGACATTGATTGGGACGATAAATTTTACACATCGCCCAACTACACAAATAAAATCTGTGTTTGATTGTTTGAAACCCCACACGGGTGTTGGGATGAAATATGAAGTTCACTCATCCTGATTAATTAAATATGTCGATCGATTGATTGACAGGCTGTTATAAGCGTTAGATATCTACATTTGATGCTTATACAGTGTAGTGCACTTTGGTTGATGGTTGATTATTTTTGAATGCTATCATATACGTGTGATGCATAAAAATCCATATAATTAACTTTATATGGTAATTGATTGGGCCTCATTCCAATTTAGAAATATAAAGAATATTATAAAATAAAGGTTCATGTGTTGACTATACTCATCCGTTGAGATTAGTCATGTGTTGAACGAAACATTTTTATAATAAATTTATATCTTTATCAATATAAAATGAAGGTTCATGTGTTGACTATACTCATCCGTTGAGATTAGTCATGTGTTGAACGAAACATTTTTATAATAAAATTTATATCTTTATCAATATAAAATAAAGGTTCATGTGTTGACTGTACTCATCCGTTGAGATTAGTCATGTGTTGAACGAAATATTTTAACAATAAAATTTACATCTTTATCATATATAGAATTAGAAATCAACTGGAAAATAGATGAGATGAGTGGTCTCCTGGATATTGATCTGATGTTGGTTTCGGCCTTCGGGGTTAATATTCAGGAAATTGTTCTCTTACTAATTTACAGTTGAAGTCTAATTTTATATCAAACGATAGATACTTTAATTTTTATAAAATATATTAAATAGCAAAAATAGTCACACGTGGACAGTACTCATTCGTTGAGATTAGTCGTGTGTTGACAAAAATAATTATTCATTTGTTGAAAATAGAAATATTTGAAATCGAAATATTTGAAATAGAAATATTTGAAATAGAATATTTGAAAATAGAAATACATTAAGCCGTGTTGATTAGATTGACGCCATTTTGACGTGAACGATATTTGTGTCGATTTTATTCATTTCGAAATGAATTGAATATATAGCGATTTCGAAATGAATTGAATATATAGCGATTTCGAAATGAATTGAATATATAACGATTTCGAAATGAATTGAATATATAACGATTTCGATTTGAATTGAATATAAAACAATTTCGAATTGAATGGACTAGAAAACCAATTTGATTTCAATTGAATATATAATGAATTTGATTCAAATAGAAAACGAAACGAATTTGATTTGAACAGAAAATGAATTTGAATCGAATAGAAAACCAATTTGAATTGAATTGAATTGAAAACGAATTCAAATTGAATCGAAAACAAATTGAAATGAATTCAAATTGAATTGAAATTTGAATTGAATAGAAATGAATTTTAAAACGAATTTATAAATAAGAATTCAATTTTGATTTGAATTGAAATGGAAGTTGAAATTGTTTTTGAAACGAATTCAAAACTATTTATATAATTCGTTTTAAATAGTAATCGACGAAATATATATTATATATTATATATATATAATATAATGGCCTGAATAGAACGCGCCGCGCCACGGCAGTTCGTGAATTTCGACCATTTATTTCAAACTGACATTACGGGAGATCCGACCATCGGATTCTCCTAAAACCGGAACCGTTGGGTTCGTATCGAAAAGAACTTTCTAAAGAATATTAGAAATTCAAAATCTAAAGGTTGGATTTGGAGATACGTCCAAATCAAATTCGAAAAAGGTCGCTATAAGTGCAGTTCGATGGCCATTGTTGGAAATCGACTGTACGGGCTTTGATAAAATTATTAAAAATAGTAATAATTTCTATAAAATCATAAGAAATGATTTGAGAAAAATTGGGGTGAAAAACTCCATATTTGAAAAGATAAAAATGGATTTTTATCGAAATGAACTAGTTTTGAACAAAATTTAAAACCCGATTATTTTTAAATAAATAAATTAGATTTAAAAAGGGGTTTTAAATAATCGGAATTTCTAATATATTTGATTGAATTTGAAATGGGTTTGTCGTGAACTTTGTTTCAAATAACACCTAGTTCTTTAACCCAGTAAAAGAAGTTCTAACAAATCTGCAATTAGATTGAAATGTGAATCTATAATCTAAATTATCAAATTTAGAAATGAGCGAGAATGGAGTATTACCAGTTTTGCTCCAAAGCGATAGTTAAATCTTTAATCAGATTTGAACGTGAAATGGTAATTAATTTTGCCGATAACACCGTGGTGTTAGATATGGAGTATTACCAGTTTTGCTTCATGGGATGAATAGGTTGGGATTGGGAAATAAAATAAATAATTACTTCGTTACGGTTCGCTAATCTCGACTAGTTGGAAAAAACCATAATTTGGTTTTAAATGGCATCCAAAGGAAGATTACAGGATAAATTTTAAAGAATTTATCTTGGATAAAATTAATGGGAACCTTTCCCTAAGAATGTGGAATTTAGAAACTAGCTGTAGGTTGGCTAAGAAGAATGGTTTCCTGGGTATTGATCTGATGTTGGTTTCGGCCTTCGGGGTTAATGTTTGGGAAATTGTTCTCTTGCTAATTTGCGGTTAGTGACTAATGAATTGGAATGAGGCGTATGTTGTGTTTGTGTAACATTTGTTTTCAATATACGCGGGTTGTTCGGAAATGCCGGGTTTATACCCATTCTGAATAACCGATTCGACGATATGTCGAAGATGAAGACGGTGGTTAAAGACCGGAAGTCTTCACATCGTTTGGATAATTACTGACGATCCTGATTGGGATGTACACCCAAGAGGATGGAAATAGTTGGTGGTCGTCCAGACGTACTTGGAGGCGGATGGATATGCGAGGAAAGTGCCTCCGGTTTCGTTCAGACCCAGAACGGACTTGTAAATGGATTGTGTGTCTGACACTGGATTTTATTCTGTGTTGATTGATTTCTATTAAATATACATATGTTTGGCGGCGGAGAATTTATTCTTTTGCTTAACGCCCTTCTCTGAGACGTACGAGCTCAGAGGTTGTATATCGATGGACATCAGTCGCATGGCATGAATTGCCTGTGTGGCACGCTAAGATGCAATGATCAAGGCTTCTGTTGAAAAGCAAAGTCTTGTGGTTGATGATCAAAGCACGGCCTTTGTGGCGTAGCTTTGTGTATAACGTGAATTCGCGAGCCTCACACCTCGGTATGAGTCAAAAACGGGATAGTGACTGCAGGGAGAGCACGACGTTTCTTTCTAGCTTTGGTGGTGTTAGTGACTTACCAGCCCTGACATTTATATACTTTTCACCTATGTGGTTGTTGGAATGCGAGGCGCCTCGATTATAGGTCTGTAAGGACCGGGAAACGTGTGTTCAGGCATAAATAATCCTCTAACGTAAGTGAGGACCGGCCCTGAAGATCCGGGGTTACCCAGTGTGCGTAATCCTGAGGCATTTGCTAGAGTGTCTCGAACGCGGAGAGGAGCTTGCCCCTTGCCTCGACTCATGACGGAAACCCAATTTCCAAAACGTGTATTGCGGCTTTATTTGTAGAGCCTAGTATGGCGACATAGTAGCATGGGATACTATGCCGTCTATGATTTATATTTATGATTGAAATGTTTTGACACTATACACTTATTATAGTATCAAATGATTTGTTTTAAACGTATCAAGCATGTTTGGCTGTTATAAGGTAAAAACCCTATCCTCCGGCTTGCGTTGCATTGTGTGATGGGACCTGGGTCTTATAATAGCTTCATTTTTCGAAAAAGCATTGCGTTGTTTATTCTATGCACTGGTATTCTTGGGAGGAAACCCGTTCCGTGTTATACGGCGTGGTCCCTTGAATTACTCTCTTTTAAAGTAAAGCTTTAAATAACTGTTTTAGTTCTCACACCAGTCACATGACTGACCTGGAGTTTATTGTTTTAACCTAAACTCTGGGTGCCCCTATTTTCCGCACGGGCAGCTAGTAATTTTGGTTTTGCAGATTTATATTCACAGGATCCTGGTTTGCAGCTGGAATGATATCCGGAAAGCTCTGTATCCGTATATCACCTTCAGTTGTGCTTTGTATTATTTTCCGCTGCTATGTAATTTATTGTAATCTCTGATATTTATCGAATGTATATTTATTCATTTATACTCTGTATATTCTTATATCTGATGGAATTGTTGTAATAGTAATGAAATGTTCTTCCGTCTGCGTTCTGTTGTGTCCTGTTCTCAACGATCAGGGGTTTCGAACGGTCTAGATCGGTTTAACGACTGATTCGGATCGAGCGAAATTCCCGGCCGTCACAGAAGTCAATCAAGTTGGGGTATAATTACCTCTCAGACCTTAACTGAATAACGTTTTAACTTCGAAATAGTCAAAGTTTATCTTTTAAACCTTTAACAAACTTCCTTACGTAACTCTCGGATTCTATTCATGAACCCACTTTTTTATTAAAAACATTGATTATAACACTAACGTTATAAACCCTACTTCAGAAATATCTAACTTAACATCTAACTTTTTATTCCTTACTTTGAATAATTTACCTACTCTAATTTATTTATAAATAAATAAATATTGATTTAAAAACCCGAAAATAATAATACTTTTCCGAATTCGATAAAATTGAATTCGAGTATAACTCTCTTTCAAGTAATCTCTATTCGATTAACTCCTTCGAATAACTAATATTCAATTAACTCCCTTCGAATAACTTATTCGATTATCACACTTCGAATAACTTATATTCGATTATCACACTTCGAATAACTTATATTCGATTATCGCATTCGAATAACTTATATTCGATCATCTCTATTTGAATAACTTATATTCGATCATCTCTCTTCGAATAACTTATTCGATAACTCTAATCGATAACTCTTCTCGAATAAGCTATATTCGATAACTCTACTTCGAATAAGTGATATTTGATAACTGTACTTCATTAACTCCATTTGAATAATTCTAACTGGTTAACTCTAACTGACCAACCCTAACTGATTAACTCTAACCGATTAACTCTAACCGATTCACTCTGACTTTAATTGGTTAACTCTAACTGGTTAACTCTAATCAATTACTCTAACTCAATTAACTCCTTTCCATTAACTTTAATGGATTAATTCTAACTCTATTAACTCTTTTCCATTAACTTTAATCGATTAATTCTAACTTGATTAACTCTTATCCATTAACTCTAATGGATTAACTCTAACTGGTTAATTCTAACTCTAATTGATTAATTCTAACTCTAATCAATTAATTCTAAGTATAATCGATTAATTCTAACTCTATTAACTCTTTTCCATTAATTTTAATTGATTAATTCTAACTCGATTAACTCTTTTCCATTAACTCTGATGGATTAACTCTAACTGGTTAATTCTAACTCTAATCGATTAATTCTAACTCTAATCGATTAATTCTAACTCTATCGATTAACTATAATTCGATTAACTCCTCTAACTCATTTTGATTAACACATTCTGATTAACTCCTTTTATTAACTCTATGTCCATATTTAGTTTCAAATATCGATGTTCAAATCGATTCTTACTTCTCTATATAAGTCATGACTTATATATTCCATTTATCCAATGGATAAATATTTTACTTAATTTATAAAATATTATTTATAAATTAATCTTCCCAATTTATTTGTTAAAATAGATTTCTATTTAATTCCGCTTTAAATAAATCTTTTCCATTTATCTGTTAAAACAGATTTCCATTTCCTATTCATTTTCTAAATATTCCTTTGATTAGATTCTATTTATTTCCAAATAAATATTACCTTGATTTAATCCTATTTATTTAACAAATAAATATTTACTTTCAATTCTATTTATTTAACCAATAAATATTTCCTTTTTATCTTTCTATTTATTTTCTAAATAAATATCTCATTTATAACATTCTATTTATTCTATAAACAAATATTTACATTTAATCTATTTGTAAATGTTTTTTCGAATATTTCCCTTTAAATCCTATTTGTAAATGTTTTACAAATATTTTCTTTCCAATTCCATTTGTAAATGTTTTACAAATGTTATCCCTTTTTATTTCTATTTGTAATTGTTTTACAAATATTCCTTTATATTTGTTTACAAATAATTTCCTTTATATTTGTTTAACAAATATATTCTTTTTAACTCTTTTGATTTTATAATTCACTACAAGAAAAATACCCTATTGCAACTAGCTATTTGCAACAGGAGACACATGACAGTTACAGTAAATGATATTTAGCAACAAACCTATTACACTAGCTGCAGTAGATGAGATTTAGCAACATGCATTTTCTTTCTATTGCGAAAAACATATTTTTAGCAACTGCACTTCCTTTCCTGTTGCAAAAACATACATTTAGAAACTATGCTTTCATAACAATTACAATAAACTTATTATTTGCAACTGCGTTTCCAAGCCAGTTGCGAATAGATACCCATAACAATTGTTTTTGCCACTTGCAATAATTGTATTTTTTTTACAACTGGTAATGCCAGTTGCGAAAAAACATGCTACTACAAATAAGTATTAGCATTTAATGATTAACTTTCAATAATTAATTTTAAATAGTTACTGTTAGATGGTTAACTCATAATAATTATATAATAATTAAGATTAATATTTAATAATAACAAATTAATAATAAAATTGAAGTATTATAAAGTGATATTTATAACTGATAATTGGATAATATTATTCATAACTGATAAATAGATAATAATTAATAATAACAAATAATAATAATTAACATTTCAACAATAATAAAATAAATAAATAAATATTATTAATAATAAATGTAGAATAAAAAACCAATGGATAATATGTAATAATTAATTTGAAATATTAATATGTTTAAATATTAAATAAATAATTATTAATTAATTAATTATAATAAATAAGTAAACGATAAATGATAATTAATAACCAAGTGAAAATATGGCTATATTGTATCTCAATATTCATAATTGATAACTAAATAATTAACAATAAGTGATAATTAAAAATTAATAAATTATAATTAATTTTTACTACTTAATACAATAATAATTGCTTAAGAAGAAATAATTAGTACAAATAGTTAAGAAGTAATAATTAAAGTTTAGATATTAATTTTTGAAAATTAATTATTGTTTATCAGTTATACTGATAATTACAAATATTAGTAATTAATAATTAGTAGCTAATATTACAAAATTTATTGTAATGTGTAGTGAAGCCTTACAACTTTAGGTTATGTAAGGCAGCATAAGTTTTTAGCCCAGCTTGCTTTTTGGGTTCAAATTTAAATGCTTTAATTTCAAATAAACTTATAGCGATTATATTTCTAGTCAAAAATTGTACTTGATCCGAAAATGTGTTTGTCATTTAATACGAAAATAATCCGGCTTCTTGTTTTCTTCCACCATCCCTGAATTCTCCGGTGAAAAATTAGATCCGTACAACCATATTCAATATTTTCGATCTGTTTACATCTCTCTATTCTAATTTCTAATTGTTACGTTCCCGCTGCCTTTTCCTCGAAAATTTCGTTGCTTGCTTTTACTCCAAAACCCATCATCGGATCCCCTTTCTTCCCATTTGAAACCAAAGCCATAACTTTCGTCTCCATTGGTTTTCATTATTTACATCTGCAAACAATCCCTATTTCCCAAATCCCCAACCTCTCCAAACCCATTCTCTCCAATTCTTGCTCTGGAATCTGCGATAACAGCGGATCTGGATCTGGATCAAACAATGGAAAGGGCGGCGGCAGAGGCGGAAATGGTGGCGGTGGCGGAAATGTTCTGGGTGACATGGCCTCTCGCCCTGCTTTTGCAACATCCTCCTTACCTCTTGTCCGATTGTGCCTCCTTGGAAGTTCCGATTCCTCCGTATATATGCCAATATGTTTCTTTTTGTTCGTTGTTCGCAATCCTCAGCAAAACAGCTGCGTATAACCTACAATTTACAATTTGAACTCTATTGTGGAATTTCAAGTTCCAAGTGATTTTCTATTTTCCTTTTTGGTGGTGTTTGATTTTTTCTACCCATGCCTAAGATTGTGTGATTGTACCAATATTTGAGTGCTTTGAGGACATGAGTTGTTTGTGAATACGTACGAATTTGGAATCAGAGTTTGTGATTGTACCCATATAAATGTTATTGGTTTAAATCAGAGTTTGGAAGCACGTATAATACTGTGCGATACTAAGTGTGCCAACAAAGCACTTCAAATAATCCTTTCAAGCTCTTACATCATTTTACTGTTCCTATAATTCATTATATTAATCACAAGTTAGCATACATACGCTACTTATCTTCATGCATTTCTTATGGAAGTGCGACTAATTTATAAATTTGTGATGAATGTTTCATTCATGAAATGAGTGAATTTGTTAATTAATAAATATAACATAGGCCAAATTGATAGTTTTACCGAGATGCCTGGGCTTGGTGTGCCAAAAAAAAAAGTAATATCTGAGTGTTTCTCACAATGAAGGACAGTTGTGGATGAAAACGTTGATGAAAAGGGTGGATAATTGGGATATTTCCATTATTATCTATCGTTATAAACATGACAATTGTGGATGATTATTTGTTCTTTTACCTTTTGTTGCAACTTTGTTATGATGGTTGACTCTTCTTGAATTCTGCTTGAAAATAATTCAGGAATTTGTATCGTTTTTTTTTGGTAATTAAATATTGTTCCAAGTCTGTTTGGGTTGACTGGTTTTTTTGGTTTATATTATTAATCATGCTTGGGTTTTATTTTGTAGTCAGCGATCTCAAATTGTGCAGTGCTAAGTTTTTCTATTTATCCAGAAGTTTGTCTAAAGCCTAAAAGTAAGTTTACTCTTTCATGCAACTTTTGCTTTTTTCATACTTCCATCTGCAGAGTTTACTCTTTGTTTTCAAGTTAAGGCTACCGCCCTTTAGTTCTTGATGTTGGAAAAATAATTGTTTTTTTACTGAAGTCATTGACACTTTAAGGTATGCATTTAGTTTGGTAGAGTCAACAAAGGGAGTTGCACCAGCTTTAGTTGGAATTTGCAGCTTTAGTGTTTTTCATGTTAATAGTGGAGATGATTAAAACATATTTAATACTTGCTGGTAACATTAGCAGACCCATTGGCAGACTCAAACATAACCAGGCTTAAGGTAGCATCATAGACTTTATCAACAATATATATAGTGAATTTGCAATCTCAAATTTGCTTTACACAGCGACAATTTTCTCAAGGACCATGCTACTGTTGGAACCGGACCAGTCTGCAGTAGAAGATATGAGTGAATTTCCAAATTTGCCATGTTTGATCGTTACTGGACCTATGAAGTCTAATTTATTTAGAACATTTCTAAATTTAGTTTAAATAAATCATATATGTTATTTAGTTAAAAAAATGATAGTTTTACTGAGAGGACAAGCGCCTCATAGTATTGTTTTAATTAGGATGTTTTTTAGATAGTTATTCTATCATATTCGATTAATACTGTCAACTTTTATCATATTTTGCGACAATGCTTAAAACAGTAATCATCTTTTGGTTCATTCAGTAGACACCATGGAAAGGAATATGTTTTCTTTTTTATGCAGTCAGTTTAATACATGTTAGTATTTAATTGTTGTTGTTATTGTTATTCAACAAGAAAACATTTATACTTGAAATCTTTTTACTCTGGATCGAAAAGCCCTCATTTACCTGGACACATGTTCCCATCTACTTTAAGTCCAGTTTCCAGCAAGTTCCAAAGTGACAGGGGACGTGGTTCTTATGAAGGAGAATCGACTCTAAAAAGATTTTGGCCTCTAAATATTTCCTATTATTTGTGTAGGAGATTGCTAGTTGACGATGGTCGAGGCATTGATGAGGCACTGGATAAAACTGACTGTGTGGATGATGGATGTGATGGTTGGACAGTACACTTCAACCTTTCTGAATATTTCTTATAAAATATAATCATTTACATTAGTTTTGTTTCTTAATCCGCATATGGCATTTTTTTATTCGCTTGGCATTTAATTCATTGGTTCTATGAACCATTCGTAATAACCTTCCCTTGTTTCAAATTTATTTACACAACCTATGGTTGTAGTACCTCATAATGATAATGGAATACAATACTGGATTATCTTAATTTGTTAATCATTAGTTCTAGCTGGGTAATTTTACTTGGTGGAATAGTTTCTTGTTTCATAATTATATAACTGAATGTAATATAGTATGTATATGATAAATTTTGGACGTCTAAACATACAAGAGAAAAAAATTATGACAGGTCAAGGGGAAGTTCTATCTTAGAATTAATCCGAAAGGATAGGGAGCAAAGTGGCGTCGGTCATTTGGCCAAGAGATATTCTCCCCACTGCTAATAACATTCTCTCAGCAGGTAAATTCTTGATGTTTTGTTACTAATTGACTATTTTTGTTTAGTCAATACCCCTTATCCGTACAGGTTGGCAGCAACTGGGTAAATTCCCATACTGGAAAATTCTCATCAATGGACCCCTCTTATAACTTGCCGGATATTGTTGCATTGCTCACTCTTCAGGTATGCAGCTCTTGTGTGTCAACATTCCCTCTTATTTATACATGGATAGTCCTGCATTGGCAAGTTTAATAAACATAATAACTGGCCTATGCTCGGATGACTCAGATAAGCCCAAATTCATTTTTTGTTCTTCCAGCCTGGAAACTGTTAACTTGTCGTGATGTGTATAATTCTAGGGGCATGAGCTGCTTTCCTGTTCTACTGATTTTAATTCAGAAATAAAAAGTGTTAATAGAGTGTGCCTACATTTTTTTTTACGATAACCTTTTATCTAGAATCTCTTAACCTATGCAACTTTTATCTTTAAAGGACAAGGATCTGAAGCGGGAAAACAAATTCTTCCTCTTTTAATTGTCTCTATGCAAATTTCCAATGATTTTCTTCTTGCTGACAAAAATGTAAGTTTATGTATTTTTCAGTTTTTTAGTCGTTTGGTATTGGGCATCTCATCTGCTTTTGGGCAGTATGCTATTATGAAAGAAACAATCAATTTTGATTGCTTTAGGCTTTAGATAAGGAAGGAGGTTTGTACTTTAGACATGGTAGGAGGTTTAGACTTTAGGAGGCTTAGACTTTAGGCATGGAAGTGAAACATTGCATCTAACTGCAGTGGGAAACGGATATTCCTTAAATATATCCATTCTGATATCTCATTTGTTGCTAGGTTTATGTTATTCTTCTCCATGTTTTCTTCTTATTTTCTTAAAGATGTTGTCTAACTGAAGTGAACCTATATAACATTGTTGAAAAACATGCATACGAATTAGGAAACTTTGTACTTTTTAACTCAAAGGACAGAAATGATAAACAATTGGAAAATAAAAATGTGCATGCACTCATTTGATGCCATTTACAACAGTACAGTCTTTCCTTTGAGATTTCACTTCCAACTCCACTCCACTAAGTTATGGTTATGATTAAGATGATGCCACTTTTACCACTTTATGCTACTACTTAGTTGAAAGTGTCTCACCTTCTTTCCTAAATTCTTGTTAATAGTTCATATGAAGGCCATGCACAAATTTAAAGTTATCTTATAATGTATGTTAATTTATTTGTCATTGATTTTTGAATGTCCTATTAGGCTCTCGAGGGCGGCAGCACACTACTTTGCTTAGCACACTTTTATGAGGCATGTATTCTTTCTCTTTTAACGCAAATACTTGTTACCTTTTGTTTCTTTGTTACCTTAGTTTTATTTTATATAACAAAAAAGGTGAGGGAGGACAAAGATCTCTCAACGATGGCAAGGTTGAACTTAAAAAGATGTTCCCTGGTAAAAAGGTAACACAGAAGCCTTATCTTTTTCTTCATTTTAGCTATTAAAATTTCTGTATTTTTCAACAACCACCATAATCAGTATCCATGCATTGAGAAATACTTTGTCTTCACCCGTCTGTAGTAATTATGTTGTACATCCACTATACGAAGTAATTATGGTTTCTTTTTTTCCACTGTTTTTTGTTAAAAGATTTCAAATGCTGTAAAACCTCGACGATATATTGCTATCTATTTAATATGATTTCCACTATAATTTTTTTCATTCACATCTGTAGTGAAAGTAGAAGTTTTATTATTTCAGTTGGAACAACTTCTAAGTTTGAAGTGATAAAACTTACGGAAATGATTTCATTTTCTATGGGGATGATCATAATAGTCCTAGTATTTACCAAGTATTTTTCAATTTTCACAGTATTTATCAATCATTTTTTGATTGTTATCTCCCTTCTGATTTATTTATATGGATCCCCAAACAAGAGTAACTTATTTTTATTTTTATTTCATTTCTTAATGCTGGCAGGTATAACATTGGCACCAAGAGATTTCATAGTTTTGCACAGTAAGAGATTTTCACAGCAGGGGATGAAGTATTTGTTTACATGATTTTGCAGCAAGTATAACATTGGCAGGTATGAATTTTCACATTTAGTTTTGCACAGCTGAAGCGAGTGCATCAGTGGCTTTGTTTGATGATAGCTTAAAACATGACGAGTGGATGAAAGACACAATGCATTAGATTGAAATGCACAGTGATAGGGATATAGAATTTGTGTCATCGAATTTGGATGTGGGAGAGGAATGATTCTATGGTTGTTTAGTTTTTGATCAATTTACGTTGAAAATAATTTGTAATCTTGAAGAGAGATGTTGATACATATTTGTAACCATCTTTGTCAATGTATTGTGTAACAACCCGTATTTTCAATAACCTGTAATAACATAAATCGAGGCAGAATTTAATTCTAAAATGGGAATCAAGGGAAATGGGCTATGCCATTGTGTTCGTCTCGGAAAAATACGCGAAATAGAGTCCGAGTTTTCGAAAATCGGAGTCCGTATGACCAAGATATGGCCTCGCGAAGTTTCACGAAAATTCCCAAATTAAAGTATACTTAATTAAGTGAAATGGGTTGTGTAGATATATATATATATATATATATATATTGATATATATATATATATATATATATATATATAATTGAAAATTTAATAAATAAATATGCAAAAATGCTCAAAACAGCGAATTGGGAGAGGGGAATAACCGAACCGGCCGATTTTTGAAGTCGACCCGAGCCCGCTGGGTCGACTAGGGGTTAATCCAGGGTGTTTGGCTGTCAACCCGTGGGCCGATTCGCTCAAGTGCAGATTTTGCATTTGAATGGTTCTCACGGTCCATCTTTAATCTAAAGGCCCTAGATGGTTCCTACACTTGACTTCTTCCCCAAGACATGCTTTGATGGCTTGGATTGAATCTAGGGTTAATCCTATGGCCTAAAACACTTGCCTAATCTATAAATAAGACCCTAACCTACCCTAATTCATTCATAATTAAACCTAGTGACTAAACTATGGCAAAATGCTAGCTCTCATGGCCTCCACTAATTTTATGAAGAGGGTTGCATACTAATCACTCTCTAATCAACTTCTAATCCCTTCTTAGCATCTTAATCTTCTTCATTTGGTGTTCAAAGTTGCTAGTTGTGAGTTTCTATCACTTTGATGATCTTTTGGTAAACTAATTAGATGAGATGTGATGAGATTTATGGTTTTGTATGTGGGTTAATGAGCTTTGAATCATATGATATGATGTTAGCATTAATCTTATGTTTATGCATGTTGAGTATGTAAGCTTATGCAAGTTTAATATGATGTATGTTATGTTTGCATGATGCTAAATATGCAAGTTGTGGGCTATGTAATCATATGCATGTTATGCAAGTTCATGGTAATATGCTATGCAAGTTACATGTTTGTTAATATGCAAGTTACATGTTTGTTAATATGCAAGTTACATGTATGTAAATATGCAAGTTACATGTTTGTTAATATGCAAGTTACATGTTTGTTAATATGCAAGTTACATGTATGTAAATATGCAAGTTACATGTTTCTTTATATGCAAGTTACATGTTTGTTAATATGCGAGTTACATGTATGTAAATATGCAAGTTACATGTTTATTAATATGCAAGTTCATGATGACACATTATGCAAGTCTATAAGCTAATATGCAAGTTTGTTATGCAAAATGAATATGTAAGTTATGTGACATATTATATGCAAGTTATGTGACATGTTATGCAAGTTCATATGCAAGTTATGTGTTTGTTAATATGCAAGATGGCACCTTTGAAACATGTTCATTCATATGCAAGTTGACACCTTTTATATGTGTTATATCATGAACGAAATTACGTGGGAACGATGGGGTAATTAAATGCATAAGTTAATAAGATTGTGTGAAATTAATATAATTATGCATAACACAAAATAAATAAACATAGTATGGGAATTTGCCTATTTGGTTAGGTGTACCCATACTATGTGTTGGGAATTTACCTATTGAGTTAGGTCTACCCCATGGGAATTTACCTATTAAGTTAGGTCTACCCATGTTAAGAAAACTTGATTAATTAGGGATAATTAATATAAAATTATGAGGGTGATTAATTAGGTGTAATTAATTGACTAAGACACGAGGTTGGACTCAGTTGTAGCGTAAAACTGCCCGGACCCAACCGGCTTAACCAGTTGCTACAAATGTTAGCCCAATGTGAGAGGTCTTAGGCACAAACTAAATACGTAATTAATGTAAAGACACGAGGTTAGACTCTGTTATGACATAAGGCTGCCCGGACCCAACCGGCTTAACCAGCGGTCATAAAAGACAGTCTAATGTGAGAGGTCTTTACAAAGGTTACGTTCTTAATTAATTAATTAAGAAACACTTAACCACATTAGCATGTAGAGGGACATGAGGGGTTAAGTGGGTGCCTCGGGTGGCATGAGAAAATCTAGTGGTTGCCTTGGGTGGCAATAGAAAATACGATTAGAATACTTAACCAAAATAGAACATGTAATTAAAACATGATTAAAGGGTTAAGTGGGATATACTAGAAAAAGGGACAAGCTTAGGTGGGTAGCTTGTGGAGGCCCATTTCAACCAGTAACCCATACGTATCTTTGTGGGCTCGACCCATGTCGAGGACGGGACACGCATACTGGGCTTGACTGTAAGAGGCAAACGGGTTAGCGGTGGCAACGCAAGTCCAACGGGCTTCATATGCGTGAGTGGGCCCGGGCTGGTAGGTAAGCCGTTGTTGCATCGAGTAGATATAAGCCGTGCACCTTTAGTTTCATCAGGTTGCCACATTGGGGAATGATACATCCCACGGTGGGGCCAGCACGGGTATCTACGTTAGGGAGCCGATCGAATGGGAAGTAGTGTGTACACCTAGTGGATTGTAGGGCCCCGTGGCGCCTACTTGGTCACCTAGGGGTACGCAGGTACTAATTAGTAAATTTTATAAGTCCTTGGGTGGGATCAACCTTTAAGTTAGGAACGACTGGTGTGGTGCAGTTTAGTAATTTACCTTAGGGAGGGTAGATGCGTCTTTATCCTTTATCTTCGTTTAGTTGACTGCTTAGGGTAGCCATTCATCCCTATATGTTACCGTATATCAGTTTATGTCTTCTCTGGTTACTTTAACGATTGTATTGTTAAAGTTATAGGACTCGCTCAGACTTATGTCTGACCCTGTTGTTTTTATCTTTTTCCCAACCCTCAGGTCCTACGGTGGATCCTAGCAGTAGTGGAGCTTGATCGGATTGCTGTTCCAGTCTTTAGGAGCTTGGATAGATGTAAAGCTCCAGTTATCCAGTTATCTTTTCTTTTGTTTGGCTATTGTATGAGAGTGGGATTATGTACTTCTTTATTTTGATGGATATTGTACTTGACCTTTATTGTGGTTTTATGATGTAACCAGACATGTTTTACTTCCGCTGTTATGAGATGATGTTTTAAAATTTCAAGTACTATTTATATCTGTCTTGTTGTAATTTTTCTGTTCTATATTCACTAAAATACTCCACCGATGCTATGGCATTCCCTTAGTGAGTGATCATAGCGGGAGTGGGGTGTTACACGTGGTATCAGAGCTTAAGGTTACCAGAACAGATAAAATTTTTGAGAAAAACTACTTTCTAAGAGTATTTTCGAAGAAAGTATTTTTAAAAGCATGTCTTCTAAGAGAAAAAGTTTTTGAAAAAGAAAAGCATAATCCCCAATAGCCATATCTTTATCTTTCGGAATCTCCTTTTTGAATCTTTCCTCTTTCGTTTCAGCATGGCTGAAGATCTTAACATCCCGGAGGGTTTAGTTATACCACTATGGTATAGGAGGTTGCAAGAGGCTAGGGCCGCGGCTGCGGGTCCGGCCAATGCTACTACACCAGAGACAACCGCTCCTCCTCCTCAGCCTAGAGTGGATAATTTTGCTAAGGTTTGCAAGGAGTTCAAGGCTATAGGAGGAAAACCTTTTCTTGGTTCAGAGACTTTCGTAGAGGCTAGAGATTGGCTTAAGGAAGTGGAAGAGTTGCTAGATATCTTTGAAGTGGAAGAGGGAAAGAAAGTCAAGTTGGCGGCTTGGTTAATGAAGGGAGAGGCCTCATTCTGGTGGGAGGTCACTAATGGAGAACGCCCTGTTGACTCTTGGGCAGATTTTAAGCAAAGGTTTGGGGCTAAGTTTCTCTCAAGGGCGGAAGAGAATCTGTTTATGGAGAAGTTCTTGAATTTGAAGCAAGGGAATCTCACGGTGAAAGAATATGTCAACAAATTCAATCAATTAGCAAGGTTTGGCATAGAGTTGGTGAATACACCGGAGAAGAAGGCTTTGAGGTTCGTTAGAGGCTTGAACGAACCATTGCAAGGAATAGCTATGACTCACATTCCTATGGGGGCCACTTTTGAGAAGCTTGTCTACATGGCACTTATGCATGAGGACGATATGAATTCTAAGGCACCAGAGAAAAAGGGGGATCAGAAGAAACCGCAACAGCAACAACAAGGCAAGGGCGGAAAAGGCAATGGTGACAAAAAGAAGACGAAGAAGAAGTGCTTCAATTGTGGAACACCAGGACACCTCAGTAAGGATTGTCGCAAAAAGAAGAAGACCGGTTGCTTTCATTGTGGTGAAGTAGGGCATCTTGTGAAAAACTGCCCAAAGAAGGGGCAGAAGACGGGGTCTACCTCAGGAGGCCAGGTGCAAGCTCTTATAGCACCACCTCAGTCAGGGGGGCAAGTTCAGGTTCTCTCAGTTCCACCGATTCAGCAGAGAGGTAGAACTATTTCCGTTGAAAGTCTGGTTTTTCTGTTTGATCATCCAGTTCGTACTTTGTTTGACTCTGGCGCATCGCATTCTTTTATCTCATCATCGTTAGTTGAGTCACTGCACTTAGACACCAGTCTAGTTGATGATCCCTTGGTTGTCTCAAACCCAATTGGGGGCTCCATATATCTGTCTATGATATGTTTGGGTTTGAAGATTTCTATACTTAGCGTTGAGTTTAGATGTGATGCTTTTGTATTGGGCTTCACGGGCTATGGGTTGATCTTGGGCATGGACTGGTTATCCAGTAATGGTGCCGTTCTTGATTGCGAAAGGAGAGTTGTCAGGCTCATGACCCGCTTGGGTAACACTCTCGAGATCTCTTGCAATCCCATGGAATCTGTTTTGCTAAGTTATCTTGAATCGCTCGATGCTTCGGTCGAAAGTTTGTGTTCTGTCAGAGTAGTCCGGGAATATCCGGATGTGTTTGAAGAAGTAAAGGGTTTGCCTCCGAAGCGGGAGATAGATTTCCGAATTTATTTGGTGGATAATGCCAAACCAGTGTCTTTGCCAGTACGCCACATGGCTCCTCGTGAGAGAAGAGAACTTCATAAGCAAGTAGGGGAGTTGCTTGAGAAGGGGTTCATAAGGCGAAGTATATCGGAGTGGGGAGCTCCAGTAGTGTTTGCCACGAAGGCGGATGGGTCCCTCAGACTTTGTGTGGATTATAGGGAACTTAATAAGCTCACGAAGAAGAATAGACACCCATTACCGAGGATAGATGATCTCTTTGATCAGTTGGTTGGCGCGTCAGTATTTTCGCAGATGGACTTAGCTACAGGGTTTCATCAGTTAAGAGTGGCGGAGGACAGTATAGAGAAGACTGCTTTCCGGACTCCGGATGGTTTTTATGAGTGGCTAGTGATGCCATTTGGGTTGACAAACGCCCCCGCATACTTTGTTGATCTCATGAGTAGAGTGTTCAGAGAGTATCTGAATAAGTTTGTAGTAGTTTTTGTGGATGACATCTTGGTCTTTTCCAAGAATGAAGAAGAGCATGCCTTACATCTCAAGGAAGTGTTGGAGACTCTTCGAGCGCATAGTCTTAAAGCTAAATTCTCTAAATGCCATTTTTGGAGAAGAGAAGTGCGATTCTTAGGGCATGTGGTCTCTAAGGAAGGGATAGCTGTGGATCCCGCAAAGATAGTATCTATCCAGGATTGGAAAGTTCCTAGAAATGCTACCGAGGTAAGAAGTTTCTTGGGGTTGGCAGGATATTATAGGAAGTTCATCAAAGACTTCGCGAAGATATCAGCCCCATTAACCCGCTTGACGAAGAAGAATCTGGTTTTCTCATGGGATGTAGATTGTGATGATGCTTTCCGACGGTTAAAGAGAGCTTTGACCACCGCTCCAGTTTTAGTGCTTCCAGATGGGAGTAAGCCGTTTGTTGTTTATACCGATGCTTGTGGAACAGGATTAGGCGCAGTCTTGATGCAGGAGGGAAGGGTAATAGCCTATGGAGGGAGACAATTGAGAGTGCATGAGAAGAATTACCCTACCCATGATCTAGAGTTGGCCGCGATTGTTTTCGCACTTAAGTCTTGGCGCCATTATCTTCTTGGTGAGAGATTCGAGTTGTTCACCGACCATAAATCATTGAAGTACTTATTCTCTCAGAAGGATTTAAACTTAAGACAGCAAAGGTGGATGGAGTTCTTAGCATCCTATGATTTCGAGATAGCGTATACCCCTGGTAAGGGTAACGTGGTGGCAGACGCCTTAAGTAGAAAAAGGCTATCTTTGAGTCCATTGTTCGTGGAACGACGAAGCTTGGAGTTTCTTTCTTTGTTTGACTTCAGACCTTCTGTTGATTTTGTACCTGGTTTGTTGGCATCCTTGGAGGTTAGACCTACTCTTTTGAGACGGATTGGCGAGGCTCAGCGAGACGACCCACAGTTGGTTGTGTTGGTAGAGAAGCTTATAAGAGGGGAGTCGTCCAGCCATTTGGGTAGATACACCATAGATGATAAGGGATGGTTGCATAGAGACGGTAGACTTTGTGTACCGCAAGATGAGGGTTTGAAGAAGGCTATTTTGGATGATGCACATCGTTCAAGAATGACTATTCATCCCGGTGGAGACAAAATGTACCAAGACATGAAGAGAGTTTTCTTCTGGGCCGGTATGAAGAAAGATGTGGCCGAGTATGTGGCTAGATGCTTAGTGTGCCAACAAGTTAAAGCGGAGCAAAGGAAACCCGGTGGGTTGCTACACCCATTGGAAGTTCCGCAGTGGAAGTGGGATAGTGTCTCGATGGATTTCATCGATGGGTTACCGAGATCGAGGAAGGGCAATACGGGAATTTGGGTTGTGGTGGACAGACTTACCAAGAGTGCCCATTTTATACCCGTGAAGAGTAAGAGGACCGCTCCATGGCTTGCTTCAGTCTATGTTAGAGAGATTGTTAGATTGCATGGCGTACCATCCAGCATTGTGAGTGATCGAGATCCTATTTTCACTAGTGAGTTTTGGAGAAGTTTGCAAGAGGCGGTAGGGACTCAGTTGTGTTTGAGCACCGCATATCATCCTCAGACGGACGGTCAGACCGAGAGGGTGAACCGTATCTTAGAAGATCTTTTGAGGCTTTGTATCTTGGATTTTGGAGGTACATGGGAAGAACATCTTCCTTTGGTGGAGTTCGCATATAATAACAGCTTTCAGTCCAGTATTGGTATGGCTCCTTTCGAAGCTCTTTATGGAAGGCCTTGTCGATCTCCTACATGTTGGTGGGAATCTACGGATAAGATCTTGCTTGGGCCGGATATGGTTAGAGAGACTTCAGAGAAGATTGATTTAATTCGAAAAAGGATGAAAGCAGCGCAAGATAGACAGAAATCTTATGCGGATCGGAGAAGGACGGATCTTGAGTTTGAGGTTGGGGACATGGTTTTTGTCAAAGTATCTCCATTGAGAAATGTTGTTCGCTTTGGGTCCGTAGGGAAGTTAGCACCGAGATTTGTTGGGCCGTTTCCTATTAAGGAAAGGATTGGACGGATGGCATATAGGGTGGAGTTGCCCGACAGACTTAGTGGTGTTCATGATGTATTCCATGTATCACATTTGAGGAAGTGCTTACATGAGACCGCGGAGGTGGTAGAGCCGAGCTTGCTTAGAGATGTAGAGGTAGAGCGTGATGCGACGATTCGACGAGCTCCTACTCGCATCCTTGGGTCAGAAACTAGGAAGTTGAGGAACAGAGAAGTTCAGCTAGTTAAAGTGCAATGGGGAGATGACGAAAGCAATGCTACTTGGGAGACGGAAGCAAAGATGCGTTCTTTGTATCCATTTCTTTTTGAGAGTATGTCTTTTAACTTCTCCTTTATTGCTTGTCTAGTACTTATCTTATCTTTAGTATATCCTCTCGCTAATACCTATGACCTTTAGATAGGGTAAAACCTATGGTTGAAACATGTGTTTGAAACATGTTATGGTTGATGGATGCATATGGATGCAATTGTTTGCTAGTGGTTGCTCGTGGATGCATATACACACACATTAGGCACTAGATCGGCTCAGTCACTTCATGTTGCATATTGCATAAATGGATGTGGTAGTTAGATTGATGGATGTATCATGGCTGTGTTATCATATGGATGATGCATTTTTGTGTATGGTTGTGCACGCATGTAGAAATTTGTATGTGTCAATAGGGTTTCGCATACATATTGGATGCATGGCACTATCATGGTTTGCATTAAGGAGGTTTACTGTATCAGTAACCGCCTGATTTTCGCATTAGGTAAGTACATATACACACACTTTTGCATATATCCATCCAGCATTTAGAATCTTGTAAGGACAATGATTGCTCGTGGATGATGCTTTGAGTAGATGGATGATTGGATGGTAGGATACGTTCTTCCTAACTTGAAGATTTCGGGGACGAAATCCTTTAAGGAGGGGAGAATGTAACAACCCGTATTTTCAATAACCTGTAATAACATAAATCGAGGCAGAATTTAATTCTAAAATGGGAATCAAGGGAAACGGGCTATGCCATTGTGTTCGTCTCGGAAAAATACGCGAAATAGAGTCCGAGTTTTCGAAAATCGGAGTCCGTATGACCAAGATATGGCCTCGCGAAGTTTCACGAAAATTCCCAAATTAAAGTATACTTAATTAAGTGAAATGGGTTGTGTAGATATATATATATATATATATTGATATATATATATATATATATAATTGAAAATTTAATAAATAAATATGCAAAAATGCTCAAAACAGCGAATTGGGAGAGGGGAATAACCGAACCGGCCGATTTTTGAAGTCGACCCGAGCCCGCTGGGTCGACTAGGGGTTAATCCAGGGTGTTTGGCTGTCAACCCGTGGGCCGATTCGCTCAAGTGCAGATTTTGCATTTGAATGGTTCTCATGGTCCATCTTTAATCTAAAGGCCCTAGATGGTTCCTACACTTGACTTCTTCCCCAAGACATGCTTTGATGGCTTGGATTGAATCTAGGGTTAATCCTATGGCCTAAAACACTTGCCTAATCTATAAATAAGACCCTAACCTACCCTAATTCATTCATAATTAAACCTAGTGACTAAACTATGGCAAAATGCTAGCTCTCATGGCCTCCACTAATTTTATGAAGAGGGTTGCATACTAATCACTCTCTAATCAACTTCTAATCCCTTCTTAGCATCTTAATCTTCTTCATTTGGTGTTCAAAGTTGCTAGTTGTGAGTTTCTATCACTTTGATGATCTTTTGGTAAACTAATTAGATGAGATGTGATGAGATTTATGGTTTTGTATGTGGGTTAATGAGCTTTGAATCATATGATATGATGTTAGCATTAATCTTATGTTTATGCATGTTGAGTATGTAAGCTTATGCAAGTTTAATATGATGTATGTTATGTTTGCATGATGCTAAATATGCAAGTTGTGGGCTATGTAATCATATGCATGTTATGCAAGTTCATGGTAATATGCTATGCAAGTTACATGTTTGTTAATATGCAAGTTACATGTTTGTTAATATGCAAGTTACATGTATGTAAATATGCAAGTTACATGTTTGTTAATATGCAAGTTACATGTTTGTTAATATGCAAGTTACATGTATGTAAATATGCAAGTTACATGTTTCTTTATATGCAAGTTACATGTTTGTTAATATGCGAGTTACATGTATGTAAATATGCAAGTTACATGTTTATTAATATGCAAGTTCATGATGACACATTATGCAAGTCTATAAGCTAATATGCAAGTTTGTTATGCAAAATGAATATGTAAGTTATGTGACATATTATATGCAAGTTATGTGACATGTTATGCAAGTTCATATGCAAGTTATGTGTTTGTTAATATGCAAGATGGCACCTTTGAAACATGTTCATTCATATGCAAGTTGACACCTTTTATATGTGTTATATCATGAACGAAATTACGTGGGAACGATGGGGTAATTAAATGCATAAGTTAATAAGATTGTGTGAAATTAATATAATTATGCATAACACAAAATAAATAAACATAGTATGGGAATTTGCCTATTTGGTTAGGTGTACCCATACTATGTGTTGGGAATTTACCTATTGAGTTAGGTCTACCCCATGGGAATTTACCTATTAAGTTAGGTCTACCCATGTTAAGAAAACTTGATTAATTAGGGATAATTAATATAAAATTATGAGGGTGATTAATTAGGTGTAATTAATTGACTAAGACACGAGGTTGGACTCAGTTGTAGCGTAAAACTGCCCGGACCCAACCGGCTTAACCAGTTGCTACAAATGTTAGCCCAATGTGAGAGGTCTTAGGCACAAACTAAATACGTAATTAATATAAAGACACGAGGTTAGACTCTGTTATGACATAAGGCTGCCCGGACCCAACCGGCTTAACCAGCGGTCATAAAAGACAGTCTAATGTGAGAGGTCTTTACAAAGGTTACGTTCTTAATTAATTAATTAAGAAACACTTAACCACATTAGCATGTAGAGGGACATGAGGGGTTAAGTGGGTGCCTCGGGTGGCATGAGAAAATCTAGTGGTTGCCTTGGGTGGCAATAGAAAATACGATTAGAATACTTAACCAAAATAGAACATGTAATTAAAACATGATTAAAGGGTTAAGTGGGATATACTAGAAAAAGGGACAAGCTTAGGTGGGTAGCTTGTGGAGGCCCATTTCAACCAGTAACCCATACGTATCTTTGTGGGCTCGACCCATGTCGAGGACGGGACACGCATACTGGGCTTGACTGTAAGAGGCAAACGGGTTAGCGGTGGCAACGCAAGTCCAACGGGCTTCATATGCGTGAGTGGGCCCGGGCTGGTAGGTAAGCCGTTGTTGCATCGAGTAGATATAAGCCGTGCACCTTTAGTTTCATCAGGTTGCCACATTGGGGAATGATACATCCCACGGTGGGGCCAGCACGGGTATCTACGTTAGGGAGCCGATCGAATGGGAAGTAGTGTGTACACCTAGTGGATTGTAGGGCCCCGTGGCGCCTACTTGGTCACCTAGGGGTACGCAGGTACTAATTAGTAAATTTTATAAGTCCTTGGGTGGGATCAACCTTTAAGTTAGGAACGACTGGTGTGGTGCAGTTTAGTAATTTACCTTAGGGAGGGTAGATGCGTCTTTATCCTTTATCTTCGTTTAGTTGACTGCTTAGGGTAGCCATTCATCCCTATATGTTACCGTATATCAGTTTATGTCTTCTCTGGTTACTTTAACGATTGTATTGTTAAAGTTATAGGACTCGCTCAGACTTATGTCTGACCCTGTTGTTTTTATCTTTTTCCCAACCCTCAGGTCCTACGGTGGATCCTAGCAGTAGTGGAGCTTGATCGGATTGCTGTTCCAGTCTTTAGGAGCTTGGATAGATGTAAAGCTCCAGTTATCCAGTTATCTTTTCTTTTGTTTGGCTATTGTATGAGAGTGGGATTATGTACTTCTTTATTTTGATGGATATTGTACTTGACCTTTATTGTGGTTTTATGATGTAACCAGACATGTTTTACTTCCGCTGTTATGAGATGATGTTTTAAAATTTCAAGTACTATTTATATCTGTCTTGTTGTAATTTTTCTGTTCTATATTCACTAAAATACTCCACCGATGCTATGGCATTCCCTTAGTGAGTGATCATAGCGGGAGTGGGGTGTTACATATTGTTTTCGCGTGAATTTACAGATATTGTAACAAAATTTAAACTTTTGTGAATATTTAATAAAATATTTTAGAGTAGTATTATCTTTGAGTTGATATTTAAATTGTATATATTCTAATTTATGGAATCATTATTATATAATAGTTGAAATCGTAAAACATTTAATATGTAACATCTGTAAGCTGTAATATTTTTTTTATAGATTTATGAATTTATTGCAATGGACATATACTGTTGCAAAAGGATCTGTTGCAACAGCAAAAGCCTGTTGCAAAAAAGTTTACCGCAACATCTTATTGCAACAGATGGAAAATGTTGTAAACTTTTTGCAACTTCGGCTATACCAACAGGTGCAGGTCTGTTGCAATTGGTCTACTGCAACAGATATTGCCTGTTGCGAAAAGTGTTTTTTGTTGTACTGATTATTTCGTTTTAAAAAAAATCCTTTTTCCTTTTATATATAAAATCCATCGATTTAATATAAATAAATTATTTTCAAAATATACTTTGAAAATCCCATTTTCTACATCCCGGTATTTCTTACGGTATTTAAAATACCAAATCACAATGATTGATATCATTTAAACACACATAATCATCAACAGATTATATATTACATCATATATTACAATATATGAAAAACAGTAAAATAAATGTTGAGGAATCCAGTTGGATTCCTCCAACCTGTTTCCCTGCATCACAGATGTTAAACAATATCATTAACATCGATTTCATTTCAATATGAAATATTCTATTAAACATAATCAATATTTGATTAACGATTTATATATATATCGTTATCTATGATTTCAACCAATACACAAGCAATTCAACCAACAGTTAACACATAGCAATCAACAGATAATTATCAGTTCTAAGAATACGTTATAAAAATATAACTATTCAGAGTTGGTGAGTTTTACTCACATTGGACGATCATCGTTAATAACGATAACCATCAGTTGATCATATCAGACAATTTATTTTGCTATAAATTGCAACAGGCACCAATCTACTCCTAGTCAGTTCCATTGGGTAGCCGCCGTCCATACGATCCCAACAGATCTTGTTTTACTGAATTTCGTTCATGTATGACCAAGTTATTGATTTTACAAGATTGTATACAATTTAAAATAAATTAAACTAAATTTCATTTGGCTATATTCTATGGGACCTTTACCTTTCTTTCCCGGCCCATCCTCTTTTGATACTCTCCCCGCCCTTGATATCTTCTTCCTCCAGGAAGAATAGACGCGGTTTCCTCTCCACTACCCGATCTTCATCCTCAAACCGTCCCTCCTCCTTCCAATTATAAATCAAACTGAAAATACCAAAATTCCCCTCTTGATCTCCTCTACAAAATCATACCAATAACATCAATTTCAATCGCTTCCCTCGAAGTCTGCTCAACGGTAGTTCTTGCGACTATAGTATCATCTGCGACCTTTACTGATGCTAAATCCCACCAAAGTATGTCACATCGTGCGTCCTACTACAGGGAAACCTCTGATCACCTTCATACCACCTCTGGCCTCCCCTATCGACGGCGACATCAAGCCCTAATTTTACCGTGTTTGAATTCAAACGCAGAGAGAAGCCATCACACCCATTGAAACATATATCACATCGAAGAGAAACCCATCCAGATCTCAAATATACATGTATAATAATTTATAGGAATTTGTTTGATTTTTGTTTGATTTTTTTGAAATATAAAGTTTTACCGTTGTGAAGAAAGATGAATGCGACGGAATTTTTGATTGAGTAGAGAATGTAAATTAGGGTTAGAAGGTTAAGGGTATTATATAGGATAGAAATAATATTTTATTTATTGATTATTATAATGGTTTTTAAGCCACTGCTATTTGTATTTGCTGTTTAAAAATTCCTATAATCACATACGATACCCAAAAATCACGAAAAATGGTATGCAGCTACAGTTCGACATTACGGTCCCAATGAAACTGGTTTCGTCGAATTCCCACTCCGTTTGCTCTCACAGCGTATTTTTAACCATCAAAATATCATCTGTTTTTCACTTTAAAAATCGGTACGGCCACATACTGACTTCAAAAATCACGGAAATTGAAACCTATCAATAATTTAATATTGCGGATCCAACAAAATTAGTTTCGTCGAATTCTGAGGTCGTTTGAAAAACTGGCTATTTTTAAAGCTCTAAATAACCCTTTTAAATATATAAATATATTTAAAAACAATTAAATTAAATATTTATAATTAAGTATTATCGTATATATTCACAATAGAATATCATACAGCTTCAGAATATTCATATATAAATTTCTAACTTGATATTTCAAATCCCGATTAAATCGATATTCGATTTATAATGAAATTCCTTTTTAAAATATAAATAATTCCTTTATAAATTATAAAGGAATTCCATAGCGACTTTTCTAAAATTTGATTTGGATGTAAATCAAAATCTACATGACGAAATCCCGATTTTTCTCTTTCATTAGAAAAATATACTTCACCAGCTCCTAACGTTTCTTGTTTCACAGAAATCCGACTTAAAACAGATCCTGTATTTCCGGTTGAAGTTCAAATCGCCAAATCACGAACTGCCGCGCCATTTCGAGCTCGATTTTAATTATAATATATATTATACGTTCAGACTACGTTTAAATATGTAATGTCCCGTATTTTGGTAGCCGAATATTTAATTAATTTATTTATTTTAAATATTATATTTGGGAATATAATGGTTTTAATATTGAATTCGTTATTAAAACGAAGTTTTAACATTAATTTTATTTATAATATTAACGAGCTTGAAATGGCGCTGCAGTTCATAATATTTGGTTTTGAACTTCAACTGAGTATATAGGATCCGATATAAGTTGGATTTCTGTGAAAAAAGAATCGCTGGAACCGTACTGACGATAATTTTCGTATGAAAGAGAAAAAAATTAGATTTCGTATTATAATTTGATCGTTATGGCGAAATCAAAATTTAAATTAATCGATGTGGAAATCTTTATTAAAATATAAGCCTTTAAAATAGTCGTTTTGCAAACGGACTCAGTTTTCGACGAAATCAGTTTCATTGGGACCGTAACGTTAAATTATTGTACGGTGTTAAATGGCATGGCAAACTAATGTCGTATGTGACCACGGTTGCCGTAAATGCCCAGTTATTTTCTATAGTGCGTATTTAAATATATTTAATTTAATAAATGGATATTTGAGTGTAACTTGAACAGACGATCAAATTAGACCGCGGAACTAATTCTATTGAGTTCGTATCGTCGATTAGAGTCAGGATAGATATATAGTTTGTTATTTTTGGAGACCGGGTAATTTGATGTCCAAAATGGCATTGCGGTGTGCGTAAAAATAGCCTACCGGGGAAACAGTCTCAGAATACAACAAAACTGGTGCCATTGGGTTCGTGTTGAAGAATTATTATAAGATCTCAAGGTTTCAAGTTGATTTGATTTATCTGGTGATCATGAAAAAAATTAAACGTGTGTTTATTTCTGGTTTTATAAAGGAATTTTTTTCAAACGACCTCGGATTTGGACGAAACTTGTCCCATTGGGTCCAGAATACCTTTTTACACCAAGATTAGCTTTTTTACCAGAAAACAGAATCGTTTGTAGTGGCTTTAACCAATTACTTTACGCGTAAGTTTCACAAATAAATAAAATAATATTTAATCCTATCGCTCCCCCTTATATATGTACCCGATTGGTCAAAAACCCTAAGATTTCTATGCACTGATCAACACGGTTGATTTTGCGCCTCCACTACAAACATGAACGATCTAAAAACCATCGATTCTTTTTCCAAATTTTCACGAAATCAAACACAAATCCAACGAAACTTTCTACACAAATTATCTCCAGCTCACCGAGCTCTCCTATATGAACGGTTGTGATGAGATTCTAATCATCAGGGTAGCCAAAATCAGGGCGTACAGTGGTAATGTTTGTGGTCAGTTTAGGAGCGCTTGTCAAGCTCGAGTTGACCGAGACTTGGCACAGGGATGGGGGTTTCTGGCCTGCATGTGGTGGCGAACTCAGATCGAATGCCGATGGATGGCGTTCGCCATGATGCGGGTAAATGGAGCATGGTTTGAACTTGAAAACGAAAAACAGAAGGGTTCGGTTATAGATTCAAAAAGAAGACGATGAGCTATTATTCGAAGCAAAGAATAGGAAAAATCCGGTGGACTGGCTTCTTGTTCGAAGCAGAATGAAATGGAAAGGGGAACAAATTGTTCCACCGTGATTTGAGAAGCCTGGAACGAGGAACTGAAACGATGCAAAGGTTTTGATCGACTGACATCATAACGTAATTGCATTAGCTTTAGTTTAATGATTTAGTTATTGATTAACTGAAATGGCGGCAAGGTTAGCTGGAACCAAAGGATAACAAACGAGACAAGGACCTGGAAAGAAAGTGTCTCAAGTATTTTAAACCGTGAGGAATGAATCAGTGGAAAGATGGATTAACCTTTGTAAACTTAAAAATGTAATTCTTTAGTATTAAGTTTAATTAGGAAATAATCGGTTTTAATTAGAAGTGATTAGGGTTTATAGTTGTAATTAAATTATATAGACCTTAAACGCAAATAGTGAATTAAACATAGTGAGTTAAGAAAACAGTTAGGGTGTGTAATGGGTGATTAGTTTAACTAAATAGGATTAATTTATTTAATTTATAATTTATGGTTAAGTTAATTTAATTAAATCGTTATTATTCAAACGTTTATAACTCGTGCATATATTACAGAATTGGACAAACAAGGTGCCATTGGAACCGTACTGACAAACAATACGTGATGAAATGGTTCTGGACGCAACTGGAATCAACCGGGATTTTTAATTACATTAAACACTCGTTTAATTTAATTAAATGAAACCGTTAAACAACGGTATCAGATCAAGGTGAGTTAAACTCACTCAGTTTCCCATTTATATTTTATATAAATTGGGTTTTACTTTTGTGTGCTCTGCTTGTTAATGGTTGCCTGTTTGCTAGATATATATTTATTTGTTGATTAAACTGATGAAATTAAACCGTCATTTAATTTCAGTGGAATACCAAATCGTTATTTTAACGACTAGTTCCAATAAAGGTAACTTACCTTATTGGTCACGTTTATTTATAAACGTGTTCGATTTTTTGAATTGTTTAAATTGCTTGTGGTTGATCTTAAATGGTCATTATTATTTTTATCAGTTAAATAAAACTGAATGATCTGGTTTGTGATAACCGTTTTGAATACAGGGTAGAACAGGTTGGAGGGATCCAACCGGATTCCTCAAATATGTTTTATTTTCATAGTATCATATATGAACTATCCTATTTGGGGTGATTGATTTGACTGTTGATTGTTGGATATTCAACATCTGTTTGATTAAACCAATAGACGATATTGGTTCAGTATTTGGCAGCGTATGGCCTATAAAATCAATCGTTTTATAAATATTGATTTACCGTTAGGTGAGTCAATAGAAATGATGTTATAAAATTTATTTTACAATTGGAGATAGATTTTTGAACATATTATTTTGAATAAAAATTATTAAAGAGAAATAAATAAATATTTTATTTATTTATGACTTTGATTTATTATTAATAGATTTTATAAAGTAAATTCTGATGTAAATCAGATTTATAAGTACGAGACAAGTGACAAAATCACATAGTTAAATTTGGATAAGTGTTTTGTTAAGAAAACAATTAATGGAATTATTTAAATTAATTATATTAATTTAAAGTGAGTATAAATTGGAATCGAGTTTTGAGTTAATTAAATTGACCGTTTTGAATTGGAATTTATTATCAAATTAATGTGTTTTTATTAAAATAGTTAAATGAATATTGTTTAAATTTAGATAAGGTTAAAAAGGGTTTACTATTTATTTTAGTTAATAAAGACTTAACTACTGAAGTAGTTAATAATCGAAGTAAATTATTATTTTAAATTAATAAGAATTTAGAAAAATTACTTTTCAAAAGTAAACGAGGTTGAAATGGAATCCAGTGAAATGGTGAGAGGAGTTTATGAATGGGTTTTATATTTAAAACCCAAATCTTTATAACGAAGTTAAAAAGGGAATTCAAGCGAATATGGTAGCTTGAAATAAATGTTACTTAATTATTTGAATTAAGTTAGAGGGAATTAAGATAAAGAGTTTATAATAAACTAGGGTTATGAAAATAAGGTTTAAAGTGTTAAAGCGTTAATTTTACGTTAACGATACTTGAAAATGAAATCAAGTAAAAGAGGAAAAGTGTAATAAGATTTCCAAAGCATGCAACAGTAGAATAGATTTGAAAGGATAAGTAAGGTAAGATTTATATATGGTCATAAGTTGTTAAGTATTAATATGAAATGGTTTTTGAAAATTAGTATATCAAGTAAGGATTCAATTATCGTATTTTTAAATATTAAAAGAGTTAGAAGTTTTAATTAAGCAAAAGTGAATTAATTTGTTTAAATTAAAAGGCCAAATGATGCTGAATACTGAACCGGTGAACTCGTTTGTTTGTCATGATTGATACGCTGTTTATTTTGATAGTTAAATCACCGACTATCAAACATATCAAATACGATTGTTAGTACGGAAAGACCGGGATCGAATTTATATTCGAAAACCATTCCAACCAACAAATACGTGAAGATCTCAGAAGATGATCGAGATGGAGCATTGAAGACCGTGGATTTTCATAAACGGAAGAACCACTAATATTCTCTGCATGACAAGTAGAGATAAGCTGTAATTCTGTCGTGGTTGGAATCTACGGGTTGCAAGGACTTCTCGCTACTGATCTGTGGGGTGATTCCAATATTGGATTCAGTAAGAGAGTGCCTTCGGTTCATCCTGTTCCTCGATGACTTGTATGGATGGATGTCTGACAGAGTATTTCCAAAGGGTCACGTACGTTGATTTCTTCAAACATACTAAGTTGTTGGCGGAGAATAGCCGTTCTCTTGACTTCTAACTAGAGTATTTTTGTGGACATCAATTAGTGATATCTGACGGATCTAACGATGTGGCATTCAAAGTGAATGGTGACCAGTTGTTTCAAAAGTTAATCTAAACCTCAAGCCTCATCAACCGGGAAATGACAAAAATCGGGCAGGCAGCATGGCTATGTGGGTCGCTCCCATTAGGGTGTATAATCGCCCATCTAGAGAAATTCCTATTTGCTTCTTTAATCTGTATTTCGATGTTGTCCCTTTTCGGGAGACGGTTGCTGATCCCAACCTTCGGTGATATACATTCGATACACTCAAGAGAAATGAGTGGTCGGTCATGTGAGGGCAGGGATGCAAGACGTTCTTGTTGAACCCAGTGTATTCACCTCTAGAGATACACTATCGGCAGGTGGTCCCATACCTTGTCATAATTAGAATCCAATCTCCAATAAGCGCCCGCGGTTTGGTTTGTATACTATATATGTGGAGCGTGAGATGCAAGCGTTCCACTAGATTGCTATTTACTTGTATTTAGACATTATTATAATATCAGAAAAGATATTGGTTTCAAAAAAAATGTTTTGGGTTATCGTAAGGTAAAAACCGTCCATATTTATGTGTGGATTTGGTCTTACAATTATTCTTTTCTTCGAAAAGATTTTACCTTTAAAATCAGGTTGTGTGATACCCTTAATACTGTGCGAGCTAATCTCACTCTGGTTCACCAGACTAACCCGGTGTTTTGTAAATGCTCGGGTTAGCCCAGGGTGTACAGGTTCTGGTTATCGAATGTTGTGAAGTCCAGAGACGAACTGGAGATGTTCAAACGTATGATATTTTATAGCTACTATTCCGCTGTGTGTTGTGTATGGGAACAGGTTATTTTAACTGTCCCGTTATGTGATGTACTCTGATACTGTAAGTATTTTTAAAGCTCTCAATAAAGATTTTTTTCTGTATTATATTTTGTTCCGCTGCGATGATGTGAGACTCTGTGTTGTGTTGTTCTTCGTCTTCTTCTATTCTAATATTTCTTTCTTTCTTATTTCACCCTCTAAATTCTTTCTAATAACTATCCAGTGTTTTTGGTGCTTGGAGGGTCGGCATGAGTTACGGTAAAGGTATTTATGTCGATTTCCAGGGCCGAAAATTCTTGGGTCCTTACTGTGGTATCAGAGCTTAAGGTTAAGTAATTTCCATGGCTCTGTGGCGTGACTCAGTAGAGATAGGGTTAGCAATACCCTAGATTGAGTTGAGTGTGTATATATATATATATATATATATATATATATGCGAGTGAACGTACTTGTAGATTTTATAAAAATTGTTTTATATTGTGAAGATTTATCGGTTGAGTTGTTTATGAGTTATGGTCGATCAGTTTGATCCACCGTATCGATAGGGATTTCTAAACACTCGAGTACGATAAACCGACGCAATATGTTTTAAAAGAGGGTAAATGAAATAATTTTACCCAAATTATATTTTAATATAAAAGGATGATTAATATTTGAAGTATTATAGTATATTGGATGTGTTGGTTGATTATAATTAAAAAGGTTATATAAACAACCAATTAGAATTCGTATAATATAAAAGCAGATTTATTAAATCTGAAATTAAAATCAGGATTGGAATTAAAATTCCTGAAAGTGGGAAAGGTGTTTGCAAATGAACTTGGATTGAATATATGAGAATTTTAAAATCCTGGGAGATTTTAAATTGTTTTACAAACTTTGAGATGGATATTTTGAAATAGATTTCAAAATGAAGATGTTTGAATATGGTTTTGATAAGTGATATAGTATTGAACTCACTTCGATAGCTGGGAAATAACTATGATGATGCTGGCCACATCATCAGTGTTCATTTTCGAGTTCTAAGTGATGGATTACTACCAAAAATCTTGTTTTGAATTGCTTTGAGAAAAACAAGTTATTTTGAATCCTGAAAAGGAATATTTGATTTTTGAAAGAGCTGAATTGTTTAAAAAGTCCTAGGGAAATTGTTTGAACAAAGGCAAAATTAAATAGAAATTGGGAAAGCAAATATGAATTTAATTGAAACCAATTAACCAGAAATTGAATCGGGATATATTATATCAAGTAGAATCAGATTTTGAATTGTGAGACAGGAATCTGAAATGGTGTTGGACTGGTAAGTTAAGAGTTGAAATTGATAATGGATGGAAATTGAGTTAAGAATGGGATTTGGCTTGGGCACGTAAAGGATTTGGTTTTGAGGATAAAATTGGAATTTTGTTTGGGAATGCATGTGTATATGCTGACAGGGTAGCAGAAAGGTACATGTTTATTTTTATATGGGTTTGGAGATTTATGAGCCTATTTGGCAAGCCGCTTGGCTGTTTTATTTTCTTTTGGATTGGAAAAGGCCTAGGAAGGCGAGTTGTAGTTGTATCGACTGAGCCATACAAAGGAGGTGCTGGCGAATTTTTTCGGAAATTTAAGGTGTTAGAAAATTTTCAATATTTTTGAAAATATTTATTTACAATATTGAATTGATTTTTGATTTAAGCAAAATTGGATTTGGAAATTAATGGGTTTATAACGTTCTTTCTTAATTTAGCAATTTCGAGGACGAAATTATTTTAAGGGGAGAAGAATGTAATGTCCCATATTTTGGTAGCCGAATATTTAATTAATTTATTTCTTTTAAATATTATATTTGGGAATATAATGGTTTTAATATTTAATTCGTTATTAAAACGAAGTTTTAACGTTAATTTTATTTACAATATAAACGATCTCGAAATGGCGCTGCAGTTCGTAATATTTGGTTTTGAACTTCAACTGAGAATACAGGATCCGATATAAGTCGGATTTCTGTGAAACAAGAAACGTTGGAACCGTATTGACGATAATTTTCATATGAAAGAGAAAAATTCAGATTTCGTATTATAATTTGATCGTTATGGCCAAATAAAATTTGAAATAATCGTTGTGGAAATTGTTATTAAAATTTAAGCCTTTAAAATAGCTGTTTGGCAAACGGACTCAGTTTTCTACGAAATCAGTTTCATTGGGACCGCAACGTTAAATTATTGTACGGTGTTAAATGGCCTGGAAAACCGATGTCGTATGTGACCACGGTAGCCGTAAACGCCCAGTTATTTTTTATAGCGCATATTTAATTTAATTTAATAAATGGATATTTGAGTGTAACTTTAACAGACGATCAAATTAGACCGCGAAACCAGTTCTGTTGAGTTCGTATCGTTGATTAGAGTCAGGATAGATATATAGTTTATTATTTTTGGAGATCGGGTAATTTGGTGTCCAAAATGGCATTGCGGTGTGCGTAAAAATAGCCTACCGGGGAAACAGTCTCAGAATGCGACGAAGCTGGTGTCGTTGGGTTCGTGTTGAAGAATAATTATAAGATTTCAAGGTTTCAAGTTGATTTGATTTATCTGGTGATCATGATAAAATTAAACACGTGTTTATTTCTGGTTTTATAAAGGATTTTTTTTCAAATGATCTCGGATTTGGACGAAACTTGTCCCATTGGGTCCGGAATACCTTTGTAACAACCCGCATTCTACGCATCGAAGGATCGAAGAATATTTATTTCTTTCCCATATGAAGTCGTATAGTCATGTAACTTTTGGAAACAACCATTAGAGTCATTTCCCATGTTCATGATTTTTTGTCGATTTTTAAATGACCGTTTTGCCCCTATCTGATCTTGTTTCGGTCATAACTTTTGATTGGAAAGGAATTTTGACCTCAAACCACTTCCATTAGACTTGTTTGATGGTTTACCTTTCCGTAGAGTGGTCATATGTGAAAAACGGACTTACCGTTTGGGAGAAATGGCTGAAATAAGGTTTGGAAGGTGAAAAAATGCTTAACCGGGCCAAATAGGGTGATTAGTGAATGGGCCCATAACCCATTTCGGGATTAGGGTTATGGGGAGGTTGAAAGGAGTTAGAGATTCATTCCATTTTAGTTTTCTAGCCTCCACTTACCTCTTAGAAACCCTAAAAATGGCCTCCAACCTCTAAATCACCTCCAAATCATCTTCTAATCAAGGATTAAGCTTAGCAACATCAAATCAAGGGAGATCTACACCAAATCAACGTTAGAGCTGCTGTTTAGCATCGGGATTCGCACCAAATCAGATATTTACTTCAGATCTAAGTCTTATTTGTGGCTAAGGTGAGTGATTTGCATAGTTCCTCACTAATTATGGCTAATTAAGGGTAATTAGTGTTAATTAGCGAATTTGAACATGATAAAATTCTGGAAAAATATATATAAAATTCGAAATGATGTTTTAGACCTCTGATATGAATTTGGGTTAATTTGGTTAAGTTTTGTCAATCATATCAAAAGTTTCGCCTAAACATGCTTAAGGGAAAATATGGGGTTTTGGCTATGTTTGATCCATTTTAACCTATCATATTGATGTTTTGGTGTTGAGGTCATTTCTACTTGTTGCTATGACTGTATAGTATGCTTTGTAATTGACTAGAATAGTTAGAATGGTTGAAAATGCCGTCGAATGGTGTAAAACAGTCGCTGGAAGAGTTGCAGGAATTTGTACAGAACCCGGATCGAATCGCCCTATCGCCATTCCAACCCGATCGTGATGAACCCCCTCCGTTCCGAACCCTTCACCACGAACCGACCCGTTCGTGACCCCTATTCGAACCATCACGTGGAGACTCCAAGCTGATGCACCTGAAGCACGATCCGACGCACCACGATCCGATGCACCACGAGCTGATCCGATGTGATGACACCGATCCGAACCAGGAGGATGAAGGAGCTCACGATGCGATGGGTACCAGGGTGCCACGACCCGACCCGACAGGGGTGCCACGAACTGATGAAGCACGATCCGATGATGGCGACCTGACCTGGAGCTTGACCACGAGCTGGTGACTATGAACCGAACCAGGAGGCTATGAACTGAATGAAGACCGATCCGGTGATGACCAATAACCCGAGATGCAAAGGTAGTCCAAATGGAAGTTAGAGCTCAGGATCCAGTTGGGAACCAATGAATTCACTTCATGGTTGGGCTTTGCTGCGGGACGTGTGCTAAGGAGTTGTCGACGTTCATAACTTCGATTCACCACTGAAAATGGATGATGGGCTACTTATCAGTGCAATAGAGTCATTATGACTCGAGGGGCAAGGTGATGGCAGCAAGACTACGTTATCAGTGCAGTAGAGTCATTATGACTCGAGGGGCAAAGTGATGCGTAGTAAGACTATGAGCCAGTGCAGTGGGGTCATTGTGACTCCATGGGGTAGAGTGGACATAGTAAAGGATTAGTGAGGCTATGAGCCAGTTTAGTGGGGTCATTGAGACTCCATGGGGCAAAGTGGACATAGCAAATGATTAGTGGCTATGTATCAGTGCAGTGAAGCCATTTATGACTTCATAGGGGCAAAGTGATCATAGCAAGGTATGTTGGGTGATCGAAGTGGTGGATATCGTATGCTTTACGCACTGAGTGAGAGATGTGAGGATGGTTGTTATGTTTGATTGTTTGCCATCACTATGACATGCACACCCCCACCCCCGTTATCTTTACACCGTTTGAATGGCACTTTAGAGTGTTGTACAGTATGTAGTGCTAACTCTTTGGTTGTAGGTCCAGGTTCAGATATGTTTTAGTCTACCTGTTATTGTTCTGTTTAGATGCTTATCGCTCATACCAGGCTTTATGTCTGACCCAGAGTTTTATGTCTCCTCTTATTACTCTGGGTGCTTACACGAGCAGACTAGAGACAGGTTAGCTGGCAATGCGCGAGTAGCTGATTCGGAGGCGAGAAGGAGGCTTCCACGTATGATATATAGACATTCTCCCTGTGTCGTTGGTCGTCGCTACTTGGGCATTAGTAGTGTACCTCCTTTATCTTACTTTTGCTTTTTGAGACAGTTTGTAAAGTTGTAATAAAGTTAGCTTTGGATCATAAGCTGTACTTGGATTTTCCGCTGCTATGTTAGTTTGTTTTCAGCTTATGCACTGTCTCACCTGTTTTATGTCAAGTATATTGTTATTATATTTTGTTCCATGCAATGTGAGACATTTTATAGGTTCCTTGTTAGTTCATTTTCTTCTTCCCTTTTCTTTTGACGATCCGTCCCGTGCTAACTGGACATGTGTACAACGCACTTTTGGAGTAAATGTCGGTTTGTGCGGGGCGGGCCGTCACATTTGGTATCAGAGCTCTAGGTTGCGTAGTTAACCTAGGGATAGACACTAGGGGGAGATAGTACGTATATGAGAGCGCGTATTTGTGATTACTTTGGTTTTCAAAAGCTATATATATATATACTATTAGTAGTATAAGAATGAAGTCGTACTGCACTAGCACCACTATGGGGTCGTTAATCGTTTCCCCTTTTACAGATTGACGATGAGCCGATATGCAAGAGGTACTGGTAGGGGAGCCAATAATGGGAATGCTGCCGACATGAGGGCAATGTTTACTGACCTCATGAGAGACATGATTAGGGATGTTCAAGGGGCAGTTCCCAATCCCGGAAATGGTGGTGGTCCAGTAGTGCAGGCGCCTCAGGTCGATTTCGCCAAGTTGTGCAAGGATTACACTAACCTTGGTGGGAAGCCGTTCCATGGAACGGAGTCATCCACAGATGTTTAGGATTGGTTGGATAGCTGTGATCGTATCTTCGACGACTTGGGTATCGAGGATGCGATGAAGAGAAGGCTAGCGTCTCGTCAGCTGCAAGGGCGAGCGATGAATTGGTGGAATGACATTAGAATGACTACTCCAGAAGATCAGGTTACTTGGGATCAGTTCAAGGCTCGCTTTAGCGAGAAGTTCATTCCAACTGCCCAGAAGTCAGTGTTGTTTAAGAGATTTTTGGAACTCAAGCAGAATGGTAGGGCAGTCTCTGACTATATTGCTGAGTTCGACACTTTATCGAAGTATGGACTATCTCTTATCGATACTCCTGAGAAGAAGAATGAGAAGTTCATTACTGGTTTGGATGGATACTTGGGGGAAAGGCTTATCAACCACATCGATAAGACCTTTGAATCGATTGTGGGGAAAGCTTTGAGATCAGAGAGTCTTTACCCTAAGTCAAAGACTGAGGCTGCATCTGCAGAAGGGCTGAAGCCGCAAGCAGGCGGTGGAGGCAAGAATAACTCTCAGAATAAGAGGAAGCAGGACCAATCTAAGGGTGTCCAGAAAAAGAATAAGAAAGATGTTGAGTGCTTCAGCTGTGGTAAGAAGGGCCATTATGCTAAAGAATGTCGAGCCAAGCCAGCGGATAGGAAGTGCTATAACTGTGGCCAAGTGGGACATCATAAGGATAAGTGTCTGCAACCTCTTAAGGAGAAGAAGATTGTGAAAGCATATGCTATTGATGTTGTTCCTTCTTCGTCGAATGCCCCAACTGCGGCGGAGAAAGGAAAGAATGTTGTTATTCAAGGTATGCTTTCTATTTATGATGTACCATTTTGAGTTTTGTTTGATACTGGGGCTTCCCATTCCTTCATATCTAGTGACCTGGTAAATAGGTTGGGACTGGAACCCGAGATAGTCGATAGATCATTGGTTGTGACGAACCCGATTGGTGGTTCGACTAGCCTTAGTATGATTTGCCGAAATTTGGTCTTATCGAGTCATGGATGTATGTTTGTTTGTGATTGCTTTGTTTTGGGATTTACTAGGTATGACATTATATTGGGAGTCGATTGGCTCCAAAGATACGGGGTGGTGGTAGACTGTGAGGGCTTTTTGGTGACAGTTAGGGCGGACGATGGGCGGAGGGTAGTGTTTGGTAGTCTACCTAGTGATGGGGTAATGGCTAGTTTTATAAATTCCCTCGACATCCCGCATGATGAGTTGTCAGATGTGCCCGTGGTTGACCAGTATCCGGACGTCTTCGAGGAGGTGACCGGGTTTCCACCACACCGAGAGATTGAGTTCCGTATTAATTTGGTGAAAGATGCCAGACCTATAGTGATGCCACTTCGTCGTATGGCACCAAGGGAGCAGCGAGAGCTCGGGGTGCAAGTCAGCAATCTTTGAAGAAGGGATTTATTAGAAGAAGTGTCTCCGAGTGGGGAGCACCAGTTGTGTTTGCCACTAAGGCAGATGGTTCCCTTCGTTTGTGTGTGGACTATCGCAAGTTGAATAAGGTGACGAGGAAGAATGAGTTTCTTCTACCGCGGATAGATGATTTGTTTGATCAACTGGAAGGATCAAGAGTGTTCTCCCAGTTGTACCTTGCGACATGATTTCATCAGCTTCGAGTAGCGGATGAGAGTGTTCCGAAAATGGCATTTAGGACGCCGTCTGGATTATATGAGTGGTTGGTCATGCCATTCGGGTTGACCAATGCACCTGTCTACTTTGTGGATCTTATGAATCGAGTATTCAGAGATCAGTTGAATAAGTTTTTTTTTGTGTTCGTAGACAACATCCTTGTTTACTCGAGGATAGAGGAGGAACACAAGGGACACTTGAGGATAGTGATGGAGGTGTTGAGGAAACACCAATTGAAAGAGAAATTCTCTAAGTGTCACTTTTGGACAAGGGTAGTGAGATTCTTGGGTCATGTTGTTTCAGAGAATGGTATTGCCGTGGACCCTGCGAAGGTGGCTACGGTACAGGATTTGCCTATGCCCAAGAATGCAACAGATGTAAGAAGTTTTTTTGGGGTTAGCTGGATATTATCGTAAGTTTATCCAGGACTTCTACATGATAGCAGCACCGTTGACTCAGTTGACTAAGAAGAATCAGGCCTTCGTCTGGGACGGAGTGTGTGAGAATGCATTCAAGAGTCTAAAAGAAAGGTTGACGCGTGCGCCAGTATTAGTCATTCCTAGAGGCAATGAAGAGATGACGGTATACACGGATGCTTGTGGTACCGGACTAGGTGCTGTATTCATGCAAGGAGGTAGGGTTGTAGCTTATGCTAGTCGGCAGCTAAAGCCGCATGAGAAGAAGTATCCTACCCATGATTTGGAACTGGTAGCGATCGTTTTTGCATTAAAGATGTGGAGACACTATCTCTTGGGAGAAAGATTTGAGTTGTTTACCGATCATAAATCGTTAAAGTATCTCTTCTCTCAGAAAGATCTGAATCTCCGACAGCAGAGATGGTTAGAGTTCTTAGCTTCGTATGATTTTGATATCGCATACACACCTGGGAAAGGTAATGCGGTAGCCGATGCCTTGAGTAGGAGACATGCCAGTTTAGGGGCTATGTTTCTTGAATGGAAGCAACTGGAGTATATCGCAGGCTTGATTTCAGACCAAAGTGCGAATTGGATCCAGAAGTGCTAGCTAGTTTGACGATCAGACCCACTTTGATAGAGCAGATTGGTTCCAGCCAGAGGGACGATCCTAATCTATTGGAAATCATCTCCAAGTTAGAGATGAACATCGACGGTAAGGAGATGAATTTGTATGGGCTTGATCGAGATGGATGGCTTAGAAGGAATGGAAGACTAATTGTACCCAACGTGAATGGTTTGAGAGATGAAGTGCTTAGGGAATGTCATCACTCAAAACTGACTATACATCCCGGTGGTAATAAGATGTATCGGGACATGAAGAAGACTTACTACTGGGAAGGGATGAAAAGAGACGTTGGGAAGTTTATATCCAAATGCATGAATTGCCAGCTAGTTAAAGCCGAGCAAAAGAAGCCTAGTGGGTTGTTGCAACCATTATAAATTCCCGAATGGAAATGGGAGCAAGTCTCGATGGATTTCATCGATGGTTTACCAAGGACTAGATCGGGATATGATAGCATTTGGGTAATTGTGGATCGATTGACTAGGAGTGCAAGATTTATACCAGTCAAATCGACCAGAACGGCAACTAAATTAGCAGAATTGTATATGAAGTGGGTAGTGAGATTTCAAGGAGTACCTAAAAGCATTGTGAGTGACCGAGACCCGTTGTTTACTAGTGGGTTTTGGAAGAGCTTACAAGAGGATCTAGGGTCAGTATTACATCTCAGTACCGCATATCATCCTCAGACCGACGGTCAGACGGAGAGGGTGAATCGTATATTGGAAGATCTCTTGAGAGCATGTATATTGGATTTTGGTGGATCATGGGATGACCATTTGCATCTAGTAGAGTTTGAATATAATAATAGCTACCAATCCAGTGTTGGTATGGCTCCATATGAAGCTTTGTACGGAAGACCGTGCAACTCACCATCATGTTGGATAGAGACTGGCGAGAAGTTTATGCTTGGACCAGATGTGGTGAGGGAAACTTCAGATAAGATTAGGACCATTCAACAACGAATGAAAGTTGCCCAAGATAGGCAGAAGAGTTATGCTGATAAAAGGAGAAGAGATTTAAAATTCTCCGTTGGTGACTTGGTGTTTGTCAAGGTTTCTCCATTGAAGAGCGTGATACGATTTGGTAGGAGAGGCAAGTTGGCACCAAGATTTGTTGGCCCATTCCCAGTTCTCGAACAAGTTGGGAATTTGGCGTATAGAGTTAACTTACCAGAGAAGATGGTGGGAGTTCACAACATATTTCATGTTTCCCAACTAAGGAAGTTCGTTCACAACCCAGATATGACTATTTCACCTGATCAGTTAGAGGACTTCGAAGTAGAACCCGAGGCAGTTGGGAACCGCAAGCCAATCCGAATTGTCAAGCACGATATGAAGCAACTTCGAAGGAAGGCGGTGAGGCTAGTCAAGGTTCAGTGGGGCGAGAACGAGAATGACTGTACTTGGGAGACAGAAGAGAGCATTAGAAAGACGTATCCAGAACTCTTTGCCTGGTAAGATTTACCTTGTAATTTAGTTATTCCGCATGCTAGGATAGACTTGTTTCGCTTGTTTTGCATGTTTGATTGTTGTTTTATGGTTGATAGGCATGCGGGACCCTTTGTGTGTTTTGGTTAGGGAATTTCGGGGGCGAAATTTCTTAAAGGGGGGGGGGGGGGGGAGAATGTAACAACCTGCATTCTACACATCGGAGGATCGTAGAATATTTATTTCTTTCCCATATGAAGTCGTATGGTCATGTAACTTTGGGAAACAACCATTAGAGTCATTTCCCATGTTCATGATTTTTTGTCGATTTTTAAATGACCATTTTGCCCCTATCTGATCTTGTTTCGGCGATAACTTTTGATTGGAAAGGAATTTTGACTTGAAACCACTTCCATTAGATTCGTTTGATGGTTTAACTTTCCGTAGAGTGGTCATATATGAAAAACAGACTTACCGTTTGGGAGATATGGCTGAAATAAGGTTTGGAAGGTGAAAAACTACTTAACCGGGCCAAATAGGTTGATTAGTGAATGGGCCCATAACCCATTTCGGGATTAGGGTTATGGGGAGGCTGAAAGGAGTTAGAGATTCATTCCATTTCAGTTTTCTAGCCTCCACTTACCTCTTAGAAACCCTAAAAATGGCCTCCAACCTCTAAATCACCTCCAAATCATCTTCTAATCAAGGATTAAGCTTAGCAACATCAAATCAAGGGAGATCTACACCAAATCAACGTTAGAGCTGTTGTTTAGCATCGGGATTCGCACCAAATCAGAGATTTACTTCAGATCTAAGTCTTATTTGTGGCTAAGGTGAGTGATTTGCATAGTTCCTCACTAATTATGGCTAATTAAGGGTAATTAGTGTTAATTAGCGAATTTAAACATGATAAAATTCTGGAAAAATATTTATAAAATTCAAAATGATGTTTTAGACCTCTGATATGAATTTGGGTTAATTTGGTTAAGTTTTGCCAATCATATCATAAGTTTCACCTAAACATGCTTAAGGGAAAATATGGGGTTTTGGCTATGTTTGATCCATTTAACCTATCATATTGATGTTTTGGTGTTGAGGTCATTTCTACTTGTTGCTATGATTGTATAGTATGCTTTGTGATTGATTAGAATAGTTAGAATGGTTGAAAACACCGTCGAATGGCGTAAAACAGTCGCTGGAAGAGTTGTAGGAATTTGTACAGAACCCGGATCGAATCGCCCTATCGCCACCCCGACCCGATCGTGATGAACCCCCTCCGTTCCGAACCCTTCACTACGAACCGACCCGTTCGTGACCCCTATCCAAACCATGACGTGGAGACTCCAAGCTGATGCACCTGAAGCACGATCCGACGCACCACGATCCGATGCACCATGAGCTGATTCGATGTGATGACGCCGATCCGAACCAGGAGGATGAAGGAGCTCACGATGCGATGGGTACCAGGGTGCCACGACCCAACCCGACAGGGGTGCCACGAACTGATGAAGCACGATCCAATGATTGCGACCCGACCTGGAGCTTGACCACGAGCTGGTGACTACGAACTGAACCAGGAGGCTATGAACTGAATGAAGACCGATCCGGTGATGACCAATAACCCGAGATGCAAAGGTAGTCCAAATGGAAGTTAGAGCTCAGGATCCAGTTGGGAACCAATGAATTCACTTCATGGTTGGGCTTTGCTGTGGGACGTGTGCTAAGGAGTTGTCGACGTTCATAACTTCGATTCACCACTGAAAATGGATGATGGGATACTTATCAGTGCAGTAGAGTCATTATGACTCGATGGGCAAGGTGATGGTAGCAAGACTACGTTATCAGTGCAGTAGAGTCATTATGACTCGAGGGGCAAAGTGATGCGTAGTAAGACTATGAGCCAGTGCAGTGGGGTCATTGTGACTCCATGGGGCAGTGTGGACATAGTAAAGGATTAGTGAAGCTTTGAGCCCGTGCAGTGGGGTCATTGAGACTCCATGGGGCAAAGTGGACATAGCAAAGGATTAGTGGCTATGTATCAGTGCAGTGAAGCCATTTATGACTTCATGGGGCAAAGTGATCATAGCAAGGTATGTTAGGTGATCTAAGTGGTGGATATCGTATGCTTTACGCACTGAGTGAGAGATGTGAGGATGGTTGCTATGTTTGATTGTTTGCCATCACTATGACATGCACACCCCCACCCCCGTTATCTTTACACCGTTCGAAATGGCACCTTAGAGTGTTGTACAGTATGTAGTGCTAACTCTTTGGTTGCAGGTCCAGGTTTAGGTATGTTTTAGTCTACCTATTATTGTTCTGTTTAGATGCTTATCGCTCATACCAGGGTTTATGTCTGACCCAGAGTTTTATGTCTCCTCTTATTACTCTGGGTGCTCACACGAGCAGACTAGAGACAGGTTAGCTGGTGATGCGCGAGTAGCTGATTCGGAGGCGAGCAGGAGGCTTCCACGTATGATATATAGATATTCTCCCTATGTCGTTGGTGGTCGCTACTTGGGCATTAGTAGTGTTCCTCCTTTATCTTATTTTTGCTTTTTGAGACAGGTTGAAAAGTTGTAATAATGTTAGCTTTGGATCATAAGCTGTACTTGGATTTTCCGCTGCTATGTTAGTTTGTTTTCATCTTATGCACTGTCTCACCTGTTTTATGTCAAGTATGTTGTTATTATATTTTGTTCCATGCGCTGTGAGACATTTTACAGGTTCCTTGTTAGTTCATTTCCTTCTTCCCTTTTCTTCTGACGATCCGTCCCGTGCTAACTGGACATGTGTACAGCGCACTTTTGGAGTAAATGTCGGTTGGTGCAGGGCGGGCCGTCACAACCTTTCTACAGCAAGATTAGCTTTTTTATCAGAAAACAGAAATCGTTCATAGTGGCTTTAACCAATTACTTTACGCGTAAGTTTCACAAATAAATAAAATAATATTTAATCCTATCGCTCCCCCTTATATGTATACCCGACTGGTCAAAAACCCTAAGATTTCTATGCATTGATCAACACGGTTGATTTTGCGCCTCCACTACAAACATGAACGATCTAAAAACCATCGATTCTTTTTCCAAATTTTCACGAAATCAAACACAAATCCAACGAAATTTTCTACACAAATTATCTCCAGCTCACCGAGCTCTCCTATATGAACGGTTGTGATGAGATTCTAATCATCAGGGTAGCCGAAATCAGGGCGTACAGCGGCAGTGTTTATGGTCGGTTTAAGGGGTTGGTTAAGCTCGAGTTGACCGAGACTTGGCGCAGGGATGGGTGTTTCTGGCCTGCGTGTGGTGGCGAACTCGGATCGAGTGCCGATGGACGGCGTTGAGCGTGATGGGGGGTAAATGGAGCATGGGCTAAACTTAAAAACGAAAAATAGAAGGGTTCGGTTATAGGTTCAAAAAGAAGACGGTGAGCTGTTATTCGAAGCAAAGAACAGGAAAAATCTAATGGACTGGCTTCCTGTGCGAAGCAGTATGAAATGGAAAGGGGAACAAACTGTTCCATCGTGATTTGAGAAGCCTGGAACGAGGAACTGAAATGATGCAAAGGTTTTGATTGGCTGACATTATAACGTAATTGCATTAGCTTTAATTTAACGATTTAGTTATTGATTAACTGAAATGGTGGCAAGGTTAGCTGGAACCAAAGGCAAACAAGGGGAACAACGACCCGGAAAGAAAGTGTCTCAAGTATTTTAAACGGTGAGGAATGAATCAGTGGGAAGATGGATCAACCTTTGTAAACTTAAAAATGTAATTCTTTAGTATTAAGTTTAATTAGGAAATAATCCGTTTTAATTAGAAGTGATTAGGGTTTATAGTTGTAATTAAATTATATAGATCTTAAACATAAATAGTGAATTATACATAGTGATTTAAGAAAACAGTTAGGGTGTGTAATGGGTGATTAGTTTAACTAAATAGGATTAATTTATTTAATTTATAATTTAGGGTTAAGTTAATTAAATTAAATCGTTATTATTCAAACGTTTATAACTCATGCATATATGACAGAATTGGACAAACAAGGTGCCATTGGAACCGTACTGATAAACAATACATGATAAAATGGATCTGGACACAACTGGAATCAACTGGGATTTTTAATTAAATTAAACGCTCGTTTAATTTAATTAAACGAAACCGTTAAACAACAGTATCAGATCAAGGTGAGTTAAACTCACTCAGTTTCCCAATTATATTTTATATAAATTGGGTTTTACTTTTGTGTGCTCTGCTTGTTAATGGTTGCCTGTTTGCTAGATATATATTTATTTGCTGATTAAACTGATGAAATTAAACCGTCGTTTAATTTCAGTGAAATACCAAATCGTTATTTTAACGATTGGTTCCAATAAAGGTAACTTTCGTTATTGGTCACGTTTATTTATAAACGTGTTTGATTTGTTGAATTGTTTGAATTGCTTGTGGTTGATGTTAAATGGTCATTATTTATTTTTATCAGTTAAATAAAACTGAATGATCTGGTTTGTGATAACCGTTTTGAATACAGGGAAGAATAGGTTGGAGGGATCCAACTGGATTCCTCAAATATATTTTATTTTCATAGTATCATATATGAACTGTCCTGTTTGGGGTGATTGATTTGATTGTTGATTATTGGATATTCAACATCTGTTTGTTTAAACCAATAGACAATATTGGTTGAGTATTTGGCAGCAAATGGCCTATAAAATCAATCGTTTTATAAATATTGATTTACCATCAGGTGAGTCGATAGAAATGAAGTTATAAAATTTATTTTATAACTGGAGATAGATTTTTGAACATATTATTTTGAATAAAAATTATTAAAGAGAAATAAATAAATATTTTATTTATTTAAGACTTTGATTTATTATTAATCGATTTTATAAAGTAAATTTTGATGTAAATCAGATTTATAAGTACGAGACAAGAAATAAAATCGCATCGTTAAATTTGGATAAGTGTTTTGTTAAGAAAACAATTAATGGAATTATTTAAATTTATTATATTAATTTAAAGTGAGAATAAATTGGAATCGAGTTTTGAGTTAATTAAATCGACCGTTTTGAATTGGAATTTATTATCAAATTAATGTGTTTTGATTAAAATAGCTAAATGAATATTGTTTAAATTTAGATAAGGTTTAAAAGGGTTTACTATTTATTTCAGTTGATAAAGACTTAACTACTGAAGTAGTTAATAATCGAAGTAAATTATATTAATAAGAATTTAGAAAAATTACTTTTCAAAAGTAATCGAGGTTGAAATGGAATCCAGTGAAATGGTGAGAGGAGTTTATGAATGGGTTTTATATTTAAAACCCAAATCTTTATAGCGAAGTTAAAAAGGGAATTTCAGGCAAATACAGTAGCTTGAAATAAATGTTACTTAATTATTTGAATTAAGTTAGAGGAAATTAAGATAAAGAGTTTATAATAAACCAGGGTTATGAAAATAAGGTTTAAAGTGTTAAAGTGTTAATTTTACGTTAACGATACTTGAAAATGAAGTCAAGTAAAAGAGGAAAAGTGTAATAAGATTTCCAAAGCATGCAACAGTAGAATAGATTTGAAAGGAGGAGTAAGGTAAGAATCGTATATGGTCATAAGTTATTAAGTATTAATATGAAATGGTTTTTGAGAATTAGTATATCAAGTAAGGATTCAATTATCGTATTTTTAAATATTAAAAGAGTTAGAAGTTTTAATTAAGCAGAAGTGAATAAATTTGTTTAAATTAAAAGGCCAAGTGATGCTGAATACTGAACCAGTGAACTCATTTGTTTGTCATGATTGAAACACTGTTTATTTTGATAGTTAAATCACCGACTATCAAAATTTTCATATACGATTGTTGGTATGGAAAGACCGGGATCGAATTTATATTCGAAAACCATTCCGACCAACAAATACGTGAAGATCTCAGAAGATGATTGAGAGGGAGCATTGAAGACCTTGGAGTTTCATAAATGGAAGAACCACTAATATTCTCTGCTTGGCAAGTAGAGATAAGCTATGATTCTGTCGTGGTTGAAATCTATGGGTTGCAAGGACTTCTCGCTACTGATCTATGGGGTGATTCCTATGTTGGATTCAATAAGAGAGTACCTTCGGTTCATCCTGTTCCTGGATGACTTGTATGGACGGATGTCTGACAGAGTATTTCCAAAGGGTCACATACGTTGGTTTCTTCAAACGTACTATAGTTGTTGGCGGAGAATAGCCGTTCTCTTGACTTCTAACTAGAGTATTTTTGTGGACGTCAATTAGTGATATTTGACAGATCTAACGATGTGGCATTCAAAGTGAATGGTGACTAGTTGTTTCAAAAGTTAATCTAAACCTCAAGGCTCATCAACCGGGAAATGACAAAAATCGGGCTGGCAGCATGGCTATGTGGGTCGCTCTAATTAGGGTGTTTAATCACCTATCTAGAGAAATTCCTATTTGCTTCTTTAATCTGTATTTCGATGCTGTCACTTTTCGGGAGACGGTTGCTGATCCCAACCGTCGGTGATATACATTTGATACACTCAAGCGAAATGAGTGGTCGGTCATGTGAGGGCCGGGTTGCAAGACGTTCTTGTTGAATCTGGTGTATTCACCTCTAGAGATACACTATTGGCAGGTGGTCCCATACCTTGTCATAGTTGGAATCCAATCTCCAATAAGCGCCCGCGGTTTGGTTTGTATACTATATATGTGGAGTGTGAGATGCAAGCGTTCCACTAGATTTCTATTTACTTGTATTTAGACATTATTATAATATCAGAAAAATATTGGTTTCAAAAAAAATGTTTGGGTTATCGTAAGGTAAAAACCGTCCGTATTTATGTGTGGATTTGGTCATACGATTATTTTTTTCTTCGAAAAGATTTTAACTTTAAAATCAGGTTGTGTGATACCCTTAATACTGTGCGAATTTATCTCACTCTGGTTCACTAGACTGACCCGGTGTTTTGTAAATGCTCGGGTTAGCCCAGGGTGTACAGGTTCAGGTTATCGAATGCTGTGAAGTCCAGAGACGAACTGGAGATGTTCAGACATATGATATTTTATAGCTACTATTCCGCTATGTGTTGTATATGGGAACAAGTTATTATAACTGTCCCGTTGTGTGATGTACTCTGATACTGTAAGTATTTTTAAAGCTCTCGATAAAGATTTATTTCTGTATTACATTTTGTTCCGCTGCGATGATGTGATACTTTGTGTTGTGTTCTTCTTCTTCTTCTTCTTCTTCTTCTTCTATTCTAATATTTCTTTCTTTCTTGTCTCACCCTCTAAATTGTTTCTAATAACTATCCAGTGTTTTTGGTGCCTGGAGGGTCGGCATGAGTTACGGTAAAGGTATTTATGTCGATTTCCGAGGCCGAAAATTCTTGGGTCGTTACAAAATAATATATATTCGTCAATATAATTCAATATAAACTGAATTATATATTTTATATCGTCCAATTCACAACATATCATGAATTCTGTTATTTTCGATTATTCTGGAAATATATTTTTTCTATTATTTATATTAATTAAATATAAATATTATTTAACTTCAGTTATCGATATCGATAAATCAATAATTAATAATTAAATAAATAAATTATTCGACTGCTTAAAATGCAGGTCATTACAATCTTTCCCCCTTAAAATAATTTCATCCTCGAAATTGCTAAGCTAGAAGACGCCCCTATCTACTGGGTAAATATTTATCGGTTTACCCCTTAACTTCAGTTTCAATTGAACCAATTAATGTCGACTAAAATGTTAATTTATTCCGACTAACTAAAATTTTCAAAAATTCTGAAAATTTTCTAATGCCTTAATTTTTCGGAAAATTTCGCCATAACCTCCTTTGTACAGCCCTATCGGTAAAACCACAACTCGCCTCTCTAGGCCTTCTCCAACCCAAAAGAAAATCAAACAGCCAAGCGGCTTGCCAATTCGGCTCATAAATCTCATACTCATATATAATATAAACCGGTACCTTTTTGTCGGACATACTATTACATCCCCTCCATCTGTTACCAATCCTGCATATACTAGTATCTTTCCAATCAAACTGCAATCAGTTTCATCTCCAACACAACCACTCACTTATATCCAGGCTAAATATCAATTCAAACTTGAGTTTCATTCTCAATTCCAAATTCTTAACTCGATTATCAATTTACACTTCAAATTCGAATCTCACAAATTCAATTTGTCCTGATATCATTCTAATTCAATTCAGTTTTCACTTAACTGGCTTTACTTCAATTTCAATTTTCTTTCGCAAATTTTTCTTTATATTTGTTTTAATTCATCCATCTCTCCTTCGGAGCTTTTAAACAGCTTCGCTTTTCTCAAAAGTCAAACTTTCCTGTTCAGAATTTCAAAACAACTTGTTTTGCCAAAACCATTCGAAATCAATATCTTTGATAGTAATCCGTCACTAAGAACTTGGAATGAACACTAATGATGACGCGACTCATCATCAGGGTTATTTCCCAGCTATCGAAGTGAGTTCAATACTATATCACTTTCAAAATCACTTTTAAACTATTCCATTTTGAAATACATTTCAAAATACTATTCACAATGCTGGTAAAACAATTTAATATCTCCCAGGATTTTAAAATTCTCATATATTCAATTCAAATCCATTTACAAACATTTTACAAATTTCCAGAGTTTTAATTTCATTTTTGATTTAAATTCAGATTTAATTCATCTTATTCCACGTATTTTACTTATATGAATTCTGATTGGTTATTTACGTAACCGTTTAATTTATAATCTTACTCGATTATAATAACAACCAATATATCCAATATATATTTCTTCCTTATATCAAAATATACTTTGGGTAAAATTATTCAGTTTACCCTCTTTTCAAAACATATGGTGTCGATCCATCGTATTTGTGTGTTTAGAAACTCTTACCGATATAGTGGATCAAACTGATAGACCAGAACCCATAAACAACTCAACCAATAAATCTCCACAATATAAAACAATTTTTTTATATCAATAACAAATACGTTCACTCGTATATATACACTCAACTCAATCTAGGGCATTACTAACTCCATCTCTACTGAGTCACGCCACAGAGCCATGGAAATTACTTAAACCTTAAGCTCTGATACAAACTGTAATGACCCGGTTTTTGTTGACATTGGTTATCGCCATAAACTCAATGATGACTAACCAAACATCGAAAAATACCGGAAAGTTAATAGAAAGAAGTTAGAGGGTGAGAATAGATAAGATAGAAACTTAGAAAAGAAGAAGAAGAAGATACAACATCAGAGTAACACGAATCTCACAGCGGAACGAACAACATATAATATATAATATATCCTTGAATTAAATCAATATATGTATACAGTAACATTATCAGAGTACAACACTTACAAAACAGCGGAAATAACTATAGCTATATAATCCTGAAGCCTTCTGCTCCAAGCTCTCCAAGTATATCTGTAAAATCTTGACTACTTGATTGCCCGTATAAAATTGGGCACCCAAGAGTTTAGGGAAACAAAACAAAACAAACTCCGGGTCAGTCATGGGTCTGGTATGAGTAAAACAGTTTGAGCCATTAAACGATATCTCATAAGACCACACCGCATAACGGAACGAGTTTTTACCTTATGAGAATCCAAAATAATCTTTATATCAAAACTCATTGATATTATAATTGTGTCTATCAACCACAATATAATAATCATCTAGCAGAAATGCTTTCATCTCACATTCTACATATATAGTATACAATTAAAACCGCAAGCACGTATTGGGTAATGGATTTCCAACTATGACAAGATATGGAACCTCCTTTCGCTAGTGTACCTCTAGAGAGGAATACCCTGGGTTCAACAAGAACATCTTGCAACCCGGCCACACATGACCGACCACTCATCTCGCTTGAATGTATCGAATGTATATCACTAACGGTTGGGATCTACAACCGTTTCCCGAATGGGACAACATCGACAATAGATTTTTAGAAGTAAATGAAACTCTAGATCAGGTGATTATATAACCTAATAGGCGCGACCTACATAGCCATGCTGCCTGCCCGATTTTTGTCATTTCCGGATGTGAGGCTAGAGGCCACGCTTATCTCTGACAGATCACACAATGATTCACTTTGAATGTCACATCGTCATACCCGCCAAATCACAAATTGATTTCCCCAAAATTACAACGGGTATACAGCTAAGAGAAACGAATTCCTCCGCCACCAAACATACATACATTTGAAGAGATCAACTTACGCGATCTATTAAATATACTCTGTCAAACATTCTTCCATACAGGTCGTCCTGGGACTGGACAAACCAAAGGCACTATTCAATACATCCATCTTAGGCAATCTTTACCTAAGATTTATACAACAGCCCTTGCACTTTACTCCGTCTTCAATTATCTTTGGCATATATGATTCACAATGCTTTTGCCAATACGGAGTGGTTCTTTGGATAATAATCCAACCGGTCTCTCCATATTAACAACGTTTAAATGGTCAAAATTTTGACAGTCTGTGATTTAACTATCAAAGAAAAACACGTGTGCAAACAACGATATTATTTCCAGATGGAAATTATATCGATTAATCATTTAACATTTAACCGCTTTAAATTAATTTAACATTAATTTATTCCTTTCCTTATTTCCCACTTCCATATATTCGTAAATTCTTATTTTCTAAGTTTAGAAAATATACGTTATTAATCACTGGAAAACTTTTCCATATCTCTCCCATTTCTTGTTTTCGATTATTAGAAAACATTTTTGATTTTGATTTGGAAAACATTTCCAAAACTCCTTTATTGGTTTTAAACAGATGTTTAAATAAAACATTGCTATGCCAACTCAAACCATTTACTAAATTCACTTAACCATCATTCTTGCTATGCCAACTCAAACCATTTACTAAATTCACTTAACCATCATTCACTATCAAACCTGATCATTCCTTGGTTAAGAAGGAAGTCAATCAAGTTGGGGTGTAATTACCACTCAGACCTTAACTGAACAATGTTTTAACTTCGAAATAGTCAAAGTTTATCTTTTAAACCTTTAACAAACTTCCTTACGTAACTCTCAAATTCTATTTACGAACCCACTTCTTTATTGAAAACATTGATTATAACGCTAACGTTATAAACCCTACTTCAAAAATATCTAACTTTTTATTCCTTACTTTGAATAATTAACCTACTCTAATTCATTTATAAATAAATAAATCTTGATTTAAAAACCCGAAAGTAATAGTACTTTCCCGAATTCGATAAAATCGAATTCGATGTATAAATCTTTCGAATAATCTCTATTCGATTAACTCCTTCGAATAACTAATATTCGATTAACTCCCTTCGAATAACTTATATTCGATTATCGCACTTCGAATAACTTATATTCGATTATCACACTTCGAATAACTTATATTCGATTACCGCACTTCGAATAACTTATATTCGATCAACTCTCTTCGAATAACTTATATTCGATCATCTCTCTTCGAATAACTTATATTCGATCATCTCTCTTCGAATAACTTATTCGATAACTCCTTTCGAATAACTAATCGATAACTCTTCTCGAATAAGCTATATTCGATAACTGTACTTCGAATAAGTGAAATTTGATAACTCTACTTCATTAACTCCATTTGAATAACTCTAACTGGTTAACTCTAACCGACCAACCCTAACTGATTAACTCTAACTGATTCACTCAGACTTTAATTGGTTAACTCTAACTGGCTAACTCTAATCAATTACTCTAACTCGATTAACTCCTTTCCATTAACTTTAATAGATTAATTCTAATTCTATTAACTCTTTTCCATTAACTTTAATTGATTAATTCTAACTCGATTAACTCTTTTCCATTAACTCTAATGGATTAACTCTAACTAGTTAATTCTAACTCTAATCGATTAATTCTAACTCTAATCGATTAATTCTAACTCTATTAACTCTTTTCTATTAACTTTAATCGATTAATTCTAACTTGATTAACTCTTTTCCATTAACTCTAATGTATTAACTCTAACTGGTTAATTCTAACTCTAATCGATTAATTCTAACTCTAATCGATTAATTCTAACTCTAATCGATAAATTCTAACTCTATCGATTAGCTATAATTCGATTAACTCCTCTAACTCATTTTGATTAACATATTCTGATTATCTCCTTTAATTAACTCTACGTCCATATTCAGTTTCAAATATCGATGTTCAAATCAATTCTTACTTCTTTATATAAGTCCTGACTTATATATTCCATTTATCCAATGGATAAATATTTTACTTAATTTACAAAATATTATTTATAAATTAATCTTCTCAATTTATCTGTTAAAACAGATTTCTATTTAATTCCACTTTAAATAAATCTTTTCCATTTATCTGTTAAAACAGATTTCCATTTCCTATTCATTTTCTAAATATTCCTTCGATTAAATTCTATTTATTTCCAAATAAATATTCCCTTGATTTAATCCTATTTATTTAACAAATAAATATTTACTTTCAATTCTATTTATTTAACCAATAAATATTATCTTTCTATTTATTTTCTAAATAAATATCTCAATTATAACATTCTATTTATTCTATAAATAAATATTTACATTTAATCTATTTGTAAATGTTTTTTCAAATATTTCCCTTTAAATCCTATTTGTAAATGTTTTACAAATATTTTCTCTCCAATTTCATTTGTAAATGTTTTACAAATGTTTTCCCTTTTTATTTCTATTTGTAATTGTTTTACAAATATTCCTTTATATTTGTTTACAATTAATTTCTTTTATATTTGTTTAACAATTATATTCTTTTTAACTCTTTTGATTTTATAATTATTTCCTTTCAAAGAATCCTTTTTCCTTTTATATATAAAATCCATCGACTTTATATAAAAAAATTATTTTCAAAATATACTTTGAAAATCCCCTTTTCTACATCCCAGTATTTCTTACGGTATCTAAAATACCAAATCACAATGATCGATATCATTTAAACACACATAATCATAAACAAATTATATATCACATCATATATCACAATATATGAAAAACAGTAAAATAAATGTTGAGAAATCCAGTTGGATTCCTCCAACCTATTTCCCTGCATCACAGATGTTAAACAATATCATTAACATCTATTTCATTTCAATATGAAATATTCTGTTAAACAGAATCAATATTTGATTAATGATTTATATATATATCGTTATCTATGATTTCAACCAATACACAAGCAATTCAACCAACAGTTAACACACAGTAATCAACAGATAATTATCAGTTCTAAGAACACGTATAAAAATATAACTGTTCAGAGTTGGTGAGTTTTACTCACATTGGACAATCATCGTTAATAACGATAACCATCAGTTGATCAGATCAGACAATTTATTTTGCTGTAAATTATAACAGGCACCAATCCACTCCTAGTCAGTCCATTGGGTAGTTTTACTGAATTTCGTTCATGTATGACCAAGTTATTGATTTTACAAGATTGTATACAACTTAAAATAAATTAAACTATATTTCATTTGGCTATATTTTATGGGGCCTTCACCTTTCTTTCCCGGGCCATCCTCTTTTGATACCCGACCCGCCCTTGATATCTTCTTCCTCCAGGAAGAACAGACGCGGTTTCCTCTCCATTACCCGATCTTCATCCTCAAACCGTCCCTTCTCCTTCCAATTATAAATCAAACTGAAAATACCAAAATTCCCCTCTTGATCTCCTCTACAACATCATACCAATAGCATCAATTTCGATCGCTTCCCTCGAAGTCTGCTCAACAGTAGTTCTCGCGAGTACAGTATTATCTACGACCTTTACTGATGCTAAATCCCACCAAAGTCTGCCACATCATGCGTCCTACTACAGGGAAACCTCCAGTCACCTTCATACCACCTCTGGTCACCTTCATACCACCTCCGGCCTCCCCTATCGACGACGACATCAAGCCCTAATTTTACTGTGTTTGAATTCGAACGCAGAGAGAAGCCATCACACCCATTGAAACATATATCGTATCGAAGTGAAACCCATCTAGATCTCAAATATACATGTATCATAATTTATAGGAATTTGTTTGATTTTTGTTTGATTTTTTTGAAATATAAAGTTTTACTGTTGTGAAGAAAGATGAGTGCGGCATAATTTTTGATTGACCAGAGAATGTAAATTAGGGTTAGAAGGTTAAGGGTATTATATAGGATAGAAATAATATTTTATTTATTTATTATTATATTGGTCTTTAAGCCACTGCTATATGTATTTGTTGTTTAAAAATTCCTATAATCACATATGATAACCAAAAATCACGAAAACCGGCATGCAGCTACAGTTCGACATTACGGTCCGAACGAAACTGGTTTCGTCGAATTCCGACTCCGTTTGATCTCATAGCGTATTTTTAACCATTAGAATATCGACTGTTTTTCACTTAAAAAATCGGTACGGCCACATATTGACTTCAAAAATCACGGAAATTCAAACTTAGCAATAATTTAATAATGCAGATCCAATAAAATTATTTTCGTCGAATTATGAGGTCGTTTGAAAAACTGGCTATTTTTAAAGCCTTAAATAACTCTTTTAAATATATAAATATATTTAAAAACAATTAAATTAAATACTTATAATTAAATATTATCATATATATATTCACAACAGAATATCATACACCTTCAGAATATTCCTACATGAATTTCTAACTTGATATTTCAAATCCCGATTAAATCGATATTCGATTTATAATGAAATTCTATTTTAAAATATAAATAATTCCTTATAAATTATAAAGGAATTCCATAGAGACTTTTCTAAAATTTGATTTGGATGTAAATCAAAATCTACACGATGAAATCCCGAATTTTCTCTTTCATTAGAAAAATATACTTCATCAGCTCCTAATGTTTCTTGTTTCACAGAAATCCGACTTAAAACGGATCTTGTATTTCCAGTTGGAGTTCAAATCGCCAAATTGCGAACTGCCGCGCCATTTCGAGCTCGATTTTAATTATAATATATATTATACGTTCAGACTTCGTTTAAATAATATATATTCGTCAATATACTTCAATATAAACTGGATTTTTTTTTTAAATCATCCAATTCACACCATATCATGAATTTTGTTATTTCTGATTATTCCAAAAATATTTTTTTCTATTATTTATATTAATTAAATATAAATATTATTTAATTTCAATTATCGATATCGTTAAATCGATAATTAATAATTAAATAAATAAATTATTCGAGTGCTAAAATTGCGGGTCATTACAATATATATAAATAAAAAGATAATTTTATTGTATACACAATTTCTATGTTTCATTTGTACAAATAGAAAGGAATTTTATTTATACACAATTTCTGTGTTTCATATACATACAATAAAAAAGGAATTTATTGTATAACAGTTTCTATGTTTCATATGTATATATAAAAATGTATTTTATTATATACATAATTTCTATGTTTCATATGTACAAACAAAAAGGAACTTTATTTATACATAATTTCTATGTCTCATATCTATACGATAAAAGGGGTTTCATTGTATAATAATTTATATGTTTCATATGTATATATAAAAAGGTATTTTATTGTACGCGCAATTTCTATGTTTCATATGTACAAATCAAAAGGAATTTTATTTATACACAATTTCTATGTCTCATATATATACAATATAAAGGGATTTTATTGTATAACAATTTCTATGTTTCATATGTATATATAAAAGGGTATTTTATTGTATATACAATTTCTATGTTATGTACAAATAAAAAGGAATTTTATTTATACAAAATTTCAATGTCTCATATATATACAATAAAAAGGGATTTTATTATATAACAATTTTTATGTTTCATATGTATATATAAAAAAGGTATTTTATTGTATACACAATTTCTATGTTTCATATGTATACAATAAAAGATATTTTATTGTATACACAATTTCTATGTTTCATATGTATACAATAAAAAGGGATTTTATTTATTCACAATTTCTGTGTTTCATATGTACAAATAAAAAGAAATTTTATTTATACACAATTTCTATGTCTCATATATAATAAAAAGGGATTTTATTGTATAGCAATTTCTATGTTTCATATGTATATATAAATAGGTATTTTATTGTATACACAATTTCTATGTTTCATATGTATTTTATTTATACACAATTTCTATGTTTCATATGTACAAATAAAAAGGAATTTTATTTATACACAATTTCTATGTTTCATATGTACAAATAAAAAGGAATTTTATTTATACACAATTTCTATGTCTCATATATACAATAAAAAGGGGTTTTATTGTATAACTATTTCTATGTTCCATATGTATATATAAAAGGGTATTTTATTGTATACACAATTTCTATGTTTCATATGTATACAATAAAAGGATATTTTATTATATACACAATTTCTATGTTTCATATATATACAATAAAAAGATATATTTATTATGTAACAAATTTAACAAATTCTATTATTAACGTGTACAATAAAAAGATCATTTTTAACATGTACAATAAAAAGATTATTTTTATCGTATAACAATTTTAACAATTTCTATTATTAACAGGTATAATAAAAAGATCATTTTTATCGTACAAAATTTTTAACAAATTCTACGATTCGCATGTATACAGTAAAAAGGAATTTTATTGTCTAACAATTTTCCATAATTCACATATACAATAAAAGAAATTTTATTGTATAAACAATTTCTATTCTATCCAATCCAATCCAATGAATCACCACAATCAAAATCAATCAATTCAAATCTCGTACAACACACAACTGAATTTTAACAGCGTATATAAAAAAAATATTCAATGCAATGACAATTAATTTTATTTTAAATAAGAGATCTCACCTTTAAGCTAAAAATAATATTTTTAATGAAAAAATATTTGTGATAATTAAATACTGATAAAAATCTTGGCAGTTTATATAAAATAACTGTACAAGAGAATTTAGTGAGAGAGTTCTCACCTTGATTGGTTTCAGAAATCGTTTATATAATGATTGTTTTAATAAAATCAAACAAATGTTTAATTTTTTACAAAAAATTTTGGTGCTTCCATTTCTGTCCCAATTAGTTCTGAAATGTAGAATTTTTCGTTGCGAATCCAAAGCTTCTGAAATCGTTCGATTTCGTTTCTGTATGAAGAAGTTATACTATTTAATACATTTGTTACTTAAATAAATAATTAATTAATTTATAATTAAACTAATTACAATATTAAGGAGAATAATCCTCCTCCTTCTTCGTTCCTTTCTAAAATCAGCTGAACTCAACTTCGACTTTTAAAATCCAACACCGCACTCTATATTGATGATCAGATGTAACAACCCGGAAATTTTGAGCCAATTTAAAATTTTTATTTTGGCAATTTTAGCGAATTTTGAATATTTAAAATGAATTATTTTAAATAATATCGACGAGAAATTTATTTTGAATATAATTCGAACGTGTATATTTATATAGATCGTCGTTAGAATATAGATATTTTATTTTAATTATAAAAGGAATTGAAAATGGCGCGGTAGTTCGATAATTCGATTTCAAATTTCAAATGAATGTACCAGGTGAAAAATAAACCGGATTTTAGCGAAACCAAAAATATTAGAATCTATTTGTGAATATCTTTCCAACGAATCCGAAAAATCAAAATTTCATAGCGGGAATCAAAAGATATGCCCAGTTGAAAATTCAGAATAGTCGCTATGGAATTCTGGCCCTTAAAAATAGAAATTTTGCAAACGACCTCGGATTTCGATGAAACCACTTTTGTTGGATCCGCAGTGTCAAGTTATTGCTAGATTCCAATTTTCATAATTTTTCGAATCAATATGTGAGCGTGGCAAAGGAAAACGCGTTTGACCAATTTAAGTTGATTTTAATCGACTGGAAAATGGCCATTTTCAAACGTCTCAGAATTCGATGAAATTAGTTTTGTTAGTACCGTATCGTTAATACGAAGCCAGAAATTATTTTTTGGGAATTTTTCGAGTTAGTATGTGGCCCCGGTAAATTGAAATGCGCGTTCAAATTCAATATATAGAGTTATACGTTGATTTTGACGAAAACTGATCGAAACGATCGAATCAGCTTACGATACATAACCCATTGTGTTCGGAATAGGGGTAATTAGCTAGGGGCGACAGTCGTTGGGTTTGATTTGAAGTTCGTAGTGTCAAACGACTAAAATCTGAATTAAATAACAATATAAATTATTATATGTAACACCTTGCCTGGTCAAACCCTAGTCAAAAGGTCATTCGTGGTCAAACACTCCTGAAGCCGCTCTTTCCTCATCGACGACGGGTTTCTTCCATCCTTTCTGTCCAAATTTTGATTAATCTAAGCAAGGGTTTCGGGAAATTTCTAAACGAAAATCAAAGGAACATACATTCTTCAAATCCAAACTAATGTGATCGGATTTCATCAAGTCTGGAGTGTGATTTTTCATCTCTAAGCGCCGCCGTTCCTACCCGATATCAAGCGCCACCAAGCCTTCGAGTTCATCAGAGAGGGTGGCCGCTGGAAGCTCGCGTGGAGGCGCTCAAGGGGGTACCAGCAAATCATCGTCTCCCGCCTTGATTTGCGCGCAGATCGGAGCCCTGGTTTAGAGCACTGTGCGATTTCAGGCGCATGCAGTTCCAACGAAGAACAGTGAGCATTATTTTTTATTTTTTATTTCGTTAAGCTAATTGTTTTATTTAAGTAAAAACAATTTTTATTATACAAATCTACATTGTTTAAAGCAGTTTTTATTATATAAATTTCCATGATTTAAAATCATTTTTTTAAAAATAAATAGCAACGTAAGAGGGATTTGAATTTTTATATAAACAAAGAAAAAAAATATATAGATTTTTGTAAAAGAAAAATTAGATTTTTGTAGAAGGAAAAATATAATCTTTTGTTAAGGAAAGACATGATCTTTTATTTAGTAAAGCATGATTTTTAAATTGCATAACAAGATTTGATTGTTGCATAGAAAAGATTATATTTTTAACATAGAAAGATTATATTTTTATAAAGGAAAAGACTATATTTCTATGAAGTAAAAATATATTTTTTAGCGAAGTAAAAATATTATTTTTAGAATTGAAATAAAAATATGATCTTTATATCATAGGAAGGATAAAAATATGTTTTTTATAAGCTAGAGAAGATAAAAATTCGATTTCTATATATGTAGTGCATAAGAATGACGAAAGTAACAAAAGGCGAGCACGACAAAGATTTTCTACATATGAAGAGTCGTGGAGTTGGTTTAGCTCTCGGTGAGAACTCCTCACTTTTATTTTAAATTTCTAGTTAATATATATACTAGGATGCAGACGGTGCTTAGCAGCACCCGACACCCGTCGTCCATAGACCATGGATGACTTGTTTGTTTGGTTGCTATGTTGTGAAATTTGATTGTGTGATGTGGAACAAAATAAAATATTTTATAGTGGAAAATATTTTATAGTTAAAATTATAATTTTTAACGTGTATATAAAATAAATATTTATAAACAAATCGGACGATTTGTTTATATACACTGATTTGACTGATATTGATTGGGACGATAAATCTTACACATCGCCCAACTACCCAAATAAAATCTGTGTTTGATTGTTTGAAACCCCACACAGGTGTTGGGATGAAATTGGACATACACTAATCCCAATAATTAGCTGTATGTCGATCGCTTGATTGACAGGCTGTTATAAGCATTGAATATTTATATTTGATGCTTATACAGTGTAGAATGCCCTCTGGATGATGGTTGATTATTTATCGTTGTTATTATATACATGTGTTGTATGGAATCCATATAGTTAACGCTATATGGTAATTGATTGGGCCTCATTCCAATTTGTTGAATTGTAAAAGAAATTCATTTATTGAATTGTAAAAGAAATTCATTTGTTGAATTGTAAAGGAAATTCATTTGTTGAATAGTAAAGAAATTCATGTGTTGAACGAAATATTTTAACAATAAAATCTACATCTTTATCAAATATGAAATTAGAAACTAACTGGAAAATAGATAAGATGAGTGGTCTCCTGGATATTGATCTGATGTTGGTTTCGGCCTTCGAGGTTAATATTTAGGGAATCGTTCTCTTGCTAATTTACGGTTGGAGTTTGATTAAAAATTTAATGATAGAAATCAAAATTTTATAAAATATATTAAATAATAAAAATAGTCGCGTGTTGACAGTACTCATTTGTTGAGATTAGTCATGAGATGAAAGAAATATAGATTCATGTGTTGAATAGAATAAATATTCATTTGTTGAATAGAATAACGAAGTTTTTTGAAAAATATAAAGTCGTGTTGATTAGAGATGCGCTATTTTGATGCGAATGACATTTATATCGAGTATATTCGTTTTTATAATGAATATCGAAAAGTGATTTCAAAATCGAAGATTTTGAAATGAAATTCGAATTTAATTAAATTGAAATTAAACTTGAATAGAATTAAATTCAAATTGAAATGGAAATTGAATTGAAACGAATTAGAATTTGAAATTGAATTGAAATGAATTGAAATTCAAATTGAAATTGAATAGAATTAAATTCAAATTGAAATGTAAATTGAAATGTAAATTGAATTGAAACGAATTAAAATTTGAATTGAAATTGAATAGAATTAAATTCGAATTGAAATTGAATTGAAAATGAATTAGAATTGAATTAAAAATCGATTTGAACTGAAATCAATTTGAAATGAATTTAAAACGAATTTATGATGGAAAATTCGTTTTTGATTTGAAATTGAATATGAAGTTGAAACTGTTTTGAAAACGAATTTAAAACGATTTATAAAATTCGTTTTAAATAGAAATCGACGAAGTATATATTATATGTAATATGTATATATATATATATATATATATATATATATATAATATAATTGCCTGAATAGAACGCGCCGCGCCGCGGTAGTTCGTGAATTTCGACCATTAACTTTGAATGTATATTGCGGGAGATCCGACCGTCGGATTCTCCTGAAATCGGAACCGTTGGGTTTGAATCGAAAAGTGATTTCCAATGAATATTAGAAATTTGAAATCTAACGGTTGGATTTGGAGATATGTCCAAATCAATTTCAGAAAAGGTCGCTGTAAGTGCAATTCGATGGTCGTACATTGAAATCGACTGTACGGGTCTTGATAAAATAATTAAAAATATCTATAATTTGTGTAAAATCAAAATAAATGATTTGGGAAAAACTGGGATGAAAAACTCCATATTTGAAAAGATAAAAATAGCTTTTATCAAAATGAACTAGTTTTGAACTAGAATTAAAATCAATTTATTTTTGAAATAAATAAATTGAATTTGCAATGGGGTTTAAATAACCAGAATTTCTAATATATTTAATTGGAATTGAAATAGAATTAATGTGATTGGGTTTATCATGGACTGTGTTTTTTAATGACATTAGTTCTTTAACCCAGTAAAAGGGGTTTTAATGAATCTTTAAATAGATTGAAATATGAATAGATAATTTAAATTATCAAAATTTGGAAATGATCGAAAGGGGAGTATCACCAGTTTTACTCCTAGCGATAGTTAAATCTTTAATTAGATTTGAACGTGAAATGGTAATTAAATTTACCGATAACACCGTGGTGTTAGTTATGGGGTAATAACAGTTTTGCTCCAAGGGACGAAAAAGTTGGGATTGGGAAATAAAATAAATAATTTCTTTGGTGTGGTTCACTAATCTCGACTAGTTAGGAAAACCATAATATGGTTTGAAATGATATCCAAAGGAAGATTAAAGAATAAATTTAAAAGAATTTATCTTTGATAAAATTAATGAGAACCTTTCCCTAGGAGTGTGAATATCTGAATAAAAGAATATTCTGAATTGGAATGAGGCATATATTATGTTTTATAGCACTTGTTGATTAAGATACGCGGGTTATTCAGAAAGTCCGGGTATAACCCATTCTGAATAACTGATTCGACGACGAGTCGAAGGGATTGAAGACGGTGCAAGACTGACGATCTTCACATTGAATGGATGGGTGCTACTGATGCTCACGATGGGAGTAGCTACCTTGAAGGGGGCTGAAGTGGTAGCCGTCCGGACGTACTTGTTGATTGTACGGATGTGCGAGGAAAGTGCCTCTGGTTTTTTTCAGACCTAGAACGGACTTGTAAATGGATGGTGTGTCTGACATTGTATTCCTTTATATTGTATTCGTTGATCTCTGCTAAATATATATTTGTTTGGCGGCGGAGAATTTATTCTCTTGCTTAACGCCCTTCTCTGAGACATACGAGCTCAGAGGTTATATATTGGCAGAAATCAGTGGTACAATATGATAGTGTGGCATGCTGAGATGCAGTGATCCAGACTTTTGTTGAAAAGCAAAGTTTGGTGGATGATGATCAAAGCGCAGCTTTAATATAGCACGGCTTTGTGTATAGCGTTGATTCGTGAGCCTCACACCCCGGTATGGTGGTAAGCTGAAGGTTTGATCAGTATGCTTTTTAGTGGATAGGCACCTTAGTGGTGTCGTGGATTCGGTTGACCGAGATTGAGCTTAGTGCTCAGAGGGATAGGGTAAGCGGTGTTTTCTCTCGCCGAGACGTAAGCCGCAGTGATACTCGATTTCCCAAAAGTGCGGATGTGCATTACAGTGTTTTCTCTCGCTGAGACGTAAGCCGTTGTATATGGCACTACGCGATCGATCTTTCGAATCAGGAGCCACTATGATGGAAATCCAATTTCCAAATATGACATTTTGCGATTTTGATTGTAGAGCCTAGTATTGGCGACGTGATATATGGTACCCATGCCGTCTATGATTGATATATTTATATTTGAAGTTGTTTTCTTCACTTATAGTAATAATATAAGATGAAATTTCGCGTATCAAGCATATTTGGTTATTATAAGGGAAAACCCTATCCTGCGGCTTGCGTTGCATTGTGTGATGGAATCTGGATCTTATAATAGCTTCATTGTTCTTTATTTAGCATTGCGCTGTTTGTTTTATGCACTGGTATTCTTGGGAGGAAACCCGTTCCGTGTTATACGGCTTGGTCCCTTGATTTACCTAACTTTAGAAACAAAGATTAATAACTGTTTTAGTTCTCACACCAGTCACATGACTGACCTGGAGTTTATTGTTTTAACCTAAACTCTGGGTGCCCTTATTTTCCACACGGGCAGCTAGTAGTTTTGGTTTTGCATATTTATATTCACAAGATCCTGATTTACAGTTGGAATGATGCTCGGAAAGCTCCGTATACGTGTATTACTTTCAGTTGTGTTTTATATTGTTTTCCCGCTGCTATGTAATTTATTGTAATCTCTGATATTTTTCGGATGTATATTTATTCATACTCTGTATATTCTTATATTCTGATGAAATTGTTGTAATATACAATGAAATGTTCTTCTGTTTGCGTTCTGATTTGTCGTGTTCTCAAGGTAATCCGGGCTTTCCTTCACGGGGAAGTTACGGGTCGTTACAGTTGGTATCAGAGCTCTGGTTTATAGATCTAGAGAACATGATACATTAGAACCAATTGAAAGAATTCATCAGAAATTGGATTAGTAATATCCAATGAGAATGACTCGTTAGAGATAGGATCAGTAGTATCCTAGAACGAGTGTGAAGAGTATATTTTTAAAATGAAAACCACTTTTGTTTTGAAAATTTTATTCAATTATTCGTATTTGAATATTCATTTTATTTTGATTTGGACAATCCAATATATAAAGATTTTGCATATACGCCTTGCAAATGTGTATTCGAAGTTTTAATATACTGGATAGATATAGAATCACACTCTAGTCGCCCGGAGATGATTCTGATGATCGGTGCACCATCATCAGAGTTTGTATTCGAGTTTCGAAAGTGAGATATCTATATATTTCCATTAGGCTGGTGTGAGAACCAAAACTAGATAGGATATATTGTTGTGATTTGACATCAAAACATGATTTTCTGTATATATATCAAAAAATTTGAAATTGAAACATTAATCCACTAATCAATTGCTGATTGTGTTGTTTGATTAATTTAAATTTTAAACCATTATGTGAATGTAAGGTATATGTAGCCAAATTGAACCAAATATTGAACTGGATTGAAAAATGATTACAATTGCATGCATATACATGTGTATACATTGAACAGGTCATAGCAAGGAGGCTAGAGAAGAGGAATAAAATTGTTTGCCCGACAAATAGGTACATGTTTATTGTATTTCCTTGGATGATGAAGATTTTATGAGCCGATTGGCTAGCCGCTTGGCTTTTTCTTTTTCTTTTTGAGATCAGAGGGTCTGTATGGCAATTTCAGGATTTTCCCGGTGCTCCCGGTGCAGGGGAGGTTATGGCGAAATTTTTCGAAAATTTAGGGTGTTAGCCAAATTTTTGAAGAATTTGAAAAGTTCTTAGAAACTGAAAAGTTGAAGAAATTAAGCCGTAAAGAAAATAATGAAAGTTGAGTTGATTAGTTAAACAATTTTCGGCTTCGTTCCTTTTCGGGGACGAAAAGTTTTAAGTGGGGGAGATTGTAACAACCCGGAAATTCTGAGCCAATTTAAAATTTTTAGTTTGGCAATTTTAGCGAATTTTGAATATTTAAAATGAATTATTTTAAATAATATCGACGAGAAATTTATTTTGAATATAATTCGAACGTGTATATTTATATAGATCGTCGTTAGAATATAAATATTTTATTTTAATTATAAAAGGAATTGAAAATGGCGTGGTAGTTCGATAATTCGATTTCAAATTTCAAAAGAATGTACCGGGTGCAAAATAAACCGGATTTTAGCGAAACCAAAAATATTAGAATCTATTTGTGAATATCTTTCCAACGAATCCGAAAAATCAAAATTTCATAGCGGGAATCAAAAGATATGCCCAGTTGAAAATTCAGAATAGTCGCTATGGAATTCTGGCCCTTAAAAATAGAAATTTTGCAAACGACCTCGGATTTTGACGAAACCACTTTTGTTGGATCCGCAGTGTCATGTTATTGCTAGATTCCAATTTTCATAATTTTTCGAATCAATATGTGAGCGTGGCAAAGGAAAACGCGTTTGACCAATTTAAGTTGATTTTAATCGACTGGAAAATGGCCATTTTTCAAACGGTCTTAGAATTTGATGAAATTAGTTTTGTTAGGACCGTATCGTCAATACGAAGCCAGAAATTATTTTTCGGGAGTTTTTCGAGTTAGTATGTGGCCCCGGAAAATTGAAATGCGCGTTCAAATTCAATATATAGAGTTATACGTTGATTTTGACGAAAACTGATCGAAACGATCGAACCAGCTTACGATACATAACCCATTGTGTTCGGAATAGGGGTAATTAGCTAGGGGCGACAGTCGTTGGGTTTGATTTGAAGTTCGTAGTGTCAAACGACTAAAATCTGAATTAAATAACAATATAAATTATTATATGTAACCCCTTGCCTGGTCAAACCTTAGTCAAAAGGTCATTCATGGTCAGACACTCCTGAAGCCGCTCTTTCCTCATTGACGACGGGTTTCTTCCATCCTTTCTGTCCAAATTTCGATTAATCCAAGCAAGGGTTTCGGGAAATTTCTAAACAAAAATCAAAGGAACATACATTCTTCAAATCCAAACTAATGTGATCGGATTTCATCAAGTCTGGAGTGCGATTTTTCAGCTCCAAGCGTCGCCGTTCGCACCCGATATCAAGCGCCACCAAGCAGTCGAGTTCATCAGAGAGGGTGGCCGCTGGAAGCTCGCGTGGAGGCGCTCAAGGGGGTACCAGCTGATCGTCGTCTCCCCCCTTGATTTGCGCGCAGATCGGAGTCCTAGGTTTATAGCACTATGCGATTTCAGGCGCATGCAGTTCCAACGAAGAACAATTAGCATTATTTTTTATTTATTATTTCGTTAAGCTAATTGTTTTATTTAAGTAAAAACAATTTTTATTATACAAATCTACATTGTTTAAAGCAGTTTTTATTATATAAATTTCCATGGTTTAAAATCAATTTTTTTAAAATAAATAGCAACGTAAGAGGGATATGAATTTTTATATAAACAAAGAAAAAAATATAGATTTTTGTAAAAGAAAAATTAGATTTTTGTAGAAGGAAAAATATGATCTTTTGTTAAGGAAAGACATGATCTTTTATTTAGTAAAGCATGATTTTTAAATTGCATAACAAGATTTGATTGTTGCATAGAAAAGATTATATTTTTAACATAGAAAGATTATATTTTTATAAAGGAAAAGACTATATTTCTATGAAGTAAAAATATAATTTTTAGCGAAGTAAAAATATAATTTTTAGAATTGAAATAAAAATATGATCTTTATATCATAGGAAGGATAAAAATATGATTTTTATATAGTAGAGATTATAAAAATATAATTTTTATAAGCTAGAGAAGATAAATATTCGATTTTTATATATGTAGTGCATACAGATGACGAAAGTAACAAAAGGCGAGCACGACAAAGATTTTCTACATATGATGAGTCGTGGAGTTGGTTCATCTCTCGGTGAGAACTCCTCACTTTTATTTTAAATTTCTAGTTAATATATATACTAGGATGCAAACGGTGCTTAGAAGCACCCGACACCCATCGTCCACAGGCCATGGATGACTTGTTTGTTTGGTAGCTATGTTGTGAAATTTGATTGTGTGATGTGGAATGAAATAAAATATTTTATAGTTTAAAATATAATTTTTAACGTGTATATAAAATATATATTTATAAACAAATCGGACGATTTGTTTATATACACTGATTTGACTGATATTGATTGGGACGATAAATTTTAAACATCGCCCAACTGCACAAATAAAATATGTGTTTGATTGTTTGAAACCCCACACAGGTGTTGGGATGAAACTGGACATACACTAATACCAATAATTAGCTGTATGTCGATCGATTGATTGACAGGCTGTTATAAGCATTGAATATTTATATTTGATGCTTATGCAGTGTAGAATGCACTCTGGATGATGGTTGATTATTTATCGTTGTTATTATATACATGTGTTGTATGGAATCCATATAGTTAACGCTATATGGTAATTGATTGGGCCTCATTCCAATTTGTTGAATTGTAAAAGAAATTCATTTGTTGAATTGTAAAAGAAATTCATTTGTTGAATATAATCGAAATTCATGTGTCGAACGAAATATTTTAATAATAAAATCTACATCTTTATCAAATATGAAATTAGAAACTAACTGGAAAATAGATAAGATGAGTGGTCGCCTGGATATTGATCTGATGTTGGTTTCGGCCTTTGGGGTTAATATTTAGGGAATCATTCTCTTGCTAATTTACGGTTGGAGTTTGATTAAAAATTTAATGATAGAAATCAAAATTTTATAAAATATATTAAATAATAAAAATAGTCGCGTGTTGACAGTACTCATTTGTTGAGATTAGTCATGTGTTGAAAGAAATATAGATTCATGTGTTGAATAGAATAAATATTCATTTGTTGAATAGAATAACGAAGTTTTTCGAAAAATATAAAGCCGTGTTGATTAGAGATGCGCTATTTTGATGCGAATGACATTTATATCGATTATATTCATTTTTATAATGAATATCGAAAAGTGATTTCAAAATCGAAGATTTTGAAATGAAATTCGAATTTAATCAAATTGAAATTCAAATTGAAATTGAATAGAATTAAATTCAAATTGAAATGGAAATTGAATTGAAACGAATTAGAATTTGAAATTGAATTTAAACGAATTGAAATTCAAATTGAAATTGAATAGAATTAAATTCAAATTGAAATGGAAATTGAATTGAAACGAATTAAAATTTGAATTGAAATTGAATAGAATTAAATTCGAATTGAAAATGAATTGAAAACGAATTAGAATTGAATTAAAAATCGATTTGAATTGAAATCAATTTGAAATCAATTTAAAACGAATTTATGATGGAAAATTCTTTTTTGATTTGAAATTGAATATGAAGTTGAAACTGTTTTGAAAACGAATTTAAAACGATTTATAAAATTCGTTTTAAATAGAAATCGACGTAGTATATTATGTATAATATATATATAATATAATGGCCTGAATAGAATGCGTCGCGCCGCGGCAGTTCGCGACTTTCGACCATTAACTTCGAACGGATATTGCGAGAGATCCGACCATCGGATTCTCCTAAAATCGAAACTGTTGGGTTTGTATCGAAAAGAGCTTTCCTATGAATATTAGAAATTTGAAATCTAACGGATGGATTTGGAGATATGTCCAAATCAATTTCAGAAAAGATCGTTGTAAGTGTAGTTCGATGGCCGTAGATGGAAATCGACTGTACGGGCCTTGATAAAATAATTAAAAATATCTATAATTTGTGTAAAATCAAAATAAATGATTTGGGAAAAACTGGGATGAAAAAAATCCGTATTTGAAAAGATAAAAATAGTTTTTATCAAAATGAACTAGTTTTGAACTAAAATTAAAATCAATTTATTTTTGAAATAAATAAATTGAATTTGAAATGGGTTTTAAATAACCAGAATTTCCAATATATTTAATTGGAATTGAAATAGATTCTGATTGGGTTTATCGTGGACTGTGTTTTAAATGACATTAGTTCTTTAACCCAGTAAAAGGAGTTTTAATGAATCTTTAATTAGATCGAAATATGAATAGATAATTTAAATTATCAAAATTTGGAAATGACCGAAAGGGGAGTATCACTAGTTTTACTCCTAGCGATAGTTAAATCTTTAATTAGATTTGAACGTGAAATGGTAATTAAATTTACCGATAATACTATGGTGTTAGTTATGGGGTAATAACAGTTTTGCTCCAAGGGATGAATAGGTTGGGATTGGGAAATAAAATAAATAATTACTTCGGTATGGTTCGCTAATCTCGACTAGTTTGGAAAACCATAATATGGTTTGAAATGATATCCAAAGGAAGATTAAAGAATAAATTTAAAAGAATTTATCTTTGATAAAATTAATGAGAACCAATCCCTAGGAGTGTGAATATCCGAATAAAAGAATATTCTGAATTGGAATGAGGCGTATATTATGTTTTATAGCACTTGTTGATTAAGATACGCGAGTTATTCAGAAAGTCCGGGTATAACCCATTCTGAATAACTGATTCGATGAGTCGAAGAAACTGAAGACGGTGCAAGACCGACGATCTTCACATCGAATGGATGGGTGCTACTGATGCTCACGATGGGAGTAGCTACCTTAAAGGGGGCTGAAGTGGTAGCCATCCGGACGTACTTGTTGATTGTACGGATATGCAAGGAAAGTGCCTCCGTTTTCGTTTAGACCTAGAACGGACTTGTAAATGGATGGTGTGTCTGACATTGTATTCCTTTATATTGTATTCATTGATCTCTGCTAAATATATATCTGTTTGGCGGCGGAGAATTTATTCTCTTGCTTAACGCCCTTCTCTGAGACATACGAGCTTAGAGGTTATATATTGGCAGAAATCAGTGGAACGATATGGATTGATAGTCTGGCATGCTGAGATGCAGTGATCCAGACTTTTGTTGAAAAGCAAAGTTTGGTGGATGATGATCAAAGCACAGCTTTAATATAGCACGGCTTTGTGTATAGCGTTGATTCGCGAGCCTCACACCCCGGTATGGTGGTAAACTGATGGTTTGATCAGTATGCTTTTTAGTGGATGGGCACCTTAGTGGTGTCAAGGATTCGGTCGACCGAGATTGAGCTTAGTGCTCAGAGGGATAGGGTAAGCGGTGTTTTCTCTAGCCGAGACGTAAGCCGCAGTGATACTCGATTTCCCAAAAGTGCGGATGTGCATTACGGTGTTTTCTCTCGTTGAGACGTAAGCCGTTGTAGATGGCACTACGCGATCGATCTTTCGAATCAGGAGCCACCATGATGGAAATCCAATTTCCAAATATGACATTTTGCCGTTTTGATTGTAGAGCCTAGTATTGGCGACATGATATATGGTACCCATGCCGTCTATGATTGATATATTTATATTTGAAGTTGTTTTCTTCACTTATAGTAATAATATAAGATGAAATTTTGCGTATCAGGCATATTTGGCTATTATAAGGAAAAACCCTATCCTCCGGCTTGCGTTGCATTGTATGATGGGATCTGGGTCTTATTATAGCTTCATTGTTCTTTATTTAGCATTGCGTTGTTTGTTTTATGCACTGGTATTCTTAGGAGGAAACCCGTTCCGTGTTATATGGCGTGGTCCCTTGATTTACCTAACTTTAAAAACAAAGATTAATAACTGTTTTAGTTCTCACACCAGTCACATGATTGACCTGGAGTTTATTGTTTTAACCTAAACTCTGGGTGCCCCTATTTTCCACATGGGCAGCTAGTAGTTTTGGTTTTGCAGATTTATATTCACAGGATCCTGATTTACAGCTGGAACAATGCTCGGAAAGCTCTGTATCCGTGTATTACTTTCAGTTGTGTTTTATATTGTTTTCCCGCTGCTATGTAATTTATTGTAATCTCTGATATTTGTCGGATGTATATTTATTCATACTCTGTATATTCTTATATTATGATAGAATTGTTGTAATATACAATGAAATGTTCTTCTGTTTGCGTTCTGATTTGTCATGTTCTCAAGGTAATCCGGGCTTTCCTTCACGGGGAAGTTACAGGTCGTTACATCAGACCTCGATCAACCCTGACCACCGCGAAGCCGTGACCGCCTCCTCCAACCGCCGTGACTTGCGCCGAGCTCGGAGGCCCCACCTTGCCGGAAAATGAACGGAAGCGGCACCCCTTCGAGCCTTGATTTCTCCTGATTCTTCCTGTGGAACTTCATCATCTCCATATAGAATTGAGGAGCATGAAATTCTCCACCATTTTCGCTTTTAATTCATGAATTAATTTGCCATGATTTCAGAGATTTTAATGAGGGAAATTGGGTGCTTTTTGGCCACTGATTTATGATATGGCGGCGGCTGAGGAATGGGGATGAGAATTAGGGTTTGATTTTCTTAGGGTATTTATATAAATATATAATATTATTTAATTCTTTTATTTCAAAAAACCGCTTATCCATATGTTGTATGTTACAAAGAAATTAAATTAACTGATAGGGATGAGGTGTTCATCTGTTTAACGTTTATTTCCTATTCAAACATTCAAAAGAAAACATAAGGAAAGAGAAAATGGGAATGTAATTAATGCATGATTTATTATCTCTAAAAATAATTGAATGGGAAAGCGTTACATTATAATAAAGGAGAAGTTGCATGAGGTAGAAATGGAAAAGAAAATAAAAGGAGAAGAAGGAAATATGGTAAACGTAAAGGAGAGGACAAATAAAATGAATGTGTCAATCTTGACGGAGAGGAATGGTGTAGTTATTAAGGAAATAACAAATAGATAAAGACATTAAAAATGGATGCAATTATTCACATTTCAAAATTAACTAATTGATGAAGGTTTGAACACGTGATCCAGGTTTTGAATTCCTAACAGTTACAATTTGTATTGAAGGGGAAATATTTAAGAGGATAGCCAAAGAAATATATATACACACACACACACATACATACATACATACATACATATATATATATATATATATATATAGGGTGTACTATTCACACCTCGGTTTACACTTCCGGCCACCAAAACTAAAACCACCCCAATGGCCACCGTCTAAATTACTAACGTAAAAATGGAGAGGCCACCATCACTTTCATCTAAACGAATGCTTCCTTCCTCGCATCAAATACCTAAAGTCATATAGTTTAAGAAAAAATAATTAACATAATCTATTTTCATAACCACATTAGCAATTTTAATTTTTATAAATGTGTACTTACTTCGTTAACTGTGAAATGATTCGTCAAATTAACATTTGTGTCTTTTGAGTCATTTGATCGAACGTCTTACATCTATATTATCACAACCATTATGTTTATCATCCGAAACAATAAAGGCATTATCCAATTTATCATCATTCATATACTTTATCTATCAAACGACCAAAAAAGTTAATGTATTGATTTGTAAAGCAAGATACATAAGTTATATGGATAAAACCCTACAAGTCAAAACTTACATTGTCATTCCCTATTACAACATCATAAAATTTAATGTCCTCCAAGCTTGAAATTTCCAGTAAAAATCCTAACAATTAAAAAAAATAACAAAATATTCTATAATAATAGAGAACATTAAAAATCAAGCAAATCTAACCTCTTTATAATCTTCATCCTCCATCTCTATTAGGCACAAAAGAATATCTTCTTTTGTTAGAGTTTAAGGTTTGAAATTGTAGAGAAGTACGTCTTTTTTTAGTAGAAGTATGGAGGTGAATATCTGAGTGAAGGAATAATATATGGTGGCCAGAAGAATATATAAAATAATCATTTGTATTAAATTTAGAAAGGTGGCCGGAAGTATAAACTGAGGTGTGAATAGTAGCACACTATATATATATTGTCAGAATTTATTTCATTTAGAACCTACACATTATTTTCAATTAATATTTTAATATAAATTAATAGATTTTATTGAAGTTCCTAAGGCATTTTTTTTGGCATGTAGTCAAAGATTGTTGGAATTTAAGGATAACATCCTTGATGTTAACATCTAATTGAGGAAATATTTTAAAGTTTTTTTTCTCTTTGTATATTTAGAATGTGCATTAAACAAGCGCCTACATGAGTTATGTCAATCAACATTTAAATCTCAGGATTTAAGTTTTCCATCAATAAATGTAATCTTACAATCAACAAACTTAAATATTAAATTAAAATATAAATTTAATCATTTAATCTTAAAATTTAATTCAATCTTTCAAGAACAAATTAAATTAAACAAACTAGAAATTCAAGTATAAATCTCTACGTTTAGATCCTAATTCAAACTTACAATTTAAAATTGAATATCATGAGTTGATTTATACAGTCAAATCAAAATTAACTATTTTGAGTATTCGTTCATGCAATTATTCATAAACAATTCAATTGTTATAAATCACCATTTATTTAATTATAAATTGTTTATTAGAAATAAATTTGAAATCATTCATAAATAACATCATAATTTTATTTAAAAACTTCTTTTTTCCTTCTTTCTTTATTCATCAATTTAATATATATTTTTAAAATTCAATATCATAATCTAATAATGGAATTTTTAAATTCTTGACACATTTTCTAACAAAATTTCCTTAAAATAATTTTTTAAATTGGCTCTGATTTTCCGGGTTGTTACATTGTTGGTGCAGTAGGAAATTTTAAAAAGATAAGCATGTTTTCCTAATTGATAAGGAAATGTAATACCTACTGATATGATTTTTGACGTGCCATCAATTTATTTTGAAAAATATAAATTTTAGAAAATACACTTCCGTAGAATAACATGTTAATAAATTTAAATAAAAGACCAAGAATAGTTAGAAACCATCAAAATGAATTTTTGACATAATACAAAAGTTATTTAAAAGAGGAAAATTTTGAAGAACTGTTAACCTCTTGAACATGGACTAGAACTACATAACAATTCCAATTTAAAAAAATGGAGTTATAAATGTTCATTAGTTCTTCAATTAAAATAGTAAATATGAGTTTTGGCAAAGACAAAAGATGAAAAGGCTAATCATCAATGTTTGTGAATAAGAGCTTTAATGGAAAAGATATTAAAGCAATAAGCACTACATAATTCAAATAAATAATTTGAAATTTTCATGGTCTTGATGAAACGAACTTTCAAAAGTTTGGAATTGAAAATGTTTTCTAGATGGTGATAATAAGTTGGCATTTAAAATAGAAAAAGAAGTGAAAGAAGACAAAACATAAAAGCCTGGAAAAATAAACGTCATTAACATACCCTACTAGAAGAGAGAAGATAGCAAATTTGTTAAATATTTGGTAGAGTTGAAATAATAGAACCATTATAAAATAAGAAGCATGCGAGAAGATAAGAGTGCTAAGGGGTAATATAAAGGATGAAAGATTATTCCAAGGAAGTTATTTAGTAAATTGGAATGTATTTATGACCATTCAATCTATTTTTGAGAGACCCTCCATTGTGGAAATAAAAAGTAATGAATGGTTATGTTCGTTAAGGAATTTCAATATATATATATATATATATATATATATATATATATATATATATATGAGGGCTTTTGTGCTAACAAGGAATTAGTGTAATGTTTCGAAATACATTTGAAAAATAAAAATATGGATATGAATAGGAGAATTAATTGTTAATTAATTCAATTAGGTCTCATTTGCAAATAGAGATGAACATTACTTTCAAAACATTTTTTTTCATCTTTGAAAGTCAATAAAGACCGAATGTTTGGTATGCAAATAAAAGATGAGTGTTTGAATATGAAAAGATATTTTATTATTAATGAAGGGATTTTGGGCATGTAGTAAATTTTTGTGAAACATAAAAGAATAAAATATTTAGTTGGAACATTTTACTAAATATAAAGAGATCATTTTTGCTTTACTGGTTAATGTTTAAAATGAGTTTTAAAATATGATAATGAATGTCAATTAGATATTTTTTAGAATATTTAATATCGCCAATTAAGTTTTTGTCATTCAATTAAGGTTTTGTTTTTAAAGTAGCTTTTGTTTGGATGCGAAACCTCAAATGTTTATCATAGGCATGCAACATATTAGTAAATATAAAAGTTGAAAAAGGAGCACCCAATTTCTTAGTGCAACATTTTTGAAGTCTAAAAAAAAGCATTAGACATTGATTCATAAGGAATAATAGAATTATATTTTAAAAAGTGGAAGTTCAGACTTTTTATGCTACAACATTTGAAGGAGGCAATTAATGCAAATTTTTGGAAACCTTATTAAATTGTTGTCATAATAGGATATAGATATACATGCATGAAAATGACAATAACATGACGATTGAATATTACTTAATGTCACTGAGAATAATGTTGTTACATAAGAAATAGATGAGTATACAATTAAATTTGAAGAATTAGTAAATTTTATAAATTTGGTTGTATAATATTGCCTATGATAGTTAGTCGGGAATTAAGGCATTAATAACCGTATCTAACGGTTAGTAATATATACAAATATAAAGATACAGGTAGAATATAAGTAACGTAATTCATGGTTTTAAGGAATTGAATTCATGACTATTAATTGCAAATTTAATGGGCAATGAATTTGTAGTTAATAAGAAGGGAAATTCTGGGAATTAATTTAAAAAGACAAGTTGGTTTGGAGAAAGTGGATATATTCCAAGCCTAGACTATCTTGAGGGAATTAAATAAGTATTCAGGAAATAGTCTAGTGGCATATATATATATATATATATATATATATATATATATATATATATATATATATATATTTGAATGGGCCACATTTATAAACAGGACAAAGCTGAAAATTTTAAAGGTCATTAATTGGCATCTTAGGGATTAGGATTGAAAGTATTAAGACCTCAATAGTATTTGGAACATTTAATTATAAGAGAAAACTTTCAAAAATAATTTTAGACTATTATCATTAGTTGTTCACACGTATTAATCAGATAAGGGTATAAACATGATGAAAGTAATAAATCCTTGTTATGCATGAGATGTTGGGAATTAAAACCCTTGTTAAATTCTTAAGAGAAACGAGTAAGTAGAGAAAGAATCATGAGACATTCTGTAATAACCCGAAAATCTGGGGCAGTTTAAAATTTTTATTTTGGCAATTTTAGCGAATTTTGAATATTTAAAATGAATTATTTTAAATAATATCGACAAAAATTTATTTTGAATATATAATTAGAACGTATATATTATATACGTCGTCGATAGAATATAAATATTTATATATAATTATAAATAGAACTGAAAATGGCGCGGCAGTTCGATAATTCGATTTCAAACTTCAATTGGATGTACCGGGTGCAAAACAATCCGGATTTTAGTGAAACCAAAAACATTAGGATCTAATAGTGAATATCTTTCCAACGAATCCGACCAATCGAGATTTCATATTGAGAATCAAAAGATATGTCTAGTTGAAAATTCTGAATAGTCGCTATGGAATTCAGGCCCTTAAAAATGGACATTTTGCAAATGACCTCGGATTTCGACGAAACCACTTTTGTTGGATCCGCAGTGTCAAGTTATTGCTAGGTTTCAAATTTCATAATTTTTCGAATCAATATGTGAGCGTGGCATAGGAAAACGTGTTTTGACCATTTCAGTTGATTTTAATCGACTAGAAATTGACCATTTTTCATACGGTCTCAGAATTCAACGAAACTGGTTTTGTTAGGACTGTATCGTCAATACGAAGCTAGAAAATATTTTTCTGTAATTTATAAAGTTCGTATGTGACCCCGGTAAATTGAAATGTACGTTAAAAATTCAATATAGCGATTTAAGTGTAAATTTAACAGGAACTGATTCAAACAGTCGAATCAGCTTACGATACATATCCCATTGTGTTCGGAATGGGGGTGAAACGCTATGGGCGACAGTCGGTGGACCTCGTTTAGAGGCCGTATGTAAAGGTCAACTTTTTAATAATTAAATAATAATAATAAAAAATATATATTCTCTCTCCCTATAACCTTTGCCCCCCCGTTTTCGTTTAACAGAAAGAAAGAAAAAAAAAGAAAAAAAAAAGAAAATTGAAATCGAAATCGCGATCGCCCCCCCCCCCCCCCCCGTAGCCATCGTCGCCGTCGCCCCTCCCCGATGGACCCCGCGACCCCCTCCCTCAGCTCGCCGCCCTCCCCTTCTCCTCCTCCGCCACCTCGAAGCTCCGACCCCCCCTGCCCTAATCGACAGCCGCAAAAACCCCGCCTCTCCCATTCGCCGACGCCGCCCTTCCCCTATCGCTCCTCCACCCACGAGCCTCCAGAACCACCGCGACCCCCCCTAACCCTAAGCACCGCCGCCTCCATCTTCTTCTCTCCGACCTCCTCCTACCCCACTTCAGGCGCCGCCATATCCCCCCCTGTAAGTCTTTTCTTCCTTTTATTTATTTATTTATTTATTTATTTTATTTTATATAAACTGAAAGAAAAAAAGATTAAATACTATTTTTATTTATAAAGTTTAAAACTGTTTTTTTTGTTTTTTTAAAAACTGATTTTCTTTGAAAAGATTTAAACTTTATAAAAGAAAAGATGTCATTTTTAAATTAGAAAAGACAGTGTTTTTAGAATTATAAAAGACGTGATTTTTAAAACAGAAAAGATTTGATTTTTAAAAGTAATATAATAGGATCTTTGTATTTTTAAAGTGATAAAAATATAGTTTTTATATTTTTAAAGTATTAAAAATATAGTCTTTACTATATAGAAATATTAAAAATATGATTTTTATATTTTTAAAGCATTAAAAATATAATCTTTTACATTGTAGAAAGATAAAAATATGATCTTTGCATAGTAGGAACTATAAAAATATCATCTTTGTATATGTAGCAAAATAAAAATCTAATTTTTATTTTATATACGTTGAAATCAAGTGATGATTTTTATAAAGGCGAAATCTTTATTTTAGAAAAGGCGAAATCTATATTTTTGAAAAGGCGAGATCTTTATATGAAGAATAGCGAGATAAAAATATAATTTTTATCCATACAGTAGCGTTGTGAAAAATTCGATTTTTAAATATATGAAGTGATTATAAAAGTATGATTTTTAAATTGAAAGTGAATAAATAAAAATGTGATTTTTAATTTAAAGACATTGAAATATAAAAATGTGTGATTTTTATATATATAGTGACTACGGGCAACAAAAGCGACAGAAGGCGAAAAGTCGAAGATTTCTATAAAAGAAGAGCCAAGATGATTGGATAGCTTTAGGTGAGAATTTCTCACTCTTCAATTAAATTTCTAGTTATATATATATATATATACTAGGATGCAGACGGTGTTTAGTAGCACCCGACACAATCGTCCACAGACCATGGACTTGTTTGTTTGGCTGTTTGGTGATTGATTGCGATATTGGTTTGAATGTGGTTTGTGGTGTGGAAAATCGAATCGATAAATGGGTTAGGATTAGACGTGCGCCGTTATAAGGCGAAGGAGTAAGGCTAGGTTAGACTCTTACTCCAAATTTTGTGGTTTGCATAACAAAAGTGATTTGATTGATGTGTGAATGGCGTGGGCCTTCACTAGACCGGGAATAAGGCTAGGCCTTGTTCCGTTTCTAGTATCGTGCCGTTATGCCGCCGAAATTTTCTAAAATATGTTAGAAAAATAAAAATATCATTTTTATTGTGTAAATGAAATGAATAGAAATTCATGTGTTGAAATAGAATATTTTATCGTTAAAAATATAATTTTTAACGTGAAAGTGAATAAATAAAATATTCATTTACAAACCGGACGGTTTGTTTATGTACACTGATTTGAAGGACATTGATTGGGTCGATAAATTTCACACATCGCCCAACTGCACAAATAAAATCTGTGTTTGATTGTTTGAAACCCCACACGGGTGTTGGGATGAAATTTGAAGTTCACTCATCCTGATTGATTAAATATGTCGATCGATTGATTGACAGGCTGTTATAAGCGTTAGATATCTATATTTGATGCTTATACAGTGTAGTGCACTTTGGTTGATGATTGATTATTTTTCAATGCTATTATATACATGTGTTGTATGGAATCCATATAATTAACATTATATGGTGATTGATTGGGCCTCATTCCAATTGGGAAAATAATGATGTTATAAAAGGAAATTCATGTGTTGAATATAAAAATAGTCATGTGTTGACGATGTTCATGTGTTGAGTGAAATATTTTGAATAAAACAAATTACATCTTTATCATATTTAATATTAGAACTACTTTACGGAGAAGTCTAATTAAAATCAAACGATAGATACCATAGTTTTATAAAATATTTTACATAACAAAAATAGTGACGTGTTGACAGTACTCATGTGTTGAGATGAGTCGTGTGTTGAAAGAAATATAGATTCATGTGTTGAATGGGATAAATATTCATTTGTTGGATAGAATAAAGGAGTTTTGAAAAATATAAAGCCGTGTTGATTAGAGGTGCGTTATTTCGACGTGAACGATATTTATATCGATTTTAAACGATTTCGAAATGAATTGAATTGAAAACGATTTCGAAATGAATTGAATTGAAAACGATTTCGAAATGAATTGAATTGAAAACGAATTCGAAATGAAGTGAATTGAAATGAATTCAAATTGAATTGAAATTTGAATTGAATAGAAATGAATTTTAAAACGAATTTATAAAGAAGAATTCAATTTTGATTTGAATTGAAAAGAAAGTTGAAATTGCTTTTGAAACGAATTTAAAACGATTTATAAAATTCGTTTTAAAAAGGAAATCGACGAAATATATATTATATATATTATATATATATAATATAATGGCCTGAATAGAACGCGCCGCGCCGTGGCAGTTCGTGAATTTCGACCATTTATTTCAAACGGACATTGCGGGAGATCCGACCGTCGGATTCTCCTAAAACCGGAACCGTTGGGTTCGTATCGAAAAGAGCTTCCCAATAAATGTTAGAAATCTGAAATCTAACGGTTGGATTTGGAATTATGTCCAAATCAAATTCGAAAAAGGTCGCTGTAAGTGCAGTTCGATGGCCGTTGTTGGAAATCGACTGTATGGGCCTTGATAAAATTATCAAAAATATCTATAATTTGTGTAAAATTACGATATGTGAATTGGAAAGAATTGGGCTGGAAAATTCCATATTTGAAAAGATAAAAATAGATTTTTATCGAAATGAACTAGTTTTGAACTAGAATTGAAATCAATTTATTTTTAAAATAAATAAATTGAATTTGAAAGTGATTTTAAAGGTAATCAATATCCCCAATACGTGGATTGGACTGGAGTTGAATCGAAATTATCTTCGGGATATTTCGATGTTGGATTTCGTGACTATACAGATATTGTTATGGGAATTTGAAAGATATATTTTATATCGTTATTTCCAATACGATATATGTTGGTTTCAGAATTTGATATTGAATATAAGCCGATATATTTTCTATTCAAAGCCTTGTATTTAATATCAAATGTGATTTGGGTTTATCGTGGATTGTGTTTTAGATGACATTGGTGCTTTAACCCAGTTAAAGGCATAATATTGATTTTTGAGAAGATTAAAACTAAGTGGAGTTTTAATGAATCTTTAATTAGATTAAAAATGTGAATTGATAATTTTAATTATCAAATTTGAAAAGTGATCGAGAGTGGAGTACCACCAGTTTTGCTCCAATGCGATAGTTAAATCTTTAATTAGATTTGAACGTGAAATGGTAATTAATTTTACCGATAACACCGTGGTGTTAGATGTGGAGTATTACCAGTTTTCTCCATGGGATATATAGGTTGGGATTGGGAAATAAAATAAATAATTACTTCGGTGTGGTTCGTTAATCCCGACTAGTTTGAAATGATATCCAAAGGAAGATTATAGGATAAATTTAGAAGAATTTATCTTGGATAAAATTAATGGGAACATTTCCCTAAGAATGTGTTTTTGTGAATAAAAGAATATTCTGAATTGGAATGAGGCGTTCGTTGTGTTTGTGTAACATTTGTTAATTATATACGTGGGTTATCCAGAAAGGCCGGGTTATACCCATTCTGAATAACTGATTCGACGAGATGTCGAAGATGAAGACGGTGGTCGAAGACCGGAAGTCTTCACATCGTTTGGGTGATTACTGATGATCTTGATTGGGCTGTACACCCAAGATGAGGGAAACAGTCGGTGATCGTCCAGACGTACTTGGAGATGGATGGATATGCGAGGAAAGTGCCTCCGGTTTCGTTCAGACCCAGAACGAACTTGTAAATGGATTGTGTGTCTGACATTGGATTTTATTCTGTGTTGATTGATCTCTATTAAATATACATCTGTTTGGCGGCGGAGAATTTATTCTCTTGCTTAACGCCCTTCTCTGAGACGTACGAGCTCAGAGGTTGTATATCGATGGACATCAGTCGCATGGAGTGAATTGTCAATGTGGCATGCGTAAGTGGCAAATGATCAGGGCTTCTGTTGAAAAGCAAAGTCTTGTGGGTGATGATCAAAGCATGGCCTGTGTGGCATAGCTTTGTGTATAACGTGAATTCGCGAGCCTCACACCTCGGTATGAGTCAAAAACGGGAGATGGACCGCTGGGAGAGCACGACATTTCTTTCTAGCTAGGGTGGTGTCAGTGACCTACCAGCCCTGACATTTATATACTTTTCACCTGTGTGGTTGTTGGATACGAGGCGCCTCGGATATAGGTCTGTAAGGACCGGGAAACGTGTGTTCAGGAATAACTAATCCTCAAAAGTAAGAGAGGACCGGCCCAGCCGATTCCAAGGATCAAAGTGGGGTCCTGGGACATTTGCTAGAGTGTCTCGAACGCGGAGAGGAGCTTGCCCCTTGCCTCGACTCATGACGGAAATCCAATTTCCAATACGTGTATTTCGGCTTTATTTGTAGAGCCTAGTATGGCGACATAGTGGGATGGGGCACTCATGCCGTCTATGATTTATATTTATGATTGAAATGTTTTGACACTATACACATATTATAATATCAAAATGATGTGTTTTAAACGTATCAAGCATGCTTTGGCTGTTATAAGGTAAAAACCCTATCCTCCGGCTTGCGTTGCATTGTGTGATGGGACCTGGGTCTTATAACAGCTTCATTTTTCTTTATTTAGCATTGCGCTGTTTGTTTTATGCACTGGTATTCTTGGGAGGAAACCCGTTCCGTGTTATACGGCGTGGTCCCTTGATTTACCGAACTTTAAAATAAAGAATTATAACTGTTTTAGTTCTCACACCAGTCCCATGACTGACCTGGAGTTTATTGTTTTAACCTAAACTCTGGGTGCCCCTATTTTCCGCACGGGCAGCTAGTAGTTTTGGTTTTGCAGATTTATATTCACAGGGTCCTGAGATACAGCTGGAACGATGCTCGGAAAGCTCTGTATCCGTGTATCACTTCTAGTTGTGCTTTTGTATTATTTTCCGTTGCTATGTAATTTATTGTAATCTCTGATATTTATCGAATGTAATTTATTCATTTATACTCTGTATATTCTTGTATCTGATGGAATTGTTGTAATAACAATGAAATGTTCTTCCGTATGGGTCCTTTTGTGTGTTGTTCTCAAAGTATTCGTGCTTTCCTTCACGGGGAAGTCACGGGTTCTTTCAGTTGGTATCAGAGCTTTGGTTTACAGAGATCGAGAACAAGACACATTAGAACCATACGAAAGAATTCATCAGATATTGGATTAGCAATATCCAATTAGAATTACTCGTTAGAGATAGGATCAGTAGTATCCTAGAACGAGTGTGAAGAGTATATTTTTCAAATAAAAACAATTTTGTTTTGAAAATTTAAACCGTTTTAAACGTATTTGATTATTTATTTATGTTGAATATGGACAATCGAGTATATATAGATTTCGCGTATACGCGTCATGAACGTATATTCGAAGTTTTAATATACTGGGTAGATATAGAATCACATTCTAGACACCCGGAGATGGTTCTGATGATTGATATATCATCATCAGAATTTATGTTCGTGTTTCGAAGGTGTGATGTCTATATATTTCCATTAGGCTGGTGTGAGAACCAAAACTAATATAGCTAGAATACATTGTTGTGAATTGGCATCAAAACATGATTTTTTTGTAGATATATCAAAATTATGAATTTGAAACTCTAATTCACTAATTGATTGATGTTTGTGTTGTTTGTTTATTTGTTTGCTAATTTTTAACTATTTAGCCTAATTGAATCAAATATTGAATTGTATTGAAAATTAGTCGCATTTGCTTGCATATACATATATATTATTGAACAGGTCATAGCAAGGAGGCTAGAGCCGAAGAATAAAATTTGTTTGCCCGACAAATAGGTACATGTTTACTACATAATTTCCTGTTTTGTTTGGGTGATGATGATTTTGTGAGCCTATTGGCTAGCCGCTTGGCTTTTTCTTTTTCTTTTTGAGATCTGAAGGACCGGGGAAGCTATTTGAAATTCCCCGATGCTCCCATTGCAGGGGAGGTTATGGCGAAATTTTTCAAAAATTTAGGGTGTTAGCCAAATTTTTGAAATTTTGAAAATTCTCAGAAACTAAAGAGTTGGAGAATGGAAGCCTGATCGATCGTAGAGCTGAATAATCAAACCACTTTCGACTTTGTTCCTTTTCGGGGACGAAAAGTTTTAAGTGGGGGAGATTGTAATAACCCGAAAATCTGGGCCAGTTTAAAATTTTTATTTTGGCAATTTTAGTGAATTTTGAATATTTAAAATGAATTATTTTAAATAATATCGACGAAAATTTATTTTGAATATATAATTAGAACGTATATATTATATACGTCGTCGATAGAATATAAATATTTATATATAATTATAAATAGAATTGAAAATGGCGCGGTAGTTCGATAATTCGATTTCAAACTTCAATTGGATGTACCGGGTGCAAAACAATCCGGATTTTAGTGAAACCAAAAACATTAGGATCTAATAGTGAATATCTTTCCAACGAATCCGACCAATCGAGATTTCATATTGAGAATCAAAAGATATGTCCAGTTGAAAATTCTGAATAGTCGCTATGGAATTCAGGCCTTTAAAAATGGACATTTTGCAAATGACCTCGGATTTCGACGAAACCACTTTTGTTGGATCCGCAGTGACAAGTTATTGCTAGGTTTCAAATTTCATAATTTTTCGAATCAATATGTGAGCGTGGCATAGGAAAACGTGTTTTGACCATTTCAGTTGATTTTAATCGACTGGAAATTGACCATTTTTCATACGGTCTCAGAATTCAACGAAACTGGTTTTGTTAGGACCGTATCGTCAATACGAAGCTAGAAAATATTTTTCTGCAATTTATAAAGTTCGTATGTGACCCCGGTAAATTGAAATGTACGTTAAAAATTCAATATAGCGATTTAAGTGTAAATTTAACAGGAACTGATTCAAACAGTCGAATCAGCTTACGATACATATCCCATTGTGTTCGGAATGGGGGTGAAACGCTATGGGCGACAGTCGGTGGACCTCGTTTAGAGGCCGTATGTAAAGGTCAACTTTTTAATAATTAAATAATAAAAATATATATATATATATATATATATATATATTCTCTCTCCCTATAACCTTTGGCCCCCCCGTTTTCGTTTAACAGAAAGAAAGAAAAAAAAATTGAAATCGAAATCGCGATCGCCCCCCCCCCCCATAGCCATCGTCGCCGTCGCCCCTCCCCGATGGACCCCGCGACCCCCTCCCTCAGCTCGCCGCCCTCCCCTTCTCCTCCTCCGCCACCTCGAAGCTCCGACCCCCCCTGCCCTAATCGACAGCCGCAAAAACCCCGCCTCTTCCATTCGCCGACGCCGCCCTTCCCCTATCGCTCCTCCTCCCACGAGCCTCCAGAACCACCGCGACCCCCCCTAACCCTAAGCACCGCCGCCTCCATCTTCTTCTCCCCGACCTCCTCCTACCCCACTTCAGGCGCCGCCATATCCCCCCCCCCCCGTAAGTCTTTTCTTCCTTTTTATTTATTTATTTATTTATTTTATTTTGTTTTATATAAACTGAAAGAAAAAAAGATTAAATACTATTTTTATTTATAAAGTTTAAAACTGTTTTTTTTTTGTTTGTTTAAAAACTGATTTTCTTTGAAAAGATTTAAACTTTATAAAAGAAAAGATGTCATTTTTAAATTAGAAAAGACAGTGTTTTTAGAATTATAAAAGACGTGATTTTTAAAACAGAAAAGATTTGATTTTTAAAAGTAATATAATAGGATCTTTGTATTTTTAAAGTGATAAAAATATAGTTTTTATATTTTTAATGTATTAAAAATATAGTCTTTACTATATAGAAATATTAAAAATATGATTTTTATATTTTTAAAGCATTAAAAATATAATCTTTTACATTGTAGAAAGATAAAAATATGATCTTTGCATAGTAGGAACTATAAAAATATCATCTTTGTATATGTAGCAAAATAAAAATCTAATTTTTATTTTATATACGTTGAAATCAAGTGATGATTTTTATAAAGGCGAAATCTTTATTTTAGAAAAGGCGAAATCTATATTTTTGAAAAGGCGAGATCTTTATATGAAGAATAGCGAGATAAAAATATAATTTTTATCCATACAGTAGCGTTGTGGAAAATTCGATTTTTAAATATATGAAGTGATTATAAAAATATGATTTTTAAATTGAAAGTGAATAAATAAAAATGTGATTTTTAATTTAAAGACATTGAAATATAAAAATGTGTGATTTTTATATATATAGTGACTACGGGCAACAAAAGCGACAGAAGGCGAAAAGTCGAAGATTTCTATAAAAGAAGAGCCAAGATGATTGGATAGCTTTAGGTGAGAATTTCTCACTCTTCAATTAAATTTCTAGTTATATATATATATATACTAGGATGCAGACGGTGTTTAGTAGCACCCGACACAATCGTCCACAGACCATGGACTTGTTTGTTTGGCTGTTTGGTGATTGATTGCGATATTGGTTTGAATGTGGTTTGTGGTGTGGAAAATCGAATCGATAAATGGGTTAGGATTAGACGTGCGCCGTTATAAGGCGAAGGAGTAAGGCTAGGTTAGACTCTTACTCCAAATTTTGTGGTTTGCATAACAAAAGTGATTTGATTGATGTGTGAATGGCGTGGGCCTTCACTAGACCGGGAATAAGGCTAGGCCTTGTTCCGTTTCTAGTATCGTGCCGTTATGCCGCCGAAATTTTATAAAATATGTTAGAAAAAAAAAATATCATTTTTATTGTGTAAATGAAATGAATAGAAATTCATGTGTTGAAATATAATATTTTATCGTTAAAAATATAATTTTTAACGTGAAAGTGAATAAATAAAATATTCATTTACAAACCGGACGGTTTGTTTATGTACACTGATTTGAAGGACATTGATTGGGTCGATAAATTTCACACATCGCCCAACTACACAAATAAAATCTGTGTTTGATTGTTTGAAACCCCACACGGGTGTTGGGATGAAATTTGAAGTTCACTCATCCTGATTGATTAAATATGTCGATCGATTGATTGACAGGCTGTTATAAGCGTTAGATATCTATATTTGATGCTTATACAGTGTAGTGCACTTTTGTTGATGATTGATTATTTTTCAATGCTATTATATACATGTGTTGTATGGAATCCATATAATTAACATTATATGGTGATTGATTGGGTCTCATTCCAATTGGGAAAATAATGATGTTATAAAAGGAAATTCATGTGTTGAATATAAAAATAGTCATGTGTTGACGATGTTCATGTGTTGAGTGAAATATTTTGAATAAAACAAATTACATCTTTATCATATTTAATATTAGAACTACTTTACGGAGAAGTCTAATTAAAATCAAACGATAGATACCATAGTTTTATAAAATATTTTACATAACAAAAATAGTGACGTGTTGACAGTACTCATGTGTTGAGATGAGTCGTGTGTTGAAAGAAATATAGATTCATGTGTTGAATGGGATAAATATTCATTTGTTGGATAGAATAAAGGAGTTTTGAAAAATATAAAGCCGTGTTGATTAGAGGTGCGTTATTTCGACGTGAACGATATTTATATCGATTTTAAACGATTTCGAAATGAATTGAATTGAAAACGATTTCGAAATGAATTGAATTGAAAACGATTTCGAAATGAATTGAATTGAAAACGAATTTGAAATGAAGTGAATTGAAATGAATTCAAATTGAATTGAAATTTGAATTAAATAGAAATGAATTTTAAAACGAATTTATAAAGAAGAATTCAATTTTGATTTGAATTGAAAAGAAAGTTGAAATTGCTTTTGAAACGAATTTAAAACGATTTATAAAATTCGTTTTAAAAAGGAAATCGACGAAATATATATTATATATATTATATATATAATATAATGGCCTGAATAGAACGCGCCGCGCTGCGGCAGTTCGTGAATTTCGACCATTTATTTCAAACGGACATTGCGGGAGATCCGACCGTCGGATTCTCCTAAAACCGGAACCGTTGGGTTCGTATCGAAAAGAGCTTCCCAATAAATGTTAGAAATCTGAAATCTAACGGTTGGATTTGGAATTATGTCCAAATCAAATTCGAAAAAGGTCGCTGTAAGTGCAGTTCGATGGCCGTTGTTGGAAATCGACTGTATGGGCCTTGATAAAATTATCAAAAATATCTATAATTTGTGTAAAATTACGATATGTGAATTGGAAAGAATTGGGCTGGAAAATTCCATATTTGAAAAGATAAAAATAGATTTTTATCGAAATGAACTAGTTTTGAACTAGAATTGAAATCAATTTATTTTTAAAATAAATAAATTGAATTTGAAAGTGATTTTAAAGGTAATCAATATCCCCAATACGTGGATTGGACTGGAGTTGAATCGAAATTATCTTCGGGATATTTCGATGTTGGATTTCGTGACTATACAGATATTGTTATGGGAATTTGAAAGATATATTTTATATCGTTATTTCCAATACGATATATGTTGGTTTCAGAATTTGATATTGAATATAAGCCGATATATTTTCTATTCAAAGCCTTGTATTTAATATCTAATGTGATTTGGGTTTATCGTGGATCGTGTTTTAGATGACAATGGTGCTTTAACCCAGTTAAAGGCATAATATTGATTTTTGAGAAGATTGAAACTAAGTGGAGTTTTAATGAATCTTTAATTAGATTAAAAATGTGAATTGATAATTTTAATTATCAAATTTGAAAAGTGATCGAGAGTGGAGTACCACCAGTTTTGCTCCAATGCGATAGTTAAATCTTTAATTAGATTTGAACGTGAAATGGTAATTAATTTTACCGATAACACCGTGGTGTTAGATGTGGAGTATTACCAGTTTTCTCCATGGGATATATAGGTTGGGATTGGGAAATAAAATAAATAATTACTTCGGTGTGGTTCGTTAATCCCGACTAGTTTGAAATGATATCCAAAGGAAGATTATAGGATAAATTTAGAAGAATTTATCTTGGATAAAATTAATGGGAACATTTCCCTAAGAATGTGTTTTTGTGAATAAAAGAATATTCTGAATTGGAATGAGGCGTTCGTTGTGTTTGTGTAACATTTGTTAATTATATACGTGGGTTATCCAGAAAGGCCGGGTTATACCCATTCTGAATAACTGATTCGACGAGATGTCGAAGATGAAGACGGTGGTCGAAGACCGGAAGTCTTCACATCGTTTGGGTGATTACTGATGATCTTGATTGGGCTGTACACCCAAGATGAGGGAAACAGTCGGTGATCGTCCAGACGTACTTGGAGATGGATGGATATGCGAGGAAAGTGCCTCCGGTTTCGTTCAGACCCAGAACGAACTTGTAGATGGATTGTGTGTCTGACATTGGATTTTATTCTGTGTTGATTGATCTCTATTAAATATACATCTGTTTGGCGGCGGAGAATTTATTCTCTTGCTTAACGCCCTTCTCTGAGACGTACGAGCTCAGAGGTTGTATATCGATGGACATCAGTCGCATGGAGTGAATTGTCAATGTGGCATGCGTAAGTGGCAAATGATCAGGGCTTCTGTTGAAAAGCAAAGTCTTGTGGGTGATGATCAAAGCACGGCCTGTGTGGCATAGCTTTGTGTATGACATGAATTCGCGAGCCTCACACCTCGGTATGAGTCAAAAACGGGAGATGGACCGCTGGGAGAGCACGACGTTTCTTTCTAGCTAGGGTGGTGTCAGTGACCTACCAGCCCTGACATTTATATACTTTTCACCTGTGTGGTTGTTGGATACGAGGCGCCTCGGATATAGGTCTGTAAGGACCGGGAAACGTGTGTTCAGGAATAACTAATCCTCAAAAGTAAGAGAGGACCGGCCCAGCCGATTCCAAGGATCAAAGTGGGGTCCTGGGACATTTGCTAGAGTGTCTCGAACGCGGAGAGGAGCTTGCCCCTTGCCTCGACTCATGACGGAAATCCAATTTCCAATACGTGTATTTCGGCTTTATTTGTAGAGCCTAGTATGGCGACATAGTGGGATGGGGCACTCATGCCGTCTATGATTTATATTTATGATTGAAATGTTTTGACACTATACACATATTATAATATCAAAATGATGTGTTTTAAACGTATCAAGCATGCTTTGGCTGTTATAAGGTAAAAACCCTATCCTCCGGCTTGCGTTGCATTGTGTGATGGGACCTGGGTCTTATAACAGCTTCATTTTTCTTTATTTAGCATTGCGCTGTTTGTTTTATGCACTGGTATTCTTGGGAGGAAACCCGTTCCGTGTTATACGGCGTGGTCCCTTGATTTACCGAACTTTAAAATAAAGAATTATAACTGTTTTAGTTCTCACACCAGTCCCATGACTGACCTGGAGTTTATTGTTTTAACCTAAACTCTGGGTGCCCCTATTTTCCGCACGGGCAGCTAGTAGTTTTGGTTTTGCAGATTTATATTCACAGGGTCCTGAGATACAGCTGGAACGATGCTCGGAAAGCTCTGTATCCGTGTATCACTTCTAGTTGTGCTTTTGTATTATTTTCCGTTGCTATGTAATTTATTGTAATCTCTGATATTTATCGAATGTAATTTATTCATTTATACTCTGTATATTCTTGTATCTGATGGAATTGTTGTAATAACAATGAAATGTTCTTCCGTATGGGTCCTTTTGTGTGTTGTTCTCAAAGTATTCGTGCTTTCCTTCACGGGGAAGTCACGGGTTCTTTCACATTCAACCTAGCGACTTACTATACATATGAAATTTAACGGAATTGGATTTATAGCCTACACAGAGGAAGTGTATTGGTCATATGGTTTTGAAATTTTATCCTCATGGAATGCCACCCTCAAGAGTAGGGACATAAAATATGAGGTATTGGAATTACATTGACCTTTTTAGTCTGAATATGACCATGTTTTGGTCTGTTTAAAGGTATTTTTTAATTTTTATAATATATCTCTTTTGTCGTTATTCAAAAAAAAGGGACTTTTAAAATTTGTGAGGAATATGCTCTTAATGAAAATGATGTGAGCTGTAATTTTTCATTTGCACCCAAATTACACTATCCATCCAAAATAAAACAATACTCATCTTTGTAATTTTAAATATGTCAATGATATTTGGGCAATATATATGGAAATTAGAACAAAAGACCTTTCTTAGATTGGGGAATAGGAAAATATTCTAGTTAGTATAGACTAGACATTAATTAATTAGATCTAGAGGTTTAAGTTAGAAATTTCTTTTTCATCAAACTTCACTTGAAGACTGGAGTACAAAAAGAAGACAACTGAAGCGTTAGGAATAAAAGTAAGGATACGAAAAGTTAGTTTCTTAGATAAATAGTAATGATAGTAATATTTATAGGATAAAGTAATTTTCTTTTGGTAATTAGTGGGCACTCTTGAAGAACTTCAAGGAGACCACCTAAATTACCAAAATATTTATGGAATAACCATTGAAAAATTTCTACTCGAATCAAATTGGTGGTTAAACTTTAGAAAAAGTCTAATTTGATTAGGCAAACTGTGGAGGATAATGAGTTGATATTATATTTTTGGTTTTTCTAAGTTAAGGAGATATATGCTATTATGAATAAGAACCAATAAAAGTTTTATGTTTGATAAGAGACCTCCGCGGTACAATATACATATACATATACATACATACATACATACATACATACATACATATATATATATGTATATATACATTGGTAGGGCCTAATCAAGAAACGGGGACAAGGACGGAACCTCGGAAGTCTTGTGCCATCATGGATATTTTAGAGCATAGGATTTCAAGACTTCACATTTTTTAGATATATTGGTTCGGGTATGGTAAAGAGAAAATTCGAGAGAAGAGATGAAAGTTTAAAAAAAAATGTAGCCTTCTTCGAAAATTTACGATTTTTGGTTGCATTGTGGTTGTTAGATAGGATAGAAGGAGATGGATGCAACACAAGCACACTCATATAGAGATATATGCATGTTAAGATGTTTTGCATACATATTGCATCGCTTATTACACATACACGTTAGAATTGAGCTCACTTTAGTATGCCTGCAGTTCATAATCACTGCGTGTCATGGATGTTTATGGATGAATTATAAATAACATAGGTGTACAACATGGATGTTTCGAGCGAGTTGTATTTTGCTCCCTTAAACCGATTTCGGAGCGAAATCTATTTTAGGGGGAGAATGTAGCACCCCGTAAAATTCATAAGTATTAATAGTAAATAAATAATAAGCAATTAAATAATATGGCTGAAAAATGAGATTTTGCAGCTTTAGGAATTTGGCTATGAAATTCTTTTGTTTGGATTCGTGGCGAAATTCTACATCGTTTTCATATATAATATGCTGAAAAAGGTCAATGTATGAAGAAGTTTTGAACAAATGAATTTGGATAGTGAACGCAGAATATATATATATATATATATATATATATATATATATATATATGAATAATATATACACTACAAGAAAATGGGGTCATTACCTACCAATTATAAGCGTACGTAAAACTAACATAATGGTGGAGAATATATTTTTGCTACCAATATCGAATTGGTAGAAACTGGTAGGTAAAGCTTAGTGGAGAAAGAGCTTTTACCTACACTTACCGATATTGGTAAGTAAAAGAATCAATGGACCCCACTATGTTATGACTCAAATAATGAGTCTTCAGCTGATGTGTTTAATGATGTGTCATCCTACATGGCTAATGATGTGTCATCTTACATGGCCGCTGACATGGTTGTCGTAGCAGCATACACACGACATATATTAATGTGGACAATTGGCATTTAATGGTTGGTTCATGTGTAGGAACCATTTTAGTCAGTAACCCGGAGTTGGTATCAAGTAAAGACCTCTGTACTAGGCGGAGAAGGGGCGCGCTTACTGATTGATTGTAAGAGATCCAAACGAGGCGGATGGTGTAGGAGGCGCAAACCGACTGGGGACATGTGCGTGCATGGGCCAGGCAGAGTGGGCTAAGATGACCGTGTCACAAGTAGATATGGTTGTTCACACCATTGGTTGCCACTTTAGGAAGTGATACCTCCTACTGTAGGGCCAGCACAGGATATCTACAGGGTAGGGAGCCGATCGATTAGGGTAGGGGTTAGGGTATACCTGGACGTACGACCTAAGCCTACCAACTTATAGTGAAAGGGATCATCTCATTGAAGTTATACTAGTAATAGTGTAGAGTAATCATTAGTGAGGCACATACACCTTAACTTGCTTACCTTGTTACACCTGCCATTTATGTAGTGATCTCTCTCTTATCCACTTTATATGCCTATCATGTTGCTTTTATTTATCTACTGGCTAAAAGTAACTAGACTCGCCAGACTTTATGTCTGACCCTGTTGTTTCTCCTTCTTTCTTCCACCCCTCCAGGTTCTCAGGGAGGAAACACTCAGACTTAATCAGGAATCAGATATCATCTTTCTAGGAGCTACTTCTGAAGTATGGCTCAAGTTCTTGTCTCTACTATGGTTTAACTCTTTTTATTTGCGGAATGATTCTTTTTATTTACTTATGTACTCTGATGGTGCAAGACAGAAGTTATTTTATTATAACGATTTTTGTGACTTATGAAATTGTGGACCACGGTATTATGACTTATGTTTGAAATAAAAATTTAAATTTCCCTCTACTGCCTTATTTATATCTGTCTTGTAATTATTCTATCTCTATTTACCTATAGAACTTCACGAAACTTAATGCATTCCCTTAGTAAGTGACATTAACGAACATAGGGTGTCACACAAATTCTTCTAAACTACACAACCAATTAGTGCAAACCAATTTTTCAACCAACGTGCACATGTGCACCATGCAAATAATGAACTGTAACCACAAAATATGCATGCATGATGAGTCTAAATCGTATCCTCCTATATGTACATGCTTCATTTTGAAAACACTTTTGAATGCATGATGCAATTTCCTAAAATATAATGGCACTTCTACCTGAATGCAAGCTTTTGAAAACATTTTTTTATCCATAACCTTCACACAACTATGAATAGAAGTGTGAAGAACCAATTTTGCATCCGAATCCTACCATCCAATATGTCATCGCATCTAATCGCTTCCATTAATTTCTCCTATGCTAGTAAAAAGAAATCAAAGCGTAGAAATTTAACGTTCTTTCTACTTATAAAATTTTCAATTCCCGTCCTACAGTTGAATTTTACCTTAAAAGCCCCAAAATACTCCAAAAAATCCGAATAGTAGACTGTAAAAGAGGCTTCAGACAAGCTCTAATACATAAAATGAGTTAACTAATAACTCGTGCGCGTCGTCGACAAGGTACGAAAAAATTCCACGGGTAAATTAGTCTTTCCGTTGTTACCATTATCGTGCGTAATAGGCATCGTTGCCCCTATTGCACTGCTAAAACGCACAAATATATCATTCAAAGTCTTCCTTATCCTTTACTTGTGACTATAAAATTAGAAACTTTCCATAAAAATAAATTTCCACTTTAAAAACTTCTTATTTAAAATTTTGAAATTCTTTCTTGATACTGTTCTACTTCCCTTATCAGATTTCCATAAAAACAGAATTTTGGTAGCACGCACTTTACTATATTCAAACCATCAATGTTATATTAAACATATGTTTAAACATATGTAAACTACCTTACCAAAATCTAAGTTTATACATAAATCAGATTAAAAGAAAGTAAATATGAGAAATATAAAAAATAAAAGGAATTTATTTTAAAACTACAATTGCAAAAGGTTTCACAAATATATTTGGTGGAAACTTAACAGATTAAAATCATATTGGCGTTGAAGGAAGTCGGCTACACAAAAGTGAAAAAACCAAAACCACACTAGCAAACCTAAAGATAACTTTTAGCTCAAAAAGAACTGGCGACAAATAATAAATATACTCGTGACGAAATAACGCAAAAACCTGTCCTTCTTGCCCACTACAGAATTATACACTTTCCATATTTAAAGCAACTATTAGTTAGATAAGAAAAAGGAGATTTCATTCCAAGTTCGAATACAACAATGCATAAAAGACAAACAAATATGAAATTCCACCACAACGTCGTGCGATTTCCAAGGACAATATTACCAACAGTTACAAGCATGAACTGCCACAAAGCAAAGAGAAAATTGCTCGAAAGAGAAAAAGAACAAAGACAACAACAAAACAAAAACTCTAAAACATTATCCATAAACAACGAGACGTCTTGCTCCGCTTCTAGAGCTCAAATAATTCCCACGACCTTCGACTAGTCGTATCATGTAGCAAAATGCTCAATCTCGTGTTGCAGACACTTCGGGTGTTGTTGGAGGTTCTAACATTCCCATCTCTTTCGCAATGACAAAAGAAACCCACCACAAAATTGGCATTCACGGAGATTCATCTAACATTGCCAAAAGACAAAAGTGGATAGTTGAAAACTCGAAAAGCAGCTCCATGGAACAAACACACAAGGAAAACAAGCTGAATCAAATATGATGCGTACTAAATGATGGTTACACCATCGATCAAAGATAAGATTGATTCCAACATCATAATACAAATCTAATCGTTACTTCCTATCTTTGGATCAATGTGCTAAATGAATCACGCATTTATATGGGTAGTCCGAACATAGATTTATGAACCCAACCGATATCCAAGAAAAGGAAATCTACTGCAATTTCTCCAAATCCGATCAAACAAAAGACCATTCAAGTCCATGTAAAACACGGATGTCTCTAAAATCATATCGAGATCTTCCTCCAAAAGTGCGACACCCCACGTCCGTTAATGTCGTTCTCTACCAGAGCGCATTAAGTTTCGTGAAGCGTTATAAGTAAACAGAAATAGAAACATCACAAGATAGATATAAAATAACAGCGGAATTAAAAACTTTATTAAATAGACAATCTTCGTCGTCCAAACCCAATTACATACCGTCTTGTACTAAAATCATCATCAAAGTATAATAATACATAAAAAGAGCATAATCCCCAAAATATAGCCATAGAAGAGAAGACAGAAATCAAGTAGTATATCTAAGCAGCTTCTAGCAGAATGAAAGAAGAATCCTGATCAAGCTTGAGTATTCCCACCCTGAGAACCTAGGGGGGAAACAGAACAAAGAGAAGAGGAAACAAAATGGGTCAGACATAAAGTCTAGGAAGTCCAGTTACTTTTAGCATATAAATAAGTAAAAGCATAATGACAAGCATATAAAATGGAGAGTGAGATAACAATATCATAAGGCACGTATAACAAGGTAAACAGGATAAATAGAATAAAACATAATGCACTTCTCTAATACTTTTCTCTACACAAATACTAGTATAAAAGAACAAGATGATCCCAACAAGTGCAAGATGGTAGACGTAAGTGTACTTCTAGTGAGAGTTTTACCCCATACAATAACAGGTAGCCCAACAGAACTGACAAATGTTACCCCTAATGATAATAACGAGCTCCTAAACAAGCAAAATAGATGTACCCTAATTACTACCCCTAATCGATTGGCTCCCTAACTCATAGATACCCTGTGCTGGGCCGACAGGAGGATGTATCACTTCCTAAAGTGGCAACCCGTTGTTTACCAGATGTGCACAACCATATCTACAGGTGTCATGGCGTCTTATCATCTTGCCTGGAATCCGGACCCATGCACGCACGTGACCCCGGCGGAATGCGCTGCCCACAATGTCCCCTTAGACGGAGCTCTTACAACCAACTCAGTAAGCGTTCCCTGACCCCGACCTAGTTCGGGGTTCTCCATTTGATACTAAGATAGGTTACTGACTGATACGGGTCCCATACACCATATGATACAAGCTTCACCCTAGGCTTACATCCCTGCTACTAGGATTTCCACAAGTTATGCCTACCAGTTTAACAAGATTGCATAACCGCAGCAGGTTAAGTTTGTTTGGTTTATATGTATAACTCGTCCCCACATATTTAACAAGATTAACTTAACCATTCCACTTGTTCAAGCAAGTTTACTTAGCCCCTACTTAAGTTGACAGGTTCATGTAACCCTCACAGATTCAAATAGGTTAAGTATTACAAGTTTATTACCATTCATTAATTTATGGTAATTGAGGCGCTAGACCTCTCACATTAAGTCTACCACTTGTGGACGCTAGATATATGCCGGCTGGGTTCGGGCAGACTTCTACCACAAGTCGGACTTAACCTCGTGTCTTAGCACTGTTATGTGTACATTTATGCACTTAGACCCCTCACATTAGATTTATCACTTGTGGATGCTAGATATGCCAGGCGGTTCCGGGCAGGCTTCTACCACAACTGTAATCTAACCTCGTGTCTAAGCATGATTACAGTTTCTAATTACTGTAAATCTAGACATGTTTGTTATTATCAAATTCTCATGTTTATCCAAGGTTATGCCCAATTCTCAATCCGATTTACGGTACAAGTTATGCCCCAAGTTTGGATCAAGGAAAAGATTATGCCCTTAAAATTCCAGAATTCCCGTTAAGTTTTACGATACAAACTATGCCCCAAATTATAGTTTTGGCTCAAGGTACAGATTAAGCCAAAAATCACAATCATGTTTTACAATATGAGTTATGCCCCAATTTATCATTCCCAATCATTCCCAATTTCGTGCACTCGGGTATTTCAGCGATAAGCCTAGGCTCGAAGATAGCCTGGCTAAAAAAATAAAAAGGGAAAGAGGGAGAGGAATGAGAATAGGCATTTTAAATAAAATTGGCATATGTGGACAGAATTTGTCATGCTAATAAAATAGGCATACAGTGACATAATTAGGCAAAATAACAGAATAGAGATATCATAACAGGCATATGAGATCTAAGCAGTAAATTAGGTATACAAGTAATGGCAGATCTGTTATGATTCAAGTTACTAACAGGCATAGGCTCAAAACTTATAAACATGTCAAGATTACTTTCTAGGTGTTTATATCTAAAAGCAACATAAACTCACTATGATTGGATCTAAAGAACAGAGATTGATTGTAGATGTTGTAGCACAGATACTTAAATACGTATAACTTGTTGTCGAAGAAGAATATGCTAGTTCAAACTGAGTTGGGGTAGCACCTCGTTGCCTCCATTGTTTTTGGTGAATAAAATAATGAGAATGAGATCCTATTTATATCCTAAGGTCAACGAATATTGCTCAGAACTATGTCTAGGTGTAGGGTAGGAATCTGCCAGATCTCGGTGGGGTCGACCCCGGGGACGACATAGGGGTCGACACCCCCATTATGGGGTCGACCCATAGGGAGCGGGGTCGACCCTTAACGGGCCGATTTCCCCCTTCCCTGTGTCGTTTTATTTTGAATTCTGGATTTATTTATTTATATGTAAATGGCTTATATGTGTATAAACTTCAAACCTTAATATCTTCCTCATATGATGTCTGTTTTACGCAAACTCGGAGTCTATCTTAAGCAGAATTCCGAGAGGAATGCAATGGCATAATCCGTTTTACTCAATTTCCAATATCAAATTAAGTATTCCTTAGTTTATCATTATAGTGTTCTTTAAAATTATGGGGTGTTACATTCTCCCCTACTTAAAGGATTTCGTCCCCGAAATCTTCAAGTTAAGAAGAATGTATATCATAACATACATCATCCATCTACTCATCCACCAATCACATACATCCATTGTCCTTAAAGATTTCTGTTGCTTATATGAACATATGCAAAGATGTGTGTATATGTCCTTATAATAATGCGAGAAAAATGGCGATCTACTGATTCAGTTGACCTCTTTAATGCAATTTATATCCGTGCCATGTAATCAAAATGTATGCAAACAATCCTAGTATAACATGTAAGTTCTATACGTGTGCACAATCATTCATCCAAATGCAACATCCACATGATGATACACCACTTTCATCCATTAAAAGAAGAAAAATATGCTCATGCATCCGTATGCAGTATGAGATTGATTGAGCCGATCTAGTGCCTAATGTGTGTCTATATGCATCCACAGGCAACCACTAGCAAACACTTGCAACCACTTGTATCCATCAAACAAAACATGCCTTAAACACATGTTTACATCCATGTGTTCTGTACTTAAAGGTTGATGATTCGATCAATAGGATATACTTAAATGATAGAAACAAGCACGAATAAATGCTTTAGAAAAGAAGTTTAGAGCATACCCTTGAAAAGAAAAGGGTACGAATCGCTAATCTTGTCTTCAGTCTCCCAAGTTGCATCCTCTTGGTCATCTCCCCACTGAACTTTCATCAACTTGACCTCTCGGTTGCGTAGCTTCTTAACCTCTGATCCAAGAATACGGGTAAGAACTCGTCCAACTGTCGCCTTCCGTTCTACCTCTACTTCCTCAAGCATACTTGGCTCAACTACTTCTGCGGTATCATGCAAGCACTTCCGTAAATGAGAAACGTGGAAACCATCATGAACGCCAGACAGTCTCTGTTGTAGCTTTACTCTATAGGCCATTTGGCTAATCCTTTCTATTATGGGAAATGACTCCACAAATCTTGGTGCCAATTTCCCTACAGATCCGAAATGAACCACATTCCTCAAATGTGATACCTTGATGAAAACCATTTCTCCTACTTCAAGCTCAATATCGGTCCTTCTTTTATCCACGTAGGACTTCGCCTGTCCTTATCTGTCTTCGTGTGCCTGCGAATAAGATCAATCTTCCCTGAAGTTTCCCTAATCATCTCACGCCCAAGTAGTAGCCTTTCTGTAGATTCGTACCAACAAGTTGGCGATCTACAGGGTCGTTCGTACAATGCTACGAAGGGTGTCATGCCAATACTAGCTTGATAACTATTGTTGTAGGTGAACTCTACCAAAGGAAGATGTTCTTCCCAAGTCCCTCCGAAGTCTAGGATACACAGTCTTAAAAGATTGTCATGAACTTTATTCACTCTTTCCGTCTGTCCATCGGTCTAAAGGTGATAAGAGGTGCTCAAACACAACTGTGTACCTAATGCCCCTTGCAAGCTCCTCCAAAACTCACTGGTGAATATAAGGTCACGATCACACACAATACTGGAAAGTACTCCATGTATATGGACTATCTCACGAAGATAATTTGCTGCCAACCGTGCTGATGTTCTCTTACTCTTAACAGGAAATGAGCGCTCTTAGTAAGCCTGTCAACTATAACCCAAATACTGGTGTTGCCTTTCCTTGCCTAGGCAAACCATCAGTGAAATCCATGGAGACACTCTCCCGTTTCCATTGTGGGACTTCCAAAGGATGTAGTAAACCCCCGGGCTTCCTTTGCTCAGCTTTGACTTACTGTCAAATCAAACATCGAGAAACAAACTCCGCTACATCTTTCTTCATCCCAACCCAAACGAAAACACTCTTCATGTCTCAATACATCTTATCACCACCTGGATGAATAATCATCCTGGAACGATGGGTTTTCCCAAGGACTATCTTCAATAAACTCCCAACCCGGGGAACACAAAGCCTTCCATCTCGTCATAACCACACTTAATAATCCAAGGAATATCTACTAAGGTGACTGGAAGTCTCCCCTCTATTGAGCCTATCCAAGATGTCTGCTATTTGTGGGTCTTCTCACTGCGAAGTTCCTATCTGGTCTAGCAGAGTAGGTTGCACCTCTAATGATGCCAATAAACCAGGTGTAAACTCGGTGGAGGGTATAAAATCAAAAGTTGATATAAACTCCAAGCTCTTCCTCTCCCCAAACAGAGGAATCAAGGTCATCCTCTGCTTACTCAATGCATCTGCCACAACATTACCCTTGTCAGAGGTATAAGCAGTCTCAAAGTCATAGGACGCTAGGGAATCCATCCATCTTTGTTGCCTTAAATTGAGATCCTTTTGCGAGAACAAGTACTTGAGAGATTTATGATCGGTGTACAACTCGAACTTCTCGCCTAGTAAATATTGGAGCCAAGTCTTAAGCACGAATACTATGGTAGCTAACTCTAAGTCATAGGTGGGGTAGTTCTTCTCACGAACTCTTAACTGTCCATCTTCATAACATACTACCCTTCCCTCTTGCATCAGAACCGCACCAAGCCCTGCATCACATGCATCGGTGTATACTGTGAACACCTTGTTCCCATCAGGCAAAGTCAAGACTGGGGCTCTTGTTAAAGTCCTCTTCAATCGCTGGAAAGTATACTCACAGTCTATACCCCAGGAAAATGTTAGATTCTTCTTCGTCAGTCTGGTTAGTGGAGTTGATGTCTTTGCGAAGTCCTTAATGAACTTCCTGTAATTGCCAACTAATCCAAGAAAACTTCTCACCTTTGTTGCATTCTTTGGAATATGCCAATCTTGAACTACAACTACTTTCGTGGGATCTACTGCTATCCCATCTTTAGAGACCACATGCCTTAGAAATCTCACTTCTTTTCTCCAAAAATGACATTTGGAGAATTTCTCCTTAAGCTGGTGCAAACGAAGAGTTTTCAAAACCTCCCTTAAATGTAGGGCATGCTCTTCCTCTCACTTTGAGAAAATAAAGATGTCAACAACAAAGACCACAAAGAACTTATTCAGAAACTCCCGAAACACCCTACTCATCAGGTCAACAAAATAGGTGGGTGCATTCGTCAACCCAAAAGGCATGACGAGCCACTCGAAGAAATCATTTGAAGTTCTAAAAGAGGTCTTGTCTATACTGTCCTCTACCACCCTCAACTGATGAAACCCCATGGCTAAGTCTAACTAAGAGAAAACAGATGCATCAACAAGTTGGACAAACAAATCATCTATCTTCGGAAGTGGGTGCCTATTCTTTTTAGTGAGTTTATTCAACTCTCTATAATCTACACATAAGCGAAGCAAACCATTCGTCTTAATTGCGAATACTACTGGAGCACCACATTTAGATATGCTTCGCCTAATAAACCCTTTCTCAAGTAGCTCCCCTACTTGCTTGCTAAGCTCTCTCCTTTCTCTTGGAGCAATATGGCGTACATGCAATGCAACTGGCTTTGCATTGTTCACCAAGTATATACGGAAATCAATCTCATGCCTCAGAGGTAAGCCCCGAACCTCCTCAAAAACATCAGGATACACACAGACTACTGGTACAGATTGTAGATCATCGATAGATGCATTAAGTGATCCTAGGAAACTAAGCATGACAGGCCCTTTAGGGTCATAAGAAATCTCAAGGGTCCTCCCATGGAAAATCAAAAGTCTAACGACCCTCCTCTTTCAATCTAGAACGACACCATACATGGCTAGCTAATTCACCCCTAGAATCAAACCATAGCTCATGAAACCAAGCATACATGCGTCACATTCAAACTCAACGCCTAACACAAATATTCTCAAACCCCGACAAATCATGGACAAATGAGTTTACCACCAATGGGTTTTGAGACAACAATGGGATCTAAAACCATACTAGTACTAAGGTGCAGAGACTCAACCACATAATCAGATATAAAAGAATACGAAGTGCCAAAATCAAAAAGAGTTCTAACAAGACGATCAGAAAGAGAAATCAGACCTTTAATAGAAACTTTCGTATCTCTATGTGGCGCACTGGCCACGAGAGCATGCACTTGCCCTCCAGAAGAGTAAAACTTCAACGGAAACTAGTACTAAAGTGCAGAGACTCAACCACAGAATCAGATATAAAAGAATGCAAAGCGCCAAAATCAAAAAGAGTTCTAATAGCATGATTGGAAAGAGAAAACAAACCTTCAACGGAAACATTCCTACCTCTATCTGGCGCACTAGCCAAGAGAGCATGCACCTGCCCTCCAGAAGATCCTACCCTTTGGCCTAGCCCTTGCTTCTTCGGGCAATCCATAACAAGATGTCCGACCTCTCCATAATGGAAATAAGCGTTCCTCCTCTTTCTTGCAATCCTTGATCAAATGACCCTCGCGTCCGCAATTATGACATTTCCTCTAATCTCTAGCTTTGTCGTTCTTTCCGCCCTTCTTTTGTTGTTGTTATTTGTTGGGCCACACTTTCTTGTTTTGTTTTTCCTCAACCTTAGCCTCTTTCTTTTCACCTTTATCTTCTTCATACATCAATGTCATATCAGCGAGTTTCTCAAAAGTTTCTCCCATCGGAATATGAGACATAGCCAACCCATGGAGGGGTTCATTCAATCCTCTAGCAAACACCAGAGTTTCTTGTTCGAGGTATTTACAAGCTCCAAACCAAACCTCGCCAATTGATTAAACTTATTAACATACTCTTTGACAGACATTGCTCTTGCTTAAGTGCCAAAAACCTTTCCATTTGCATACTTTGCTCGGTTGGAGAAAGAAACTTCATCTTGAATCTCTAACGGAAATCATCACAAGTCTCGACTGGACGTCCCGCCTATGTTATTTCTCACCAAAACAAGGCCTCATCCATCAGCTGCCGAATGACTAATTGAATCTTCCTATGATCATCAACTTCGAAAATTCCAAAGAAATCCTCTGTCTCATTAAGCTAATTCCTTGCTTCTAACAAAGTCTCGGTTCCTCGGAATGACATTCCACCCATTGCTGATGTACACGTAAATGTGTACATTTATATTCACATATTTATTCATGTTTTAGTTAAATAAATAACATAAAGGCATAAATTTACGTGTTTTAAACCGAAAAACTAAAGTTCTCAATTTATCATGCATTCATCCTCATTTAAGGTGTAAAACGGTAAACTGTGCATGTTTAAATTTGTGTTATCATTTACTTGTTCCGTGTAGTTGTCTCTTGTAGGAATTTAGGAGCAAAATTGATGCATACACATGAAGATATGAAGAAATGCATGCATATACACATGAGGGGGCAAAGAATTAATTCATTCTATGGAAAGTGGAGGACCCTATCTCTCGACTTACCCACTTACTCTTAAACTTCATATTAGGGACTAATTTGATGAGACAAAAAGCTTCATGCATTCTACATGACTTATTAGTGGCTAAAACAAGATTAGAAGCTTCATGAAGAGGTATTATTGGTAGTCACCAACAAAAGTGATTAGGGTTTAGAACATGTATATATACCCCTTTTATGTTCATGTATATTCTCTTCTCTTTTATCCTCTTCTTTACTTTAGTTGAGAGGAGCAAAGCTCTCATTTTATTTTTATGGCTACTTAGCCATTTTCTTTTATGTAATATCTCTTTTTAATGCAATTTTAATCAGTTGCCTTTTATTTACATGTTCTTTTCTTTTATGCAAGTAGCTTAGTTTTATTTTATGCAAGCAATTTAGTTTCTTCTTGTTAATTAGCTCTCTTTTTTCATTTATTTTTGATGTTGCAATCTATCTTTATTGTCATGATTACATATATTAGAGGCTAATATATATCAACTTAGGGGTAATGAAGCTCTCTTGATTATGTAGATGCAACATAATTTGTTTATTCATGCTCTCTTTTTGTGCTTCATGTCATGTTGATGTTATTGGTTTTGTGTTCATTATTGTATTTGATAGCCTATATTGTTTACACCAAATAGATTATGCTTAGTCATATGTTCACTAATTACCTCTTCATCTACGTATGATGATGGTGATTAAGTGGAGGTTGAAATAAAAATTTGATGGTCTATAGTTCTAATTAATAGTTCATAGGCCATGCTTAAAGTATATTTCAATTTCAGCTTGTTCATTTTTCATTAAAACTAGTAAGGTGTAATAACCCGGAAATCCGAACCAGTTTAAAATTTTTATTTTGGCAATTTAAGTGAATTTTGAATATTTAAAATGAATTATTTTAAATAATTATGGTGAGAATTTGTTTCGAATAGAATTAGGACGTATATATTTATTTGAACCGTCGTTAGAATATAAATATTTATTTTTATTTATAAAAGGAATTGAAAATGGCGCGACAGTTCGAAAATTCGATTTCAAATTTCAAATGAATGTACAGGATTCAAAATAAACCGGATTTTAGCGTAACCAAAAATATTAGAATCTAATTGAAAATATCTTTCCAATGAATCCGAAAAATTGAAATTTCATAGCGGGAATCAAAAGTTATGCCCAGTTGAAAATTCCGAATAGTCGCTCTGGGAAATATAGCCCTTAAAAATGGAAATTTTGCAAACGACCTCGGTTTTCGACGAAACCACTTTTGTTGGATCCGGGATGTCAAGTTATTGCTAGATGCCAAAACTCGTAATTTTCTGTATAAATATGTGAGCGTGGCGAAGTGAAACGTGTTTTAAACAGTTTTAGTCAATTTCGATCGACCAGAAAATGACCATTTTTCAAGCAGTCTCAGAATTTGACGAAATTAGTTTCATTGGGACCGTATCGTCAATACGAAGCTAGAAAATATTTTTCAGAAATTTTACAGTCCGTATGTGGCCCCGGTAAATTGGAATGTGCGTTCAAATTCAATATATAGATTTATATTTTGATTTTGACGGAAATGGATCGAAACGATCGAATTAGCTTACAATACATATTCCATTGTGTCCGGAATGGGAGTGTTTGGCTAAGGGCGATAGTCGTTGGGTTTGATTTAGGGTTGGATGAAATGGAATCAATTCAAGAAAGTAATAATAATAAGATAATATATTTATATATAAATAAAGTTGGTCAAAACCCTTATCTTCCTTCAAACGCAGTCAACCCGCTTATGCCGCCGCTCTTCATCGATTTAGGGCGGAAAAAACTCTGAAAAAGAATCCCAAAAATCTTCAAATCCAGCCCGAGTTAAACCTAACTTCCAAAGGCAAATTGGTGGAGATTCTTATCCTCTTCAATCCTATACGACTGTGATTAAAAACAGTGTTGTGTATTGCGTGAATTCAAGGCTCGAACTCGCCGCATTTTTCTGCAATTTCCCGACGCTTGGGAGCTGCGCACCCACCGTCGTTCGCGGCGGTGGTGGAGGGTCGTCGCCTCTTCAATGTGGCCTATTCCGATGGGGGTCCAACTTCTCGATTTGCATGCAATTTGAGGTCAACGCCGGCGATGGAATGGGTTGAGTATCGATCCAGGTTACTGAATGAAGAAGGGATCAACGAGTTAGAATGGAGTGATGGCCTGTGGTACTTCGTGAAGAAAGGGAAACCAACAGAAACGTTTTAAAAGGTGTATATTTAAAATTAATTAGTTCATTAATTTTTAATTTAGTTAATAATGTTAAATCAGTTTAACATGAAGAGAAGAAGAAGAAAAATCTGATTTTTTTAATATAAATTTCACAGTGTTTTGAAATAAAATTAGAACTGTGTTGGAAATAAAATTAGAACTGTGTTGGAAATAAAATTAGAACTGTTTTGAAATAAAATTGGAAGTGTTTTTGAAAATAAAATTAGAATTGATTTTTAAAATAGAAAAAGCGTTGTTTTTAAAATAGAAATGGCAAAATAAAAATCTTGTTTTCAAAATATAATTAGAATCAGTGTTTTTAAAATATAAATAACATCGGTTTAAAAAATGGGATTTTTATTTATACGAATAACACCTAAAAATGTGATTTTTAATATGAACATCGTAGAGAAGATTGCGTTGGGATGTCAGGGAAATACAAACTGTTCAGAAATTTAGTAAAGAATGATTGAGTGGATCACAAAGGTGAGAACTCCTCACTAAAAATTATTTCTGTTCAGTTATTTATTTTATAACTGCATATATAAACTGCTTCCCGTCGTTCACAGACCATGGATGAATTGTTTGTTTGGTTGTGTGTTTGGATTGATTTGTTTATGTGAATTTGGTTGGTCATGTGAAACGAAGTATATAATACATTCTTATGTTGAATAAATTGTTTGAACGATAAAATTCACATTTTTATCGTATATATGAAGTAAATAAAACATTCATATGTTGAATAAATTATTTGAACGATAAAATTCTCATTTTATCGTATATATGAAGTATATAAAACATTCATATGTTGAATAAATTGGTTGAATGATAAAATTCACATTTTATCGTATATATGAAGTATATAAAACATTCATATGTTGAATACATTGTTTGAATGATAAAATTCACATTTTATCGTATATATGAAGTATATAAAACATTCATATGTTGAATAAATTGTTTGAACGATAAAATTCACATTTTATCGTATATATGAAGTAAATAAAACATTCATATGTTGAATAAATTGTTTGAACGATAAAATTCACATTTTATCGTGTATATGAAGTAAATGAAACATTCACATGTTGAATAAATTGCTTGAACAATAAAAATAACATTTTTATTGTACGTATGAAGTATATGAAATATTCATGTTTGAAATAAAATTTGTGAACGAAAAAAATAACATTTTTATCTTGTATGTGAAGTAATAAAAATAGTCATGAGTGGAAATATATTTTTGTTCGCCAAAAGTATCATTTTTATCATGTATGTGAAGTAATAAAAATATTCATACGTTGAAATGAATTCTAGTTTGTTAAAAATAACATTTTTAACATGTATACGAGCTATTAACAATAGTCATACCTTGAAATAAACATTAGTTCGCTAAAATTACCATTTTTAGTGTATATATGGTATATATAAAATTGTCATACGAAGGAAATATTATTAGTTCGCTAATAATTTTATTTTTGGCTTATATATGGGTTGTGTGAAATTATATATACGTTGAATGAATATATGAAAGCATCATATGAAAATGTATATATAGGCGTTGTATGAAAATATACCTATACGATATATTGAACAGGTCACTGCAAGGAGGGTAGAGAAGTGAAATAAAATTGTATGACTGACAAATAGGTACATATTTACTGTTTTGTTTGGGTATGATGAATTTATGAGCCGATTGACTAGCCGCTTGGCTTTTTCTTTTTCATTTTGGATTGGAGAGGCCTGTATGGCAATTTCGGGATTTTCCCGATGCTCCCGTGCAGGGGAGGTTATGGCGAAATTTTTCTATAATTTAGGGTGTTAGCCAAAATTTTGAAAAATTAGAAAGTTCTTAGAAACTGAAAAGTTGAAGAACTTGAGCCAGAATAGAAATTGAAATCATTTTCAAACGATTTATAAGATATGTTTTAAATGGAAATCGACGACATATATGTTATATGTACAATATAATAGCCTGAATAGAACGCGTCGCGCTGCGGCAGTTCGCGAATTTCGACCATTGACTTCGAATGGACATTATGGGAGAACCGACTGTCGGATTCTCCTAAAACCGGAACCGTTGGGTTCGTATAGAAAATAGCTTTCTAACGAATATAAGAAATTTGAAATCTAACGGTTGGATTTGGAATTATGTTCAAATCAAATTTGGAAAATGTCGTTGTAAGCGCATTTCGATGTCCGTTTATGGAAATCGACTGTATCAGCGTCCATAAAATTATTAAAAATATTAATAATTTGCGTAAAATCAAAAGAAATGATTTGAAAAGAATTGGGATGAAAAATTCCATATTTGAAAAGATAAAAATATATTTTTATCGAAATGAACTAGTTATTAACTCGAATTATAATCCGATTATTTTTAAATAAATAAATTGGATTGAGAAATGGTTTTAAATAACCAGAATTTCCCACTGAATAAATTGGAATGGTTTGGAATGGAAATAATCTTTGGAATATTTCGATATTGGATTCCGTGATTATACGGATATTGTGATGGGAATTTGGAAGATATCGATATCGTTATTCCCGATATGATATCTGTTGGTTTCAGGATTTGATGTTGAATATAAGTCGATACTATCTCTATTCAAAACCTTAAATTTAATGTCAAATTGGATTGATTGATTGTTTGGATTGTGCTTGACCAGTTTATGAGCAAGATATGCTTTTACATTTTAGCATTGGGTTGGGTAGAAATACTGGTAGGCTAACATCTTGTGAAACACTTCACAATTTGACTATGAGGTGTTTAGCGATGTTATTTATTTCAAAATTTAATGAATGATTTTGAAATCATATTTTTCTTAAGTGAAAAGAAATGTATTCCCGATTTTGGACAGGGAATGTTTTATAAAAATGTTTTATAAAACAGAAAGGATTCCGAGGGCTAAAACTCGATGATTTCAAAATGATTTGGAATTGTATTATGGTTTTACATTGTAGTTCATCACATATTCGATTAGTTGCTATTAATGATGTATCTGTTTGGTGGCGGAGAATTTATTCTCTTGCTTAACACCCTTCTTTGAGACTTACGAGCTCAAAGGTTATGTGATTAATAATGACTAATCATATGTGTAAATTGCTGATGTGAAGTACTATATTTTTAAAGTACTTGTGATTATTATGTTGTGAAATGATTTTCCTTACTTCGAGATATGAAATGATTTGGTATGTGGCTAGAGATTCGGGTAACCCGGACGACTAAAAGTATGGGTGAGATGGGCGGTGTATGCTTCCATGTGTGGGAGGTGCATCGTCGGTGTAGCCTGCTCCATAGTAGGAGGTGCATATATATATATATATCGAGTTGCTTAGGTGCGTGCCCTTTGCCTTGTCTAGGGGGAGCCCGATATTTGGTTGCATACTTGTTTGTATGCATTGTTATGTTTTGGAATTCATATTTCCAAACGATTTGATTTGAGATCCCGAAGTGAAATATACTTTGATATAGAAAGTTAGATATGTATTTCAAATGATTTGAAATAGGAAATCGGGAAATAAAGTTCAAAGGAAAAATTTCTGTAAATTGAATTGGATTTGGAAAATCTAAGTGTAGTGATTAATCTAAACGCGTAGATTGGGATATTGCATGTTGATTGATGCATAGTAGATCCATAACTATTGATTGTTGTTTATACACTGGCATTCATGGGGGTAAACCCGTTCCACGTTAGCGGCGTGGTCCTATGATTTGCCTTATCATTTTGATAAGTTAATTTTAATTGTAGAGTTTCTCACACCAGTCCCATGACTGACCTATAGTTTGCTTTTCCCTTGCAAACTCGGGTGCCCCTATTTTCCACACGGGCAGTCGAGTGGTTTATGTTGCAGATATATAAGTAGGATTCTGGATTGAAGCTTAAAGCTGTGTCCAATGCGTTTATCGTCTTCCACTGTGTTATTTATTTATTTCCGCTGTGCATTGTATTACATTTGATGTAAATTAATCTTCGGCTATATTATATTTCGATATACTCTGATATATTCTGTACTATGATGTAACATTATTATGATGTTTATAGAAGTCTTCTATTATTTGTTCTGATGTGTTGTATGCCCAAAGTTAGCGTATGCGGGATTCGAACGGTCTTGGTCGATTTAGCGATCGATTAGGTCCGAGCGAAATTCGCATCGCTACAGCTGGTATCAGAGCTTTTGTTAACTCAAATCTTTGGGGTACAACTATTTAGAACATAATAAAAGACTAATCAGAGGTAGGATTAGTAATATCCTATAGAAGAATCCTCATTAGAGATAGAATCAGTAGCATTCTACAATGAGTGACTCATTAGAGATGGGGTTAGAAATGCCCAAGAACTTAAGCCATAATGAAAAGAATGAAAGTTGACTTAGTTTGTAAAACAACTTTCTGCTTCGTTTCTTTTCGGGGACGAAAAGTTTTAAGTGGGGGAGATTGTAATAATCTGGAAATCCGAACCAGTTTAAATTTTTTATTTTGGCAATTTTAGTGAATTTTGAATACTTAAAATGAATTAATTTAAATAATTACGATGAGAGTTTGTTTTGAATAGAGATAGAACGTGTATATTTATTTGAATCGTCATTAGAATATAAATATTTATTTTTATTTATAAAAGGAATTGAAAACGGCGCGGAAGTTAAAAAATTCGATTTCAAATTTCAAATGAATGTACATGATTCAAAATAAACCTGATTTTAGCGAAACCAAAAATATTAGAATCTAATTGAAAATGTCTTTCCAATGAATCTGAAAAATTGAAATTTCATAGCGGGAATCAAAAGTTATGCCCAGTTGAAAATTCAGAATAGTCGCTATGGGAAATATAGCCCTTAAAAATGGAAATTTTGCAAACGACCTCGGGTTTTGACGAAACCACTTTTTTTGGATCCGGGATGTCGAGTTATTGCTAGATTCCAAAATTTGTAATTTTCTGAATCAATATTTGAGCGTGGCGAAGTGAAACGTGTTTTAAACAGTTTCAGTCAATTTCGATCGACTAGAAAATGACCATTTTTCAAACGGTCTCAGAATTTGACGAAATTAGTTTCCTTGGGACCGTAACGTCAATACAAGCTAAAAAATATTTTTCGGGAATTTTTGGAGTCGGTCTGTGGCCCCGGTAAATTGAAATGTGCGTTCAAATTCAATATATAGATTTATATTTTGATTTTGGCGGAAACTGATCGAAACGATCGAATTAGCTTACAATACATATTCCATTGTGTCCGGAATGGGGGTGTTTGGCCAGGGGCGACAGTCGTTGGGTTTGATTTGGGGTTGGATGATATGGAATCAATTCAAGAAAGTAATAATAAGATAATATATTTATATATAAATAAAGTTGGTCAAAACCCCTATCTTCCTTCAAACGCAGTCAACCCGCTTATGCCGCCGCTCTTCATCGATTTTGGGTAGAAAATACTCCAAAAAAGAATCCCAAAAATCTTCAAATCCAGCCCGAGTTAAACCTAACTTCCATAGGAAAATTGGTGGAGATTCTTATCCTCTTTAATCCTATACGACTGTGATTAAAAACAGTGTTGTGTATTGCAAGAATTCAAGGCTCAAACTCGCCACGTTTTTCTGCAATTTGCCGGCGCCTGGGGGCTGCGCACCCACCGTCGTTCACGGCGGTGGTGGAGGGTCTTCGCCTCTTCAATGTGGCCTATTCCGATGGGGGTCCAACTTCTCGATTTGCGTGCAATTTGAGGTCAACGCCGGCGATGGAATGGGTTGAGTATCGATCCAGGTTACTGAATGAAGAAGTGATCAACGAGTTAGAATGGAGCGATGGCCTGTGGAACTTCGTGAAGAAAGGGAAACCAAAAGAAACGTTATAAAAGGTGTATATTTAAAATTAATTAGTTCATTAATTTTTAATTTAGTTAATAATGTTAAACCAGTTTAACATGAAGAGAAGAAGAAAAAAAATCTGATTTTTTTTCTAATTTAAAATTCACAGTGTTTTGAAAATAAAATTAGAACTGTGTTGGAAATAAAATTTGAACTGTTTTGAAATAAAATTAGGACTGTTTTTGAAAATAAAATTAGAATTTATTTTTGAAATAGAAAAAGCGTTGTTTTTAAAATAGAAATGGCAAAATAAAAATCTTGTTTTTAAAATATAATTAGTAGCAGTGTTTTTAAAATATAAATAACATCGATTTAAAAATGGAGTTTTTATTTATATGTATAACACCTAAAAATGTGATTTTTAATATGAACATCGTAGAGAAGACTGCGTTGGGATGTCAGGCAAATACAAACTATTCAGAAATTCAGTAAAGAATGATGGAGTGGATCCCAAAGGTGAGAACTCCTCACTAAAAATTATTTCTATTTAGTTTTTTTTATAAATGCGTATATAAACTGCTTCCTGTCATCCACAGACCATGGACGACTTGTTTGTTTGGTTGTGTGTTTGGATTGATTTGTTTCTGTGTATTTGGTTGGTGATGTGAAATGAAGTATATAATACATTCATATGTTGAACAAATTTTTTGAACGATAAAATTCACATTTTTATCGTATATATGAAGTAAATAAAACATTCATATGTTGAATAAATTTTTTGAACGATAAAATTCACATTTTATCGTATATATGAAGTATATAAAACATTCACATGTTGAATAAATTGTTTGAATGATAAAATTCACATTTTATCGTATATATGAAGTATATAAAACATTCATATGTTGAATAAATTGTTTGAACGATAAAATTCACATTTTATCGTATATATGAAGTAAATAAAACATTCATATGTTGAATAAATTGTTTGAACGATAAAATTCACATTTTATCGTATATATGAAGTAAATGAAACATTCATATGTTGAATAAATTACTTGAACAATAAAAATAACATTTTTATTGTACGTATGAAGTATATGAAATATTCATGTTTGAAATAAATTCTGTGAACGATAAAAATAACATTTTTATCATGTATGTGAAGTAATAAAAATAGTCATGAGTGGAAATATATTTTTGTTCGCCAAAAGTATCATTTTTATCATGTATGTGAAGTAATAAAAATAGTCATACGTTGAAATGATTTCTAGTTTGTTAAAAATAACATTTTTTACTTGTATACGAGCTATTAACAATAGTCATACTTTGAAATAAATATTAGTTCGTTAAAATTACCATTTTTAGCGTATATATGGTATATATAAAATTGTCATACGATGGAAATATTATTAGTTCGCTAATAATATTATTTTTGGCTTATATATGGGTTGTGTGAAATTATATATGAGTAGAATGAATATATGAAAGCATCATATGAAAATGTATATATAAATTTTGTACGAAAATATACCTATATGATATATTGAACAGGTCATAGCAAGGAGGTTAGAGAAGAGGAATAAAATTGTATGCCCGACAAATAGGTACATATTTACTGTTTTGTTTGGGTATGATGATTTTATGAGTCGATTGGCTTTTTTTTTTTTGGATTGGAGAGGGCTGTATGGAAATTTCTAGATTTTCCCGGTGCTCCCGGGAAGGGGAGGTTATGGCGAAAATTTTCTAAAATTTAAGGTGTTAGCCAATTTTTTGAAAAATTAGAAAGTTCTTAGAAACTGAAAAGTTGAAGAACATGAGCCAGAATAGAAATTGAAATCGTTTTCAAATGATTTTTAAGATATGTTTTAAATGGAAATCGATGAAATATATATTATAAATATTATATATAAAATATAATGGCCTGAATAGAACGCGCCGCGCTGCGGCAGTTCGCGAATTTCGACCATTGACTTCGAACGGACATTATGGGAGATCCAATCGTCGGATTCTCCTAAAACCGGAACCGTTGGGTTCGCATCGAAAAGAGCTTTCTAACGAATACAAGAAATTAAAATATAACGGTTGGATTTTGAAATATATCCAAATCAAATTTGGAAAAGGTCGCTGTAAGTGCAGTTCGATGGCCGTTTATGGAAATCGACTGTATGGGCCTCGATAAAATTATTAAAAATATTAATAATTTGTGTAAAATCAAAAGAAATGATTTGAAAAGAATTGGGAAGAAAAATTCCATATTTGAAAAGATAAAAATATATTTTTATCGAAATGAACTGATTATTAACTCGAATTATACTCCGATTATTTTTAAATTAATAAATTGGATTGAGAAATGGTTTTAAATAACCAGAATTTTCCAATGAATAAATTGGAATGGTTTGGAATGGAAATAATCTTCGAAATATTTCGATATTGGATTCCATGATTATACGGATATTGTGATGGGAATTTGGAAGATATCGATATCGTTATTCCCGATATGATATCTGTTGGTTTCAGGATTTGATGTTGAATATAAGTCGATACTATCTCTATTCAAAACCTTATATTTAATGTCAAATTGGATTGATTGTTTGGATTGTGCTCGACCAGTTTATGAGCAAGATATGCTTTTACATTTAACACTGGGTTGGGTAGAAATACTGGTAGGCTAACATCTTGTGAAACACTTCACGATTTGACTATGAGGTATTTAGCGATGTTATTTATTTCAAAATTTAATGAATGATTTTGAAATGATATTTTTCTTAAGTGAAAAGAAATGTATTCCCGATTTTGGACGGGGAATGTTTTATAAAAATGTTTTATAAAACAGAAAGGATTTCGAGGGATAAAACCCGATGATTTCGAAATGATTTGGAATTATATTATGGTTTTACATCGTAGTTCATCGCATATTCGATTAGTTGCTATTAATGATGTATCAGTTTGGTGGCGGAGAATTTATTCTCTTGCTTAACACCCTTCTTTGAGATGTATGAGCTCAAAGGTTATGTGATTAATAGTGACTAATCATATGTGTGAATTGCTGATGTGAAGTACTATATTTTGAAAGTACTTGTGATTCTTATGTTGTGAAATGATTTTCCTTACTTCGGGGTATGAAATGATTTGGAATGTGGCTAGAGATTCAGGTAACCCGGATGACTAAAAGTATGGGTGAGATGGGCGGTGTATGCTTCCATGTGTGGGAGGTGCATCGTCGGTGTTGCCTGCTCCATGGTGGGAGGTGCACATATATATATATATATCGAGTTGCTTAGGTGCGTGCCTTTTGCCTTGTCTAGGGGAGCCCGATATTTGGTTGCATACTTGTTTGTATGCATTGTTATGTTTTGGAATTCATATTTCCAAACGATTTGATTTGAAATCCCGAAGTGAACTCTACTTTGACATAGAAAGTTAGATACGTATTTCAAATGATTTGAAATAGGAAATCGGGAAATAAAGTCCAAAGGAATATTTTTTGTAAATTGAATTGGATTTGGAAAATCTAAGTGTAGTGATTAGTCTAAATAGGTAGATTGGGATATTGCATGTTGATTGATGCATAGTAGATCCATAACTATTGATTGTTGTTTATACACTGGCATTCATGGGGGTAAACCCGTTCCGCGTTAGCGGCGTGGTCCTGTGATTTGCCTTATCATTTTGATAAGTTAATTTTAACTATAGAGTTTCTCACACCAGTCCCATGACTGACCTGTAGTTTGCTTTTCCCTTGCAAACTCGGGTGCCCCTATTTTCCACACGGGCAGTCGAGTGGTTTGTGTTGCAGATATATGAGCAGGATTCTGGATCGAAGCTTAAAGCTGTGTCCAGTGCGTTTATTGTCTTCCGCTGTGTTATTTATTTATTTATTTCCGCTATGCATTGTATTACATTTGATGTAAATTAATCTTCTGCTATATTATATTTTGATATACTCTGATATATTCTATACTCTGATGTAACGTTATTATGATGTTTATAGAAGTCTTCTGTTATTTGTTCTGATGTGTTGTACGCCCAAAGTTTGCGTATGCGGGATTCGAATGGTCTTGGTCGATTTAGCGATCGATTAGGTCCGAGCGAAATCCGTGTCGCTACATAAGGTGATTTAGTGAGTATATTATAGTTTGATAGTTTATGTTGTTCTAATTAATAGCATGAATAATCTATACTTATAATAATCATATCAACTAAATTCACAAATGACCAAAAAAGAGATCATGGTTTCATTTTATGTTGATTCATGTGATCTAGAGAGTGGATTTGTTCCTAAGTCATTATTTAACTTTCTTATTCTTATTTAGCTTAGTTTATTAGTTTAGTGTAGATGTACTTAGTTAGTTAAATCTCCACTCGACTTTGTTTTAATTTGACTGAATAAAACTAGAATTGCTTGTTTCCTCGTGGATCGACTCGTACTCGCTAACGTACTACAAGTGTATGCCGTGCGCTTGCGGTCTATTAAATTTCGCAATGGTTTTCTAATTCGACAGAATTTCTGTCATCGAACAAGTTTTTGGCACCGTTACCAGGGAAGGAATTTGATTTTGATTTTGTTCTTCGGGTTAATTTTCCTTTTCATTAATTTTTTTTTGTTTTGTGTGGTAGTTTTCTTGTTTGATTGTTCTTTTTTTGTTAAATAAACAAACTATTTGTGTGTTTGTTTTGTGCATATTAGTATTTTGCGTCCGTTCTAGTATCATGTTTGTTATCTTATGTTTCTTAAAAAAATATTGTGTTAGTTCGAGCATTTTTGTGTGTTGATTTTGTTATTTTACTGTAGTAGTCTTAGTCTTGTTTTAGTTCTTTTTTTTAAAAAAATGGTGTGCTGTTTCTAGGCTTGTGTTTATTTCTCGTCGGCTCATTTGTGTGTGTTATTGCATTTGATTTTGGGTTTTTATTTAGGTCTTGTGTTTCTTTTTGTTTGTGTACTTTTGTTTAGTTGGTGTTATTTAAAAAAAAATCCTGTGTTTGTGTTGTTGATTCAATGTTTGTTCTGTAGATCTGGTGAATTCTCATTATTGTTTGTGTTGTTTCACCTGTCAATGCTGTTTCATTTTGGTTTCGCTTTCCTTTACCGCCTTATAATTTTCTTAAAAAAAAGGGTAACAGAGAACAGAAGTCGCAGAACAGTTCTACAATTGAATTTCTATTTGCATTTGTTTTACAATCACAGGCACTTTGTTGCATTGTTTCTCATTTGTGAACTACATTTTTTTCTTCTTCTTTCTTTTCTGTTCCCCCTTCCCAACTCAACAGCCTTCAGATCCTCTATCACAGCCTTCAGCATCAACATTTGCCGACAGTCTTCGACAGCATTCTTCTTAACCAAGCCACCTTCTGTTTCTTCCACATTTCATCACCCTCTTGCAAACCTAACTGTCACCCTGAACAGACTATCATACTCAACAAACAATCAGCGGCATCATCATCTTCATATCTTCACCAACCCCTGTTCTCCACCAACTATCTACTTCAACACACCGTTACAATTACATCACCCTACTTCAACCACTACATATACAAAACATCCACTCACAGTTGACTGACTCCTTCCACAACCCGCAACAGCTCATCATCTTCTTTCACCTCTTCAAACTATCAACCACTCTTTCAAACCCCTTGAATACCATCACCATCAAGACATCGGCCGACCACCTTACTGCAATAACCACCTGCCATACATTACACTCTCCACAAATACTCCAGTCCACCGAAAAGTACTCCATAACCCCCCATCAATCACCAGTTCATTCATCATCCTTTAGCCAACTTCACTACCTCACCACTTCAGCAGTTTAATTACTAGCTATCAATAACCACTTCTACCATACGTTGCTCCAAACTTCACAACCCGCTCAATAAGTACTCCACAAAACCTCTTCTTCATAACATACCACATCTACTCCTCTGTCACCATATAAAAACACCACTACTGTCCATACAAAACAGCATTGACAACCACTAACAAACTTCCCATTCATCATACAATTGAACCACAGTCACCAATGTCTCCTACTTCCTTCACCCAGACCGACCTCCGAGGACTTTCTAGTCCCATCGCATCAGTAAGCACCTTCAACATTATTTCAATATCTACCACCACAAAATCTAACCCATACCAGTACTCAGCAAATATCCAAACCAAGGAAATCCACCACCCATAGCAAATTCATGAATTGCATCAGTTCCAAATCATCGCCTACAACCCCAACAGAATCGCGATTAAACAACCTTGGCCATCCTCAAAACTGCTAAAACACCTACATCCAAAATCACAACCCCTCCCCGCTTTCGGATTTCGAAAGCCTTTTTTGGGGTCTGAATATCTCGTCTTCGAAGTCCTTTTCTTTTCCCCCTACTGTGATTTTCAACATTAACTAGCTTAATTTGTTTTCTAATGATATCTTAAGTATAAGTCAGAGTTTAATTTGTTATTGCATGGACTGTGGGTTATGTTGGGCTCGAGTGGGCTCTCTTGGATGCGGCTTGTTTTAGAAAAAAACAACATGTGGTTAAATTTGGGCTTACGGAGTTAGAACTTGTGTTTGTGAACTTTTGTGTTAATTTTAGTTTGGAACTTTAATTCCTTTTTTAAAAAAAGGTATTGGTTATGAAAAAAATTCCTTTTCATATTGTAGAATCAAAAAGGCAGGAATTGATGTGCTTTTCTTACAAACTGTTGTGCTTTGGTCAAAATTCTGCGATACTTTGCTTGCTTAAAATCGCCGCTTAAAGAAAAAAATTGCTAATAAAATCTGCATGCTCAGGTACTGTATGTTAACTCTGTTTTTATTTTCTTGCATTGTTGTTTCCTTGCATTTGCATTAAAAAAAATTCAAAAGCAAAAAAAAATCATTCGTAGTTGCATTGATAATTCACATTTTTTTTTGCATTCAACTTATTTTCGTTTTATTTTCCTTAGGACATCGTTATATTTTGACAAATAGGTTTATTTCTAACAAATTATTTTTCGGTATCTAGATTGCGGCAAAATAATAACCATTTATAAATATTACAGTGATTCATAAATATTATAGCGGTTGTTCCTCTAAAGGTACTTAAACCTTCGGCTGCATTGTTAGGGTGATTCCTGGTGCACCGATATCTCCTACCCATTAACTGGCTGAGAAATTTTTTGTTGAAATTAATCTAACCGTCATTATATAATTATAGAAAATTTTTAAATAATTAATTTGCATTCATATAGTTGCAATAGGTTCATGTATATATATATAAAAAATCAAAATGAAAAATGAAAAAAAAATCAGTTGTAAATAATTTCCTTCCATTTCTTTTAAGCATTTTGTTTTTTTTAAAGAATAAAAAACTTCCAAAAAAAATTAAAAAATAAAAGTCCAAAATAATGAAAAATGATTTTCTTTTGTAAATATATATTTCCTTTTCTCTTTCAAAACCCAAAAAAAAATTAAAAAAACAAAAATCAACCATTTTCTTAAAAATGTCCCAACTACTTTATTCCCACGTATTTTACGATAGTTGGGGAAACCAATATAATCCATATAATTTTACACCAAATTCATATGGATTTTTAATAACAGCCATTGTACAAACAATTTGGATTTTGCACCACCAACATTTCTAAATTTTCAAAATAATTCGGATTTTGCACCACAAAATTTTCAAAATGACACTCAACTCTCAAATCTTGAATCTTTAATTGAAATAATTGAAATGAGCACAGAAAAACTTCATAGAACAAATGAATGCTATAATTCATTAATGTGCAACAATTCTTTTCAAAATTTTCAAAATATCTTGATCTTGCACCACAAATTTTTTAAAACAATGACCAACCTGCAACTTTGGAAGCAAATATTGAATCTTCACTTGAAACTCAAAGAAAGAATTAATTGTACATTCCAAACTTGTGCAACAATTCATGTCCAAGTTTTCAAAATATTCAAAATTCAAATTCAATTTATAATTCAAATGATTTTGATTATAACCCTTGCCAATTCAATTTCGAACTCCAAAATGAATTTCAAGTTTAAAATGAAAATGTGAATCACTTTTTAAATGATTTTGGTAATGGAAATAATTTCAGTTGTGGTGCTACCGAAAATATTTGCTCACAACAATTTCAAAGCGAAAATTCTCATGTAAATAATTATAAATTTGATTTTATTGAGCAAATGAACGAAGATGACCATGCAGATTGGTTGTATGAATACTACTTGAAGTTTCGTGAGAAACTAAATCAAATACAAATGTATGATGATTCGAATAATAATCCACCTTTGCCCATAATCAACAATTTTCAAATAATATCTTTTGGAATGGAAAATAATAATCTTAACGAGGTTGTTGAAAACATGGTAATTGAGTTGGATTTCAACTCTTTTAAGAGGGTAAAACATAATTTAAAATTCGATCTTCCTTTTTCTAAAAATTTGAAAAACAACAACTTTGGACTTTGAAATTGATATAAGTAATGAAGTTGTTAATAATTCAAAGGACGATGAATTTAATGAAAACAAATTTTTTGGACTTTTCGAAGATAAGAGTAGATTTGTATCACCATTTGGATTTTGAAATCATTATTTTTGAACAAATTTTCAATGATAAATTTGAAATTCAAATTGAAATTAAAAATGAATTTCAATTATTTATTCATTCTACTCCAAAAATCATCGAAAATAAAGCAACTCAATCGAGTTTTAATAAAACGACATTTGTTTTTCCAAATCCACGTTCAAATTCAAAATCTTTTACAGCTTGGTTTTTCATGCTAAAGCACTGTCTCTCATAATTGAAGAGATAATTGAACCGGTCTTTAGAAGAACGTTTCATTTACTTCTTATCAATATATTTTCTGATACACTGTAATTTTTTTTTTCATTTTTGTAAATATAGTGCATATTTTCAAAATTTTCTTTTCTTTTTTCCTTCCACTAGGATTGCCTGTGGGTACACAGTAAAAATCAAGTGTGGGGGAGTTTCATATTTATTTTGGTTTTGCATAGATTTTTCTTTTCTTTTTTTCATTCCAAAAAAAGAAAAGAAAATGCATTTTAGTTTACTTTTAAATGGGCATGATGAAGTAAATATATGATTTTGGTCGTATGATTAAAATGTTTGGAATTTTACTCCTCTTAACAGATAACGCAAGAAAAGTTTGAATTATGAGAAAATTTAGTGTAACTAGTATATAGGGAGATTCATAGGTGAAGAGTTTGAAATGTTTTCTAAATTGTAATCCGATTAATATAACGGTTGATTTAGACTACTTGCGATAACATTTTAGATCTTTTAAGCGAAGTTATGCTAAGATATTCTTACTTAACTCTCTCTCTTATGTTTTAAAAAAAGAGAAAAAATAAGAAAGAAGAAAAAAAAAGAAAAAAAGAATATATATATAATAATAATAATCCAAGGGTATCCAACATTGCTAGTACATCTAGCGTTGGTGTGCAAACTTGCCAAGCTCTGTCCCAACTTATGGATTGGTTATATCATGGTCTCATTTCATGAGTTGGACGCCCAGGGATTACCGACCCTCACGTAAGTCGTAATGCAGTGTAGGGGTGGTATACCTTTGCCTTTTTAGTTAGGTGTTTGTAAATAGTGTATATATTTTTCAAAATAAAGAGAGAGTAAGCACTTGAAATCCAAGCACCTTCTTCACTTATTTGACCTAATTTGTTAATCAAAAGGAAATTGAGATGCCATTTTACAATTATTGATATCGATCATAGAATTCCTTTCATATTTGCACTATGTTTTCAACCGAAATAACAGGCCAAGCTGGAGTAGTTTGTAACAATAACCTGTCTTTTGTTTGAAGTTTTGATTAGTAACTGGCTAAAATTTCATAGTGACGACCCAAATTTGTGTTAACTCACTCGTGTCAAAATTTTAAAAGTGAATTACACATTTGTAAATATTCTCTTAAAAACTTGCATCCATTTTGTTAATTTTTTTTCATTTAACATTCAGATTTTGTGGGTAGTATCCGCTGAAAACCCTCACGAGACAACACTCATCCGACTGGGGACGCCAAGAGGATTAACGGCTTGTTGCATATGCTCAATGCAATCGTGCTCCCTACGAAAATAGTTTTTTCTTAGTTTTTTGTTTTGTTTATTCGAGGAAGAATAAAAAGATAAGTGTGGGGATATTTGATGTACACATAAATGTGTACATTTATCTTCACACATTTATTCTTTTTTTAGTTAAATAAATAACATAAAGGGATAAATTTACATGCTTTAAACCGAAAACTTAAAATTCTCAAATTATCACACATTCATCCTGTAAAATGGTAAACTGTGCATGTTATATTTGTGTTATCATTTACTTGTTCCTTGTAGTTGTCTCTTGTAGGAATTTAGGAGCAAAAATGATGCATACACGTAAAGATATGAAGAAATGCATGCATATACATAAGAGGAGGCACATAATTAACTCATTCTATGGAAAGTGGAGGACCCCATCTCTCAACTTACCCACTTACTCTTAAGATTCATATTAGAGACTAATTGGATGAGACAAAAGGCTTCTTGTATTCTACATGACTTATTAGTGGCTAAAACAAGATTAGAAGCTTCATGAAGGGGTATTTTTGCTAGTCCCCAACAAAAGTGATTAGGTTTTCAGGGTTTAGAACTTGTATATATACCCCTTTTATGTTCATGTATATTCTCTTCTCTTTTATCCTTCTCTTTAGTTTAGTTGAGAGGAGCATAGCTCTCTTTTTATTTTTGTGGCTACTTAGCCATTTTCTTTTATGTAATCTCTCTTTTTGATGCAACTTTAATTAGTTGTCTTTTATTTACATGCTCTTTTCTTTTATGCAAGTAGCTTAGTTTTATTTTATGCAAGCAGTTTAGTTTATTCTTGGTAATTCGTTCTCTTATTTTCATTTATTTTTGATGTTGCAATCTATCTTTATTCTCATGATTACGACTAATCCCTTTCAACTTAGGGGTAATGAAGCTCTCTTGATTATGTAGATGCAACATAATTTGTATATTCATGCTCTCGTATTGTACTTCATGTCATGTTAATGTTATTTGTTTTGTGTTCATTATTGAATTTGATAACCTATATTGTTAATACCAAAAAGGTTATGCTTAGTCATATGTTCACTAATTACCTCGTCATCTACATATGATGATGATGATTAAGTAGAGATTGAAATAAAAATTTGATGGTCTATATTTCTAGTTAATAGTTCATAGGACATTCTTAAAGTATATTTCAATTTCAACTTGTTCATTTTTCATTAAAACTAGTAATGTGATTTAATGGGTATGTTATAGCTCGATAGTTTATGATGTGCTAATTATAGCATGAATAAGCTATACTTATCACAATCATATCAACTAAATTCACAAATGACCAAAAAAAAGAGATCATGGTTTCATTTTATGTTGATTCATGTGATCTAGAGAGTGGATTTGTTCCTAAATCATTATTTAACTCTCATATTCTTATTTAGCTTAGTTTGTTAGTTTAGTGTAGTTGTAGTTAGTTAGATAAATCTCCACTCGACTTTGTTTTAATTTGATTAAATAAAATTAGAATTGCTTCTTTCCCCGTGGACCGACTCGTACTCACTAACTATTAACAAGTGTACGTCGTGCGCTTGCAGTCTATTACACTTCGCGATGGGTTTCTAATTCGGTAGAATTTCCATTGTTGAACAATAACACAGAAATCCTTGCATATCTTAGGGAAATTATCAACACGCAGAGGAGGAGGAACAACGACTGCAGTTGAGGGAGGGGCGTCTACTTTGTCTCCGGTAAGTGTCGTAGCCTCCAGATACCTATGAAACCAAGCTGGTATCTAAATGCCCTCAGAAACATTAGGTTCCCAAGACATACTGAAAAGAAAAGGAAAAGGGATTCAAACAGAGAATCGAAAGATATTTCATATGGATTTGGGGAATATGTTTTTTTCAAAACAGACTTTTCTTTTGAAAATGATTTCATTTAAGATCTTTTTGAAAATAATTTTCAATTTTTTTTACCGATCTGGTAACCTTCAGCTCTGATACCATATGTGACACCCTACGTACGTTAATGTCACTCTTTACGTAACGACCCGGAAAATCTGAACTAATTTAAATTTTTTAAATTGGCTATTTTAGTGGATTTTAAATATTTAAAATAAATATTTAAAATAATAACGACGAAAAGTGAGTTTGAATCGACATTTGAAAATGAATATAATTAATTCTAATTATAAACAAGGCCTGAAAAGGCGCGGTAGTTTCAAAATTTGAATTCAAACTTTGACTGACTTTACCGGGTGCAAAATAAAACGGATTTTAGTGAAACCAAAAATATTTAAATCTGTTAGTGAATATCTTTCTAACGAATCTGAAGAATCGAAGTTTCATAGCGGGAAGCAAAAGTTATGGCCAAATGAATTTTCAGAAAGGTCGCTATAGAGTTTATATAGCCCGTGAAAATGGCCATTTTGCAAACGACCTCAGAATTCGACGAAACCACTTTTGTTGGATCCGGGATATTAAACTATTGCTAGGTTTCAAATTTCATAATTTTTGAAGCTAGTATGTGAGCGTGGCAATGGAAAACGTGTTTTGGTCGATTATAGTTAAATTGGATCGACCAGAAATGGGCCATTTTTCAAACGGTCTCAGAATTCGACAAAACTAGTTTTGTTGGGACCGTATCGTCAAAACATAGCTAGATTTATTTTTCAGGAATTTTTAGATATGTGGCCCCGACAAATTGAAATGTACGTTCAAATTAAATATTGAATGTTTTATATTTTAATTTGAAGGAAAACTGGCTGAAACATTCGAATGGGCCTACGAAACATATCCCATTATGTTCGGAATGGGGGTAAAACGCTATGGACGACAGTTGTTGGGTTTAGATTGGAGTTAGTATGAGGTAAGGGGGTAATTTTGGATTTATAAAAATTAATAAATATAAAAAAACGTGATTGGTCCACCTCACAATTCTCTCTCTCTCCTCGGATCTGAGAAAACCCGATAACCCCCTCGCGATATACGGCGGCAGCAGCTCCTCCCTTCTCTCCTCTTTTTCTCTCCAATCACTCAATAAAATCAAGTGCTTCTTTGGGAAATTTTGAAGAGCTTCGAGCCCTCTTGAAATCCATACAATGTTTGGATTTTTTCGTGTAGTGTGTGAGGAGTTACGAGCCCAGGAAGTTCGCCGTTTCCTCCCTCGGCCGCGACCGCCATCCTCGATCGAAGTGGGGCCCCTACCACCGTTGGGCGCGCCTTTCCACGCTCCAGGCCGTGGCACAACCCGATCGTCGATCCGATGCACCTTTGGATCAAAAAGTGAAAACCTAGTTTTGAAGATCGAGCTGAGGTAACGGCTTATTTTAAATAAACTATATTATAGCAGCTTAAAGCGCTACCGTTTTTGATTTCACTGTAAAAATCATATCTTTTTCATTTCTTGACGAAATTCAGTGAAACAAGAGACAATGGAATCGTGTGGACGTCTTCTACAATCTAGAAGAGACCGCGTATTTTTCTGAGCCTTCTGCTATTTTTGGTGGAGTGGAACCCAATGTGAGATTTCTAAACTATAAACGATATGGAAAACGACGATGTATAAATTATATAGTCGATGTATGAGTTATATAAGAGTTGTACACCTCTTATATAAGCGTTGTATAAGTTGTACGTTCGACATACAAGTTATATATGCGTTGTAAAAATTATATATGTGTTAAAATAGAAGTCAAATTCTTATATATATAAATATGCCCCTCGTCCACAAACAATGGATGATATTTATTGGTTGTGATTGGTGTGAAAATTAGTTGATAGCGAATGGTTGATTAGAATTGTTTGTGATTGAAATTGATTGATTGTAGTTGAAAAATACCCGTTTGTGGTTGAGAATTATTTGGTTGAAACCACATAGGATTAGTTTGTTGAAATGAAAAAATATACATGCCGACTGCGTGCGAACTAGATGCTTGAAATCCCCATTGTCAAAAGCTGCGAGGCTTTAAGGTAGAGCGAGGAGCCGTACTAGGGACGACCCCGGTTTTAACTACCCTGTCGTTATGCTGCCGAAATTTTGAATAATATTCATGTGTTAGAATTATTTTCATGTGTTGAAACTATATTCGTGTGTTGAATAGAAATTCATTCGTTGAATAGAAATTCATGTGTCGAATGGTATTTATGTTTTGAAATAAATGGTTTTATAACAAAAATCATATTTTTATCATCTATATGAACTATATAAAATAGTCGTGTTTTGAAATAAATTGTTTTATAATAAAAATCATATTTTTATCATCTATATGAACTAAATAAAATAGTCGTGTTTTGAAATAAATGGTTTTATAATAAAAATCAAATTTTTATCATCTATATGAACTATATAAAATAGTCATGTTTTGAAATAAATTGTTTTATAATAAAAATCATATTTTTATCATCTATATGAACTATATAAAATAGTCGCGTTTTGAAATAAATTGTTATAAAATAAAATCATATTTTTATCACCTATATGAACTATATAAAATAATCGTGTTTTGAAATGAATTGTTTTACAATAAAAATCACATTTTTACTATATACATGAATAGTTAAAAATAGCGAAGTGTTGAAATAATTGTTGGTTGGATAAAAATATCATTTTTATCAAATTTATGAAAAGAATATAGTTTTAAAATCGAAGAATCGATGTATATATATAAATAGAATTGAAATATATAGAATAACGAAGTCACAGTTCGTGTTTTGAAACCGTGATTTCAAACGATTTGTGCGGGAGATCCGACCATCGGATTTTCCCAAAACCAAAACCGTTGGGTTCGCTTTGGAAATATCTTTCCAACGACACCAACTTTGTGAAGATCCAATGGTTGGATTGTCTGGAATGTTTAATTCAAATCTGAAGAAAAACGGCGCCAGAATCGATTATATATATATATATATATATATAAATATAATTAAATTATATCGAATAACGACGTTGTAATTCGTATTTTGAAATCGAAATTTCAAACGATTGTACCGGGAGATCCGATCGTCAGATTTTCCGAAAACTGGAACCATTGGATTCGTTTTGAAAAGATCTTTCTAATGATATAAATTTTGTGATGATCCAACGGTTAGATTTTCAGATATGTGTAAATCAAATCTGAAGAAAAACAGTGCCATGTCCGCGTTATGGCCTGAAGCGTCGTTTGAATGAATTGGCTATAAATAAATAAATAAAAATAGTGATAAATCATTATAAAATATTATAAACGATATGGAATGTGAAATTTAGAAACTAACTGAAGGTTAGCTAAGTCGAATGGTTTCCTGGGTTTTGATCTGATATTGGTTTCGGCCTTCGGGGTTAATATTTGGGAAATCGTTCTCTTACTGATTTACGGTTAGTGACTGATGAATTGGAATGATGCATATGTTGTGTTTGTGTAGCACGTGTTTATTATATACGCGAGTTGTTCAGAAAGACCGGGTTTATCCCATTCTGAATAACTGAATCGACGATAAGAAATCAAAGATGAAGACGGTGGTTGAACACCGGAAATCTTCACCTCGTTTGGATGGTAACTGATGTCCTGATTGGGAGGCATCCCGAAATATGGATAATGAGTGGTGATCGTCCAGACGTACGTGGAGATCGATGGGTTTGCGAGGTATATAGTGCCTCCGGTTTCGTTCAGACCCAGAACGGACTTGCAAGTGGACTGTGTGTCTGACATTGGAATTCAGTCTGTGTGATTGATAGCCATCAGTTGCATGGTGTGAATTGCCTGTGTGGCACGCTAAGATGCAGTGATCAAGGCTTCTGTTGAAAAGCAAAGTCTTGTGGTGATGATCAAAGCACCGCCTGTGTGGCGTAGCTTTGTGTATAACGTGAATTCGCGAGCCTCACACCCCGGTATGAACCAGAAACGGGAGAGGACCTCAGGGAGGACATTCGTTTCTTTCTAATTAGAGGTGGTGTCGGTGCTTGAACTGGTCGACATTTACATTATTTTCACCTATGTGGTTGTTGCTGTTGTGAGGCGCCTCGGTTATATCGGTCGATCCAGGACCGATGGAGTCATTCGTTGGCTCATTTACGCCCCAAAGGGCGGGGAAACACAGTGTTCCGGAATTTTAATCCACATCGGTGGACCGGCCCTGACGATCTAAGGTCCCACCTGAGTCTGGGTCCTGAGGCTCGGGCTAGAGAGTCTCGAAGTCGGTATGGACTATCTTTTGCCTTGGTTCATGACGGAAATCCAATTTCCAAATACGACACCGTGCGGTTTTGATTGTATGTGTGTGTGTGTGTGTGTGTGTGTGTGTGTGTATATATATATATATATATATATATATATATGGCGACATGATATATGGTACCCATGCCGTCTATGATTGAAATTGTTTTAAAACCTACAAACACTAGTAATAATATCAAATTCTTTTTCTTTATTCGTATCAAGCATATTTTGGCCATTATAAGGTAAAACTCTATCCTCCGGTTTGCATTGCATTGTGTGATGGGAATTGAATCTTATAATGGCTTCATTTTTATAAAAAGCATTGCGATGTTTAAAGGATTTACTCGTTGTAAAGCACTGGCAATCCAATGGAGTAAACCCGTTCCGCAAAAGTGGCGTGGTCCTGTGATTAGCCATATTATAAATGTGTTAAGTAGATTTCTCATACCAGTCCCATGACTGACTCGTAGTTTGTTTCACTTGCAAACTCGGGTGCCTCTTTTTCTACATGAGCTGCCTTGTATTCAGGTTTTAGCAGGCTCTTTCTGGATAGCTGGAGCTAAATATGGATTCTATCATTTATCTATTTTATGTTGTTCAACTCCTATTGTACATATTATGTTTGTTTTCCGTTGTAGACATTTATGTATAGCTGAACTGTATTTGTACTGAGTATGATCCTGTATACTGTGTAACTCTGATGATTACGTTTATCCAGTGTATTATTTGTACATTATCTGGTGTATTTATTTAACTCTGCCCTGCTATTATCTGTTTATGTGTTATATTCCAAAGATTATCCTTACCACCGTTAGTACGGGGTTTGGGGTCGTCAAAACATGGTATGAGAGCTTTGGTTAAGCTTAGCTCTGGTATATAACACATTAACGAACTCGTCAGAGATAGAACCAGTAGTGTTCTAGGACGAATAACTCATTATAGATGGGATCAGTAATGTCCTAGTATGAGTATAGCAGAATCAGAATAACTCGTTAGAGATGGGGTCAGAAGTGCCCCAGAACGAGTCGAGAGTTGTATGTTTATAAATAACGTATTTGTGATTATATATAGTCTGGTTTTAGAAATATGTTTTTTGAATATATAAAAGATATATATTTGAAAGGTAAAAGAGTATATGAATTAATTTGTATCATTTTGAAAAGTTAAAAACAAATTGATTTTTGTTTGTGTTGTGTGATAGTGAATTTGATTAGTTAAATTATTAGAACGGTAGTTAATTTAATTAATAAGGGAATGAATGGTAGAATTTATTCGATTAAATCACACATTGAACTGATTTAAAAATAGAAAAAATATATACTTGTGCATTATATATGTTTGAAACAGGTAAATGGATTAGCTGTTGAGTAAAGATTTTATTTGCGTGCCCGACAAATAGGTAAACCTTAATGAGTTGGATGCGAAATATTATTACATCAACTCCTGTGAATGCCGTTGGATGCGGAGGCTGGTTGTTCTATGTGAAATAATAAATGTCGCCATAGGATAGTAACAATTGATTTTGAACTACACTATATGGCATACTTCTTGAAGATAGGCATACTTCATCATATACCACATAAGCATTTGGGGCTTGTGTGACGAGGTGGAAGATTTACCATACGAGCGAGAGGCTTGTATGGTGATGACTATATATTACAGGTTGAACTGATGATTGATATGGACCATATAAAATTGTAAAGATAAATTACCAGCGTAATAAAACCCCATACGGGTCTGGAGTTGATAATAATCACGTCTCTCTAGTCATTAGATACGGCACATGGATTATTTATTTCCCACACGGGACGAGGTGACGAGAATTTATTCTCTGGAGCAATTAAAAATACACACTCCCTCAGGCTTTGGCAGGGTGATGAAATTTATTCTCTGGAGTTATTATCTATACACGCACCCTTGTAAACATCAGAACATATCACTATAAATATGTGTATGCTTTATAGGATTTATTGGGTACCTAATATGGCCCAATAAATTTCCAAACCCCTCCCCGTACAAAGGAGGTTATGGCGAAATTTTTCGAAAATTCCGGGTGTTAGCCAAATTTTTGAAGAATTTGAAAATTCTCAGAAACTGAAAAGTTGTAGAATGGAAGCCAGATTGAACGTAGAGTTGATTAATCAAACCACTTTCGACTTTGTTCCTTTTCGGGGACGAAACGTTTTAAGTGGGGGAGATTGTAACGACCCGGAAAATCTGAACCAATTTAAAAATTTTAAATTGGCTATTTTAGTGGATTTTAAATATTTAAAATAAATATTTTAAATAATAACAACAAAAAGTGAGTTTCAATCGACATTTGAAAATGAATATAATTAATTCTAATTATAAACAAGGCCTAAAAAGGCGCGGTAGTTTCAAAATTTGAATTCAAACTTTGACTGACTGTACTGGATGCAAAATAAAACTGATTTTAGTGAAACCAAAAATATTTAAATCTGTTAGTGAATATCTTTCTAACAAATCTGAAGAATCGAAATTTCATAGCGGGAAGCAAAAGTTATAGCCAAATGAATTTTCAGAAAGGTCGCTATAGAGTTTATATAGCCCGTGAAAATGGCCATTTTGCAAACGACCTCAGAATTCGACGAAACCACTTTTTTTGGATCCGTGATGTTAAACTATTGTTAGGTTTCAAATTTCATAATTTTTGAAGCTAGTATGTGAGCGTGGAAATGGAAAACGTGTTTTGGTCAATTACAGTTAAATTGGATCGACCAGAAATGGGCCTTTTTCAAACGGTCTCAAAATTCGACGAAACTAGTTTTGTTGGGACCGTATCGTCAAAACATAGCTAGATTTATTTTTCGGGAATTTTTAGAATCAATATGTGGCCCTGGAAAATTGAAATGTACGTTCAAATTAAATATTGAATGTTTTATATTTTAATTTGAAGGAAAACTGACTGAAACATTCGAATGGGCCTACGAAACATATCCCATTGTGTTTAGAACGGGGGTAAAACGCTAGGGACGACAGTCGTTGGGTTTGGATTGGAGTTAGTATGAGGTAAGGGGTAATTTTGGATATTTAAAAATTAATAAATATAAAAAAAACGTGATTGGTCCACCTCACAATTCTCTCTCTCCTCGGATCTGAGAAAACCCGATAGCCCCCTCGCGATATATGGCGGCAGCAGCTCCTCCCTTCTCTCCTCTTTTTCTCTCCAATCACTCAATAATATCAAGTGCTTCTTTGGGAGATTTTGAAGAGTTTCGAGCCCTCTTTAAATCCATACAAGGTTTGGATTTTTTCGTGTAGTGTGTGAGGAGTTACAAGCCTAGGAAGTTCGTCGTTTCCTCCCTCCGCCGCGACCGCCATCCTCGATCGAAGTGGGCCCCCTACCACCGTTGGGCGCGCCTTTCCACGCTCCAGGCTGTGGCACAACCCGATCGTCGATCCGCTGCACCTTCGGATCGAAAAGTGAAAACCTAGTTTTGAAGATCGAGCTGAGGTAACGACCTATTTTAAATAAACTATATTATAGCAGTTTAAAGCGCTACCATTTTTGATTTCACTGTAAAAATCATATCTTTTTCATTTCTTGACGAAATTCAGTGAAACAAGAGACAGTGGACTCGTGTGGACGTCTTCTACATTTTAGAAGAGACCGCATATTTTTCTGAGCTTTCTGCTATTTTTGGTGGAGTGGAACCCAATGTGAGATTTCTAAACTATAAACGATATGGAAAACGACGATGTATAAATTATATAGTCGATGTATGAGTTATATAAGCGTTGTACACCTCTTGTATAAGCGTTGTATAAGTTGTACGTTCGACATATAAGTTTTATATGCGTTGTAAAAATTATATATGTGTTAAAATAGAAGTGAAATGCTTATCTATATATATATACACACACGCCCCTCGTCCACAAACCATGGACGATATTTATTGGTTGTGATTGGTGTGAAAATTGGTTGATAGCAAATGGTTGATTAAAATTGTTTGTGGTTGAAATTGATTGATTCTAGTTGAAAAATACCCGTTTGTGGTTGAGAATTATTTGTTTGAAACCACATAGGATTAGTTTGTGGAAATGAAAAAAATATACATGCCGTCTGCGTGCGAACTAGATGCATGAAATCCCCATTGTCAAAAGCTACGAGGCTTTAAGGTAGAGCGAGGAGCCATACTAGGGACGACCCCGGTTTTAACTACCCTGTCGTTATGCTGCCAAAATTTTGAATAATATTCATGTGTTAGAATTATTTTCATGTGTTGAAACTATATTCGTGTGTTGAATAGAAATTCATTCGTTGAATAGAAATTCATGTGTTGAATGGTATTCGTGTTTTGAAATAAATGGTTTTATAATAAAAATCATATTTTTATCATCTATATGAACTATATAAAATAGTCGTGTTTTGAAATAAATTGTTTTATAATAAAATCATATTTTTATCATCTATATGAATTATATAAAATAGTTGTGTTTTGAAATAAATGGTTTTATAATAAAAATCGTATTTTTATCATCTATATGAACTATATAAAATAGTCGTGTTTTGAAATAAATTGTTTTATAATAAAAATCATATTTTTATCATCTATATGAACTATATAAAATAGTCGTGTTTTGAAATAAATTGTTTTATAATAAAATCATATTTTTATAACCTATATGAACAATATAAAATAATCGTGTTTTGAAATGAATTGTTTTACAATAAAAATCACATTTTTACTATATACATGAATAGTTAAAAATAGCGAAGTGTTGAAATAATTGTCGGTTGGATAAAAATATCATTTTTATCAAATGTATGAAAAGAATATAGTTTTGAAATCGAAGAATCGATGTATATATATAAATAGAATTGAAATATATCGAATAACGAAGCTGCAGTTTGTGTTTTGAAACCGTGATTTCAAACGATTTGTGCGGGAGATCCGACCATCGGATTTTCCCGAAACCGAAACCGTTGAGTTCGCTTTGGAAATATCTTTCCAACGACACCAACTTTGTGAAGATCCAACGGTTGGATTGTCTGGAATGTTTAATTCAAATCTGAAGAAAAACAGCGCTAGAATCGATTTTATATATATATATATATATATATATAATTTAATTAAATCGAATAACGACGTTGCAGTTCGTATTTTGAAATCGAAATTTCAAACGATTATACCGGGAGATCCGACCATCGTATTTTCCCAAAACTGGAAATGTTGGATTCGTTTTGAAAAGATCTTTCTAATGATATAAATTTTGTGATGATCCAATTGTTAGATTTTCATATATGTGTAAATCAAATCTGAAGAAAAATAGCGCCATGGCCGCATTATGGCCTGAAGCGTCGTTTGAATGAATTGGCTATAAATAAATAAATAAAAATAGCGATAAATTGTTATAAAATATTATAAACAATATGGAATGTGAAATTTAGAAACTAACTGAAGGTTTGCTAAGTCGAATGGTTTTTTAGGTTTTGATCTAATGTTGGTTTCGGCCTTCGGGGTTAATATTTGGGAAATCGTTCTCTTACTGATTTACGGTTAGTGACTGATGAATTGGAATAATGCGCATGTTGTGTTTGTGTAGCACGTGTTCATTATATATGCAAGTTGTTCAGAAAGACCGAGTATATCCCATTCTGAATAACTGAATCGACGATAAGAAATCGAAGATGAAGATGGTGGTTGAAGACCGGAAATCTTCACCTCGTTTGGATGGTAACTGATGTCCTGATTGGGAGGCATCCTGAAATATGGATAATGAGTGGTGATCGTCCAGACTTACGTGGAGATCGATGGGTTTGCGAGATATATAGTGCCTCCGGTTTCATTCAGACCTAGAACGGACTTGCAAATGGACTGTGTGTCTGACATTGGAATTCAATCTGTGTGATTGATAGCCATCAGTTGCATGGTGTGAATTGCCTGTGTGGCATGCTAAGATGCAGTGATCAAGGCTTCTGTTGAAAAGCAAAGTTTGTGGTGATGATCAAAGCACCGCCTGTGTGGCGTAGTTTTGTGTATAACGTGAATTCGCGAGCCTCACACCCCGGTATGAACCAGAAACGGGAGAGGACCTCAGGGAGGACATGCG